>ONZH01020026.1:600000-1012766 GCA_900303285.1 Rhinella marina | reverse complement strand
CAGTTCCTCATTGCTGCTGCAGTTAAATGTTCCCAAGGAGAGAATTAAACTATAGGGATAGGATTTGGGTAGGTAAAAAGATTGTTGCTGTTCCAAAAAGACCAAAGTCCATTGTGAAATACGTCTTTTTTTATTTTTTTGAGTGGCAAAAAAAACCCAAGTGTGCACTGTCAGTAACGCTAGGTGCACAACGTATTACAACCATTCAAAAGTCTCTGTAGCTGACATCCGTATTTAATACCGTTAATTTAGGCCGCAGTTCCTCATTTGCTGCTGCTCTATAACGTTAGCGCATTCAGAATATTGGACATTCGTTTAAAAGTTTCTGATCATACAGTTAATAAAAATCTGTAGTACTGTAGTTGTGACCAAGTTGCATATATACTATACAATATGCGCAAGGCCAGCACTAAGGGACGGGGAAGTGGGCATGCTGCTGATGGTGATCGCAGAGGCCATGGCTCTGGACGCGGTGAAACTGTGCCTGCTGGCAGAGCCCAAGAAACAAAGTCATCCAAAACTCCTAGCTTCATGTCACAGTTTGCAGGGCGGCGCAAGACACAACTCTTGTCGCCACACCAGTGGGAGCAGGTAGTCGGTTGGATTTCAGCTGATAATGCTTCCAGTCGGTTCAGCACCACCCCCTTTTCCACAAAGTCCAGTCTCAGTAGCCAAGAGTCTGGGCAACCGCATCCTCACCCTGATCCTCCTTCCTCCCACCATGCAGAGTCTGGGCAAAGAAGAGATCCCACATTGGGATATTCAGAGAAGCTTTTATCATCACCGTCCCTTGGCTTGGGCCTCTCGCCAAGGCCGCTTGATGTGGGACATGAGGAGATATTGTGCCCTGATTCCCAACCTATTGAGCAAACACAGTCTGAAGATGATGACGGTGGGGAACTACAAGTATTTTCTCCCGAGGTGGATGGTGATGATGAGACACAGTTGCCAATAAGTCAAGGGCAATTAGTGTCTCAAGAGGTTGTGGATGAGGATGAGATGCAGTTAAGTCAGGTTCTTGTTAGTTCACCATGTCAGGAGGAGGACAAGAGTGAGGCTGTGGAAGAGGAGGTGGTGGACGACGAAATAGCTGACCCAACCTAGGAAGGTGGCAAGCCGAGCGAGGACAGCAGTACAGAGGGGGAGGGATTCGCAGCAGCGCAACAGGCTTGAAGAGGCAGTGGGGTGGAAAAAGGGAGAAGGCAGGCCACGCCAACCAGGCCCGCAACTGTTCCCCGGAGCAGCCCCTTGCGGCCAGCTCCCTTGCCAAGGGTTAGGTGTTCCGCAGTCTGGCGTTTTTTTGAGAAAGTGCCGACGATAAACGGATTGTAATTTGTAACCTGTGCCGTACCAAGATGAGCAGGGGCGTAAACACCAGCAACCTGACCACCACCAGCATGATCCGACACATGTTAGCAAAGCAGGCCCAGATGCCTCCCACCCTGCACCTGGACCTTCGCAGGAAACATCAGACAGCACGTCCACTTCAATGTCCCAGCGCAGCGTTCAAATGTCCTTACCGCAGGCAAATATTCTGCCACCCACCCACAGGCCATAGCTCTAAACGCGCAACTTTCCAAGTCGCTGGCCCTGGAAATGTTGCCGTTTAGGCTGGTGGACACCGAGGCCTTTTGCAGCCTAATGGCGGCGGCGGCTGTCCCTCGTTATGCAGTCCCCAGCCACCACTATTTTTCCTGGTGTGCCGTCCCTGCCTTACATCAGCATGTGTCCAGAAACATAACCCAGGCCCTGACCAACGCAGTTACTGGCAAGGTCCACTTAACAACTGACACATGGACAAGCGCTTGGGGCCAGGGACGCTACATTTCCCTGATGGCACACTGGGTGAACGTTGTGGAGGCTGGGAGCGAGTCGTCCCCTGGGATGGCCCAGGTGCTACCCACGCCGAGGATTGCAGGCCCTACTTCCATCCGGATTTCCGCTGCCACCTTTAGTAGCGCCTGCAACCCCTCCTTCTCTTCCTCCACCTCCTCCTCCACTTCTTCCCATGCAGAATTGGCATCTTGCAACACCACTCAGACTTCTGTCAGTAGGTGGAAGCAGTGTAGCACAGCAGTTGGTAAGCGGCAACAGGCCGTGCTGAAGCTTATTTGCCTGGGTGACAAACCGCACACCACCGCAGAGCTGTGGAATGGCATAAGGGAACTGGCTGAGCTGTGGCTCTGGCCAGTCAACCTACAGCCAGGCATGGTTGTATCCGATAACGGCCGCAACTTGGTAGCGGCTTTGGAGCTGGCCAACCTCCCACACATACCATGCCTGGCCCATATATTCAACTTAGTGGTTCAGCGGTTTCTGAAAATCTACCCCAATTTGTCTCAGCTACTGGTGAAGGTGCATCGCCTGTGTGCCCATTTCTGCAAGTCACCGACAGCTTCAGCTGGCCTAGCAAGCCTGCAGCAGCTCTTGCGGTTGCCGGCTCACCGACTGCTGTGAGACCTGAGCACGCGATGGAATTCCACCTTACACATGTTGAGCAGGCTTTGTGAGCAGCAGAGAGCAGTAGTAGAATACCAGCTGCAACACGGTCGGCACCTTTCTAGTCAGCTTCCGCTCTTCACAAGCGACGAGTGAGCATTGATATCTGACCTCTGTGAGGTGTTACGCAACTTTAATGAATCTACACAGATGGTGAGCGGTGATAATGCCATTATCAGCGTAACCATCCCACTTCTGTGTCTACTAAAAAGCTCGCTGCTCACAATAAAGGCCGATGCTCTGCGTGTGGCAGAGGTGGAAATGGGGGAAGACCCTACACAGGGTGATAGTCAGACCACCCTCGATTTGTCTTCTCAGCGCCAATTGGAGGAGGAGACGGTTGCCACCGCTACACAGGGTAGGCATACCACGTTTACACCATCTCTTCGGCGTGGATGGGCTGAAGAGGAGGAAGAGGATGAGGAGGATATTGAGAGTCATGCTCCTGGTGGGGAGAGCGAAGCCTTGTCTGTTGGAACTCTGGCACACATGGCTGACTTCATGCTAGGCTGCCTTTCACGTGACCCTCGGGTTATACGCATATTAGGCAACACGATTACTGGTTGTTCACCCTTCTCGACCCCCGCTACAAAGAGAACTTCCCATCTCTTATTCATGTGGTGGAGAGGACAAGTAAAATGTTGCAATACCAGAAGGCCCTTGTCGAAAAATTGCTCCACAAATTTCCATCTGACAACGCTGGCAGCAGAGTACGTAGTTCCTTGGCCACCCGAGGAGGGGAGACGAGGGGAACACACAGCAGTTCCAACAAAGGCAGGGCAACACTCTCCAAGGCCTGGGACAGTTTTATGACACCCCGCCAGCACCCTCACCCTGATGAGCGGCCTAGTGTGACAAGGAGGGAAAAGTTTTGGAAGATGGTAAAGGAGTACGTAGCTGACCATGTCAACGTCATCAGTGATCCCTCTGTGCCGTATAATTATTGGGTGTCTAAGCTGGACACGTGGCACGAACTGGCGCTCTACGCCTTGGAGGTGCTGGCCTGCCCTGCCGCCAGCGTTTTGTCTGAGCGGGTATTTAGTGCCGCTGGGGGCATAATTACCGATAAGCACATCCGCCTGTCAACTGACAATGCTGACAGGCTGATGCTTATCAAAATGAACAAGGCCTGGATTGCCCCTGACTTCTCTACTCCACCAGAGGAAAGCGGCTTAACATGAAGGAACCTTAAATCTGGCTTTCAGGGTGTATTAAATACACTGTATTATCATGTACCCCTTCCTCTTCTCATCCTCTTCCTCCATCATATGAAACAGCTTATTAGGCTGCCCTCGAAGTCCACCAGCCGGGCCTGCACCCAAATTTTTTAGCCGGTCAGCTCACCAGCTGGGCCTGCAAAATAATTTTTTAGCCTGTCAGCTCATCAGCAGGCACTCAACCATAATATTTTACATGCTTAGCTCACCAGCTGGGCCTGCAACATAATTTTTTGGCCTGTCAGCTCATCAGCAGGCACTCAACCATAATGTTTTACACGCTTAGCTCACCAGCTGGGCCTGCACCCAAATTTTTTAGCCGGTCAGCTCACCACCTGGCCTGCAACATAATTTTTTGGCCTGTCAGCTCACCAGCAGGCACTCAACTATAATGTTTTACACGCTTAGCTACATGTCACTTCTAATGTTTCAGACGTTCAGCTAAGCGTCATGTGTCCCTTATATTTTTTTGTCTGTCAGCTCGGCAGCAGAGTGTCACCCTTAAATTTTTTGGACCGTCAGCTCCGCATTAGCATGTCACACAAATATTTTTAACGGTCTGCTCTTCAGCAGAATGTCACATCAAGAATATAATTTTTTTGGACGGTCTGCTCGGCATCAGCGTATCAACCTTAAATTTGGGACAGTTTGATAAAGTACGGTGGCAGCAGCATGGAGTCCTATTCCTTTATTCAGAGCTCAAGTACTGAGCCGACCCGGCTTGGTTTGAACACTCAAATTTTTTAAGTAGACAATTCCGGCCCCCGGGACACTCAACGAACAGCATCGGGGAGGCGCCGAGAGGCAGGGGCTCCAACAAGTGGTAGCTCACCTCCCTGCAGACAGCCAACTCGATCCCAAGATCAAACTTCGATAAGTGCAGCAACTTAGATAAACGCTATTGGACCTGGAATTACCACGGAGAACGAGAGTGGAACGGCCGACAAGGCACACGCTGCTGGGGGGCCCCGGCCTCCCGCGGCAGATAGCGAAAAATGAAACAGTCGTCAGCGACTCTTAGCGGTGCGGTGGCAGCAGCATGTGTCCCTTAAATTTTTTTTTCGGTCAGCTCGGCAACAGAGTGTCACTCTTAAATTTTTTGGACGGTCTGTGCAGCAGCAGAATGTCACCCCTATTGTTTTTGAGTGTCAGCAGCAGGCCATCAATGATAATTTTTCACGGGTGTGTCTGATGCCCTACTTTATGTGTAATAAAAGGTGTATTGGAGTGCCTGAACCTTGTAATTTTTGGCAGCCCTTTCCCTTAGTGTATAGGCTTTATGAGTGTCGTAGTCCCACAATTATACCACAATGTGAATTAGGCTCTCCTTTATATGATATACCTGTTGTATGGGAGTGCCTCATCCGTGTAATTTTTGGCAGCACTTGCGCTTAAGGTACGCGTAAATCTATGTTTCCTAACAATATTTCCTGTAAAATCGATGTTATCTTGGGTTTTTGAGGGGTATTTTTGTCATTCCGTAAAAGTGGCGTAATAGTTGGCCATCATCTTTAATAGCAGCGACTTCAGTGTCCAAGATGCATCCAGACATCGTCCCCATGCTGTTCCCTAACCATTTCTGTGGTGTTTCCACTTTTTTCAGACGTTTCTCTATGGACCAGACACCCTCCCCTCATCCGAGCAGGGGGTGCCTGGTCTTCTCCCATTGACTTCCATTATACTCGGGTGCTCGGCCGAGCACTCGAGCACCACCTAGTGTTCAGCCAGAGCACCCGAGCATCGGGGTGCTCGATCATCACTAGTTGAGACAGATTTCCACTAAAATCCTTTAGCTGTTCAAGTAGAGATGTTGCCATAGAAAAACACTACGTTTGATCTTTTTAATGCACAAATTATCACCCTAGTACAAAACATATCATAACTATAGGTCATCATTATTGTGGTTCTAAAAAAAATGTTTTAACCACTTGGTGCACCCTGACATATGGGACATGCCTTATATGTACATCACAGTAATTGCACAGGCTCAGAAGCTGTGTCTGCCATTGTGGCGATTCACAGCTTCTGTTATAATGGCCCAAATCAAAGAAACCTCAGCTGTGGGGTGTTTAAAGGGGTTTTCTGAGACTTTAATACTGATGATATATCCTCAGGATAGGTGAACAGTATCTGATCAGTGGGGATCCAACACCCTGGACCCCCGCCAATCAGCTGTTTGAGAAGGTACTGGTGGTTCTGACCAGAATTGCTGGTCAGAAAAAAAAAGTTAATTAATATGTTATGTGTACCCCAAAATGGTGCCACTGAATAATACAAGTAATCCTGCTCTCATATGGCTTCATCAATGAAAAAATGTTACGGCTTAGATACAGAGAGATCTCTTCTCAGTAGCTGAAGACAGCTCAAACAAAGTCTATGAGACAGTGTTTAGCTATGAAGGAGACATCGCTAAGCTGACCACTTCAGCTCCTCCATTTTCATGATCACCGGGGGTCTCAGCACCTGAACCCCCAGAAATAAAAACTACTGGTATGAAATAACTTTTAATGGGTTAAATGTTTCCTTACCAGTCAGACTTTATACAATTTCAACATTTCCGCACACTAAGCACGTTACTACCTGTCTAGCCACAAAGTTTGATCAGGATTTTATGTCTCCAGACAGCTTATGTGCTTCAGATAAGTGATAGTTAATAAGTTACCTTTTAACTCTAATGACACTTTTAGAGGACATTTATGTGAATTACCTGAATATTGATTTGTGTAATGAGATTATACAAAATGATTACCTTAGTATTCCACAAACAAGAAAACACAATCTGTGATCCTGTGCATTGGTTCTCATGGTTATTTTGTTGTGAAATGTACAATATGTGTAATAATCGTTCTAAATTCTACAAAAAAAAAAACCTGTACTCCTTTTATTGGTTAGTGCCACAGAAAAAGTGCAGCTCCAGATCCAGCATACTTGGCATGACAATGACCTGCAGTGAAGGACAACTTGAAACTTTGTTCTAACACTTGAAGGAGATGCACTAGTAAAAAAAATAAATAAATAAAAATAAAAATCCCCTCCTGCACCAGCACAGCCACTCTGATCCTTTCAGCCACTACAGACATGAGGTGCTCAAATACCTCACATGTCCACTGCAACCAACTACTGACCTCAGCAGCATATAACATGGAGATACACAGTGGGCATCTCCATAGTACTGCTCCGCCACTCCACACAGGCTGTGGCATTCTTCTTCCTGCATGCTCTGCCTCTCTCTGTGGGAATGTGCCTGAGCAATAGGTTCTGGTACTCTAGTGTCCTGCTAAGGTGCACCAATCTTGTTTGTTTGCACGTATACTGACTTCTGCATGATCTCTAGGTTTTCACTTTTCACTGTCTGACCTAACCTCGGCCTGAACTACATACTGACCCTCGGACTGACTTTGAAATCCATGCCTGCCTTGACCTCAGCCAAGGTTTTTGGGGTTTTCACATCATAGCGTTCATTATGCGCTAAAAATGAACTCCTAAAAATGACGTCCTTATTCTGCAGCTCAATACAATTGCAGCAATACCAAACTTGTGTAGTTTTTATTTTAATTACTTTAAAAATCTAAATTTTCTTTCCATCACCATATTCTGACAGCCATAACTTTTTTATATTTTGGTCTACACAGCTGTATGGGGGCTTTTTTTTTTTTTAAACAAACTGTCACGCGAGGTCGGCGTCGCGCTCCCTCTGCACGACGTCACCAGACCTCTCCGCCCCCCTAGAGACGAGCAATAGGGAATTGAAGTGCTGGTCTTGTCAGCCAGCACTTCATGTGTTAATTCTCTGTTTGGGTTTAGCCATGTGGTGCTGATCACACCACATGGCTACTTTACATATTGTTTTGACAGCTTGCTCCGCCTCAGGTCATGTGATGCTGGCCACATCACATGATCCTGGGCGGGCTATTTAAAGATGGCAACTGCCTCACTCAGATGCCTGTGATTAGCGTTACTACTTTGATCAGTGCTTGTGCGACCTAGTGTTTGATTGCTGTTCGACCCTGACCCTGACCTTGGACTTGGACTTCGACCTCTCTTTGCTTCACCCTGGTATTGACGTTATCTCCTGTGTATGACCCGGCTTGCAGACTATTCTGATATTGTGTTTGTTTCGTCTGTGTTTGTCTCTCCAATTGTTCCCTGTTCCTCCCTGTGCACTTATACAGAGCAGGGACCGTCACCGTGGTTGTCCGCGGCCGCCTAGGGCCGACTGAGGCAAGCAGGCAGGGAGAGAACGGGGGGGTTTCAGTACAGGGCGCACCTTCCCTTGTCTCCCCCGTGACAGAATCACAGGCCATACTAAATGGAGCCGTTGCGAATTCTCACGGATCATATAAGTGACATGGCTCAGATGATCCAGGATCTGGCCGAGAGAATCCAACACCAGGAGCAGCTGCAAACTGTACCCGCAGCCGCTCCCTCCATTATTGAACCCTATATAAGGTTGCCCGATCGGTTTGTGGGTAACCGAAAGACTTTCCGTTCTTTCCAGGAAAGTTGCAAATTATATTTTCGTTTACGCCCACACTCCTCGGGTTCTGAGCAGCAGCGGGTAGGAATAATTATTTCCTTGCTGCAAGGGGATCCGCAGGAGTGGGCTTTCTCATTGCCATCTGACTCCCCATGTCTGTTGTCTGTGGAGGCCTTTTTCCAGGCCTTAGGTCTTTTGTATGAAGAACCAGACTGGGCCACTGTAGCAGAAACTCAGCTCAGGAACATTCAGCAGGGAAACCGCCCTGTAGAGGATTACTGTGCAGAGTTCAGGAAGTGGTGTGTCTCCTCTGGGTGGAATGACCCAGCTTTGAGAAGCCAGTTTAGGGTGGGGCTGTCAGACCAACTCAAAGACCTTCTGGTATGTTATCCCACTCCTGACTCCTTAGAGGCGACTATGACCTTGGCCATTAAACTAGACCGACGGGTGAGAGAGAGGCTGAGAGAACGTTCTAGCATTCCTCAGGTGGCCGCTTTGCCTGAGATTCCTCTTCCGAGTCCATCGCCTGCCAGAATTCCGGAGGAACCCATGCAGTTAGGGGGGACCATAAGGGACCAAAGACGCCTGAAGGGAGCCTGTTTTTACTGCGGTGGGATGAACCACTGGCTCCAGCAGTGTCCCAAACTTCCACCTTCTAGGAGATCTCCGGTGGGAAGCAAGGTAACTCCGACGGTGGTAAGAAGGAAAGTTTGCTACCTATTTCTGTTACCTATGGTCAAATTAAGGGGGAGGGTCAAGCATTTGTTGATTCAGGTTCTGCCGTTAATTTTATTAATTTTGATTTCGTACAAACTGTTGGTATTCCGCTAGTTCCTCTAAGGGAGGTAATTCAAATTATTGCCTTAGATTCCACCCCATTGAATAATGGGCGAGTGGAATTTTGTACCCCCGAGGTGTCCCTAACGGTGGGAATTTCCCATACTGAGACCTGTTCCTTCCTTGTCCTAAGGGATTTACCTGCTGACCTCGTTTTAGGTCTGCCATGGTTACAGGACCACAACCCCGTGATCAACTGGCCTGCAGGTGAATTAGAGAAATGGGGAGGTGATTGTTCCAAATGTTGCAAATCAATTTTGCAGTTAGGAGGTACTACTGAGTCTCTGATCCTGCCTGGATATATCAGAGATTTTCAGGACGTATTCTCCATGTCCGAGGCTGAGTTCCTCCCTCCTCACCGGCAATATGATTGCGCCATCGATATTATTGAGGGGTCCAGATATCCTAAGGGCCGTATCTATAATCTCTCTACTCCAGAGCGTCAGTCTATGAGGGATTATCTCAAGGAGAGTCTGGCCAAGGGTCACATCCGGCCTTCTGTTTCTCCCATGGGGGCAGGATTTTTCTTTGTCGGGAAAAAGGATGGAGGGTTGAGGCCCTGTATTGATTACAGGGAACTCAATAAAATTACTGTTAAAAACAGGTACCCGCTGCCCCTTATTCCTGATTTGTTGAATCAGGTTCAGGGTGCTTGTTGGTTTACTAAGCTAGATCTGAAGGGGGCGTACAACCTGATCAGAATCCGTGAGGGTGATGAATGGAAAACTGCCTTTAATACCCCGGAGGGTCATTATGAGCACCTAGTAATGCCCTTCGGGTTAAGTAATGCTCCTGCGGTGTTCCAAAATTTTGTCAATGACATTTTTAGACCATTTATTGGAAAATTTGTAATTGTCTATATTGATGACATCTTGATTTTTTCTACAGACTGGGAGAGTCACGTATCCCACACCAGGCAAGTGCTGGAGGTGTTGCGTGAGAACAAGTTGTTTGTCAAAGGGGAGAAGTGTATCTTTGGTGTTCAGGAAGTGACCTTTTTGGGATACATTCTCACCCCTTTTTCCTTCAAAATGGACCCGGGTAAGGTACAGGCCATTGTAGATTGGGTGCGACCTTCCTCTCTGAAGGCGCTCCAGCGATTTCTGGGTTTTACTAATTTCTATCGGAAATTTATCAAAAATTTTTCTGTTATAGCCAAACCCATTACGGATTTGACCCGCAAGGGAGCTGATTTAGTCAACTGGTCCCCTGCAGCTATTGAAGCTTTTGAAAAGCTAAAGCGGTTTTTTGTTGATGCTCCTGTACTGATCCAGCCTGATCAAAATAAGCCGTTTGTAGTTGAGGTGGATGCATCTGAAGATGGTGTGGGGGCAGTACTGTCCCAGGGGTCTTCCACCTTAACTAATCTCAAGCCATGCGCCTTCTTCTCCCGCAAGTTCTCTCCTGCCGAGAGAAACTATGACATTGGTAATAGGGAGTTACTAGCAATCAAGTGGGCATTTGAGGAATGGCGTCATTTTTTAGAAGGGGCATTACACCGCATTACGGTCCTCACGGATCATAAGAATTTGATGTTTCTGGAATCTGCTAAGCGATTGAATCCCAGACAGGCGAGGTGGGCTTTGTTCTTTACTCGTTTTGATTTTTGTGTTACCTTCAGACCTGGAAGCAAGAACATTAAGGCCGATGCCTTATCCCGAAGTTTCCAGGCGTATCAGCCTCCTGACGTCCCTCCTGAGCCCATCCTGCCAGCTGACATCATCGTAGCCGCTACCTCATCTGATCTCGCTTCTGAAATCGTGGCAGGACAACATCTTGCTCCCACTGGTACTCCCAATGACAAGTTATTTGTGCCAGCTCATTTGCGGTTGCGACTGCTGGGTGAGTGCCATAGCTCTGTTTTATGTGGACATCCTGGTATCAATGCCACCAAGGAGTTGGTCTCTAGGCAGTATTGGTGGTCGTCAATCTCCAGAGATGTTCAGGCTTTTGTAACTGCGTGCAATACTTGTGCCAGGTCCAAGAATCCCAAGACTCGGCCTATGGGTGAGTTGCGTCCATTACCCATACCTGATAGACCTTGGTCACATCTGTCCATGGACTTCATCACGGATTTGCCATGCTCTGAGGGTAAAACCGTGATTCTTGTAGTGGTGGACAGATTCAGCAAGATGTGTCACTTTATTCCTTTGTGTAAATTACCCTCTGCAAAGGTTTTGGCTTCCGTATTTATGGACCACATAGTTAAACTTCACGGTGTTCCTGAGAATATTGTTTCTGACAGGGGGGTGCAGTTTGTGTCTAAATTCTGGAGGGCCTTCTGTAAGAAGATTGATATTTCCTTATCCTTTTCGTCAGCCTTTCATCCAGAAACCAATGGTCAGACTGAACGTCTTAATCAGTCCGTTGAGCAATATCTCAGATGTTATGTTGCTGATAACCAGCATGTGTGGGCCAGATTCCTGTCTCTGGCCGAGTTCGCGATTAATAACCGTGTGAATTCGTCTTCTGGGGTATCGCCGTTTTTCTGCAACATGGGGTTTCATCCGCGCTTTGGCTCCTTTTCTCCAGCTGTTTCGGCGGTCCCAGAGGCCAATGCTCTCTCTCAGGAACTGTGCACAGTTTGGGCACAGGTTCAGTCGAACCTGGAAAGAGCCCAAAGGATTCAAAAAACTAAGGCCGATAAGAGACGTTCTAAGGGTGTGAATTTCAAGGTGGGGGACATGGTATGGTTGTCAACTAAAAATCTACGTATGAAAGTACCATCCTATAAGTTTGCGCCTCGCTTCATTGGTCCATACAGGATCACTAAGGTGATCAATCCGGTATCTTTTGAATTATGTTTACCCGACTCCCTTCGCGTTCATAATGTTTTTCACATGTCTTTGCTGAAGCGTTATGTTGCTCCTATTGGTCCAGAGGTACAGCCCTCACCTCCGGTAGAGGTGGAGGGACAAGTGGAGCACGAGGTTGCTAGAGTCATTGATGTGAGGAAGGTCCGGAATTCCTTTCAGTACCTCGTACACTGGAAGGGATTCGGGCCAGAGGACAGATCTTGGGTACCGTTGACCAGGATGCATGCAGACTCGCTCATCCGAAAGTTCCATCTACAGCATCCCGATAAGCCTGCTCCCGCTGGTAAGGGTCCGGTGGCCCCTCGTGAAGGGGGGGGTACTGTCACGCGAGGTCGGCGTCGCGCTCCCTCTGCACGACGTCACCAGACCTCTCCGCCCCCCTAGAGACGAGCAATAGGGAATTGAAGTGCTGGTCTTGTCAGCCAGCACTTCATGTGTTAATTCTCTGTTTGGGTTTAGCCATGTGGTGCTGATCACACCACATGGCTACTTTACATATTGTTTTGACAGCTTGCTCCGCCTCAGGTCATGTGATGCTGGCCACATCACATGATCCTGGGCGGGCTATTTAAAGATGGCAACTGCCTCACTCAGATGCCTGTGATTAGCGTTACTACTTTGATCAGTGCTTGTGCGACCTAGTGTTTGATTGCTGTTCGACCCTGACCCTGACCTTGGACTTGGACTTCGACCTCTCTTTGCTTCACCCCTGGTATTGACGTTATCTCCTGTGTATGACCCGGCTTGCAGACTATTCTGATATTGTGTTTGTTTCGTCTGTGTTTGTCTCTCCAATTGTTCCCTGTTCCTCCCTGTGCACTTATACAGAGCAGGGACCGTCACCGTGGTTGTCCGCGGCCGCCTAGGGCCGACTGAGGCAAGCAGGCAGGGAGAGAACGGGGGGGTTTCAGTACAGGGCGCACCTTCCCTTGTCTCCCCCGTGACACAAACTGTAGTTTTTATAGGTACAATTTCTGTCGTATGTACGACTTTTTGATCGCTGTCATTCAATTTTTTTGAGAGGGGGACAAGATGACTAAATAGACTGAATATTTTAATAGTTCAGACATTATCAGATGTTGCGATACCTAATATGTTTATTTTTTATTGTTTATATATTTTGGTGAGTTTTTTTTTTTTACTTTTTCAGTTTTTTTTTAAATTATTATTAGGGGCCTAGTACTTGGAATCTTTTGATCCCTTCTCCTATTCACCCTAATAGAGCTCTATTAGGGTGAATAGGATTTTTACATTGTCCATTTTGTGCTATGACTCGTGCATAGCGCAGCATGGAGACTGCCATGACAGGCCTGGAGCGCTTCAGCAGCATCCAGGCTGACATGGCAATCCTGCTTCACTATGTAAATGAACTGCCCGGCAGTGACAAGAACTACCGGGCGAGTGCCCCCCCCTCCGGCCTCTGTGCCCGGGGCACATGCCCCGCTTGCCCCTCCTCGCTACGCTCCTGATTACAGGTCTGTTATAGGTTCACATCATCCATGAGGAAGTGAGCTGCTTTTCAGCGCTTTACAATGGGATTAGATTTTTACTGTCTCAGAACAGCTATGAAAGCGATAAAATGAAACGTAAGGTGAAGAGAGTTGTGATACTTAACAAAATAATGTATCTTTCTTTTCTTTTTTTCATTTACTTTTGCTAACAAATATTAAAGAAATCCTTGAGAAGTACATCGTGAGGATATTTCCCCTGGGTGTTGCTTCTCGAGAGTGGTAATTTACTTTGTGTTCTCACTGAAATCAGTTGTTTGGTAAATGAATAGTGAAGCTTCATAACCACCAAGTCCATACTGAAATATTTCCACTGTCCACTTAAATATTGTGAGCAGCAATTTGATTAAAAGGCTTTTAAAACAAACAAAATTGCAAGTTAATGGAACTCATAAAATGCTCTCTAGGCAGGACTGGGACCAGAACTACTTTGTTAAGATTGCATCTAATGGCACTGTTTGCCTTGGTTAGAAATTGAAATGCCTCACTAGTCAGCATGATAACCTGTATGAGAATTCTGTGAGCGTGGGTAAAGGATGTATAGCACTCATATGGAACAAGGGCACAGGCGCTAGCATTATACCGGCAGGGTAGGCAAATTCATGCCAGCTTTTATTATTCCACCGACATATACAGCAAACTTATACACAGAGTGGGATCTTGTTCTCAGATTATATAAGGAGCCCTGGTCATCAGAAGAGCCTGACAGTTGGCTACACCTGCTGAATTTACAATATACGTCTGTGGAATCAGAATATACAGTCTGTTCAAGGGACAATAATGATACTTGTGCACATTTTATACAGGGAAATATGAAGCCGTTTGTGCAGAACCTATTAACTACCACGAAGAGCACCAAACCTCCCAAGTGTCCCTCTTTAGGAGGGACAATCCCTATTTTTGACCCAAGTAACTCTGTGCTCCTTAAAAGTCCCACTTTTTGATCTGAAGTATAGCTTTGCTTTATTACATTCAAAATATTGACCCAGAAAGTGTTTGGTTCCTCTCTGTATATTCAGAGAAATATTCAGAGCTAAGATTCAGAGATATTCAGAGCTAAGATTATTTTGCACACTATTTCATAAGAGAAAACTATTGGACTGTATAGATATGCAAGAAAAATGGAGCTTTCGCACAATGAACCATAAGTGTCCCTCTTTGAGTTGGGAGGTATGGAGCACATTGGAGTGCCAGATGGACCCTGGATTTGAGATCTCTTATGAAGCCACTGACTATGACAACACTGTACATAGTGATCTGTATATGGTTATTTTATAGTCCACTTTAACCTTCTGATGAAAACAGTGCAAGATGAGGAAGCTCAGGATATACAACCACCTGTAAGAGCATACCCGCACATGGTTAATGAATGGGTTAATAACTTATTTAGTCTATGTGATATTTCTTCTGCCCGCATTGTATGCTAATTCTGTTGAGTGTTAGCTACGTTAGAATTCTCCACCAAAAGTGCTATATGAGGAGAGGTTAATTAGCGGTAAATACATTATACAAGTATAAAAAGCAGGATTTCTAAACATCTTATAAGTCGTACATAAGCTCCTGTGGCTTACTTTAAACCCATTTCAAGAGCGCTTCACTTGTTTTTGAAGTCCATTTCATCATAGGACTTCTCTGTCACGCAAGGACAACAAAACGTCTTATTAAAAAAAAAGTTAAACCAATGTATAATTTATATTTTAATATAGATGATAAAGTGTTGCAGCTCTTACCAAACTACACCGAGAAGCTATGCCTCATGTGCAATAAAAAGCCACTGAAACATTTATTGGCAGTGTGTGATTTTTACTGTTTGGTTTTCCATTTTTTGTGGTTCTGCAGGCCAGCAGCTGTGGAAATGCCGTCATCTCGTAACCTGTCTCTGCTGAGGGTATAATAATAATAATCGTGAAAGCTGGCAATGGGGGTCACATGAAATGCACCATATGGAAGGACTGGCTCCTGAACTAACAATGTTACACTATTATAATACCCTACTAATAGATATGATGGGGTATAATGAAATCCTATTTGTACCGTTATGAAGTATATTATCACTATGCTATGTCTATTATTATTCAGTAATTAATTTGCAGCATAAGACATCTGTTCTTATGTTAATAGCTGCACAGGTAATTGTGTAAATTACAGAAAAACACAAATGTGACTAAAAGTGATTAAAGTAAAATGATTCTTTGCCTCCGATTCACCTTTATCAGACTCAGCTTTATATAATACATGGCTGCCTGTTCACCTGTAACACAGCATATTCGCTGCAGCAAAAGGATGTGTGGCAAGCAGCTCTCCTCAGCAATACTGTTACACATCAGTGAGTGGGAACCCACTGTGCCAACTAACCGGTTTGGCTTTGGGCTAACCCTAAGGGCGTTATTCCTTCACTCCCCTGGTATTCAATTTTTAACCTTTTAACCACTGTAAAGGGATCTGGCCTTTGCTGCAGGAAAGCAATCAGACTGCTACCTTCTGGGATTGTCCCGGTGTAGTTGGCAGCTGACCCACTGGGGTCAGGGACTCTGGTGCAAGCATCAGGAGCTCAGGATACCAAAAAGGCACCACAAACACAGGCAAATTGCAGTAGCAGACTGAACAATCACTAAGGCTACTTTCACACCAGCGTTTTTAAATTCCGGTACTGAGTTCCGTTATAGGGGCTCAATACCGGAAAAAAACGCTTCAGTTTTGTCCCCATTCATTGTCAATGGGGACAAAACTGAACTGAAGACAACGGAATGCTCCTGAAAGCATTCCGTTCCGTCTTCAGACCGGAGAACAAATCGCAGCATGCTGCGGTTTGCTCTCCGGTCCAGGCATCCGCACCAAGACGGATCCGGAATGACCCCCAATGCAAGTCAATGGGGACGGATCCGTTTGGTGTGACACACCAGTAATCCGGATCTGTCCTCCATTGACTTGCAATGGGGGGTCATTCCGGATCCGGCTACAGAGATACATACATACAGACATACATACATACATACATACATACATACACACATACATACTCACATACTCCAGCCAGGGACGCCGGCAGCATGTCTTCACGCGCCTCCTGCGTGCAGCTATGACGTTTCCCCAATGCGCCCAGCAGAGGGCGCTGTGGGGAATCGTCATCACTGCGCGCAGGAGGCGCGTGAAGACGTGCTGCCGGCGTCCCTGGCTGGAGTATGTAAGTATGTACGTGTTTGTGTGTATGTGTGTGTATGTATGTACTCTGTGTCTTGTCCCAATGTCTGTCAACATGAGTAGGGCTGGACTGCTGCTCCGGCTCCACACATGTATCAGCGGCAGTACGGATCCGTCGGCACCCTTTAGGTGCCGGATCCGTGCTGCCGCTAGTGTGAAAGAGGCCTAAGACTTAAATGCAGGTTACTAGATGTGGACTGCACACTGGTGGTGTAGATAAATGGAGACAAAGGCTAACCTGGCAAGCTGGGCAGTATTGAAGGCACAGACATTGCAGGGAGGCTGGATATTTGACAGAAACATGGAAAAGGCAGACAGAGAGGGTTAACTTAAACACAAACAGAACTCAAATTGAAAGTTGCAGAAACACACAGGCAGGGCGAGTACATAGCTGGAGCACAAACAGTAAGAATCACAGAATAAACACAGACAAAATGTTAGAGAATTGCAGAAATACTAGACAACACCTTTGCTTGTCACTGGGATCCTTAAAGCTCAGACACCCTCTGCCTGTACAGGGTACCTTAATGTTGCTTGTGAACATTTGGTGGTATAGGCAAACCTCCCCTCCTAGGCAGACATGTCAAGAGAAGAATGCTTACTTGCTTCCCGACGCTGGCTCCCAGCTCCACTGCTCCGTTCAGATCCATGAATGTAAACTTCCGCTTTGATGTGTCTGCAGCCACTTGCTGGCCGCAGAAGTAACCTGCTGCTCTTGAGTCACGTAATCAATTATCATAATGCAAGAGGAGTGGGTCACCGCTGCAGCCAGCAAGCAGCAATGTCAAAACGGAAGTTTACATCCAGGGACCTAAGCATACCAGCGGAAGCCAAATAGTGCAGGAGCTGGGAGCCAGCATTGGGAAGCAGGCAAGCTTGCTTCCCTTTGCTGGTCTGCCCCCCTCCCTCCAAAAAAAGGGCCCAACCACTTTAAATATACAGGGACTCCCACTGGCAGGGTAGGATTTGGAAACGTGCACACTGGCCTTTACGTGGCTGGAGATGTGCATGAGTCCTAAGAGGACATAAGCTAGAGAACGGGGGCTGCAGCATGATAATAAGGTCAGTGTCTATGCCTGCAGGGACGGGCAGGGCAGCGGTGAGCATGGACAGCTGTACTAACAGATATGAAGCAATGCCATACAGTGGCATCCATCATCATAGGGTTCTATGCCGTTTCCTTAGATCTTTGAGTGATAACAACTACAAGCCAGAGAAGTAGATGCAATTACTAGACACACTAGATACCAGAATGCCCATCAGTGCAGAGACAGAAGCATATACCAAGTTTGCAGTTGCACCTGGGTACTACAATATAAGGAGACAAAATGTTCCCTATCCCTTAGGAAGAGGCCAATGCTCTAATCTGCATTTGATACTTAAGGGACATGATCAGGGTTGCCAACTGTCCAGAAATTTCTGGACAGTCCGTAAAATTAGAATCCGTGAAAAAAAAAATAGATGTGTCCGTGATTTTTGGAGGCTGGGGGGTCATGACTATATTATTTTGGAGGTAATTCTAATCATTTTAAAGCTCACAGTTAATGCTTGTAATGAGCTCTTACCAGTACACTGAGTTATAGACATGGATTACTTAGAATCTATATAATTATGGTTTTCCAATTTGTCTGTAAAAAATGTTGGCTGTCCGTGATTTTGGTATAAGTTTTCCAGAAAAAAGGAAAATTCTGAATGGCTACCCTGGACATGATATTTTATGCTGAAGAGGTGCTCTGCTTAAAGCATCACTCAGTATTTGGTGAAGATAGTCCAGCCATGGTATTAATAAGGTATGCAGTTTTGCAGTATTTCTAGATTCAATGGGATCCATTTTTGAAGTGAGAAATTAATAGGTCAACAGAATGTGATCTTAAAGAGGGTTTGTCCCTCTCCTGACAATTCTGTTTGGTAACTACTTGCATTCCCCATTAAATAACAATTGTGAATCATCATTTCTTACATGGCTATGTTGAACCATTCCTCCATTATTCCTACTAGCAGTTGAAGTGCTGTCTGCAATAAAGTTACAACTCGGTGATACTTGGGTGCCGGGTGTCCCTGCACAGTCTAACACTACCCAATCACTACCCCAACTGGTAACACCCAGATGGACATTTTTGCAGACTGCTGATAATTCATTCATAAATTTCACGCAGGAATATTAGAGGCACAACATAGACTTATGAGAATAGAACAAGCAAATAGCAACTTTTATAAATGCAAAACAGAAAATGTAAGAGCTAAAAGAGTCTTGCGGTCTAAAAAAATATTTATGTTAGCAGTTTTACTTTCCAATAGTTTATTACTAAAACTACGTTTCAGAATAGACAACTGGAAACGTATACATTGTACATAAATAAATATAAACCACTGCAATATATTATAATATAGCGTACATTTTCCTTTATTAGCATATGCTAAAGCACTGCAAAATACACCCAGAATATTTAGAGGCCACAGATTTATGGGACAAATTCAAACGGAGGAGGAGTTTATCATGAGGGGAATATCTGAAGTCAATTTTGCATTTATCAAATGTCACATGTAGTTTGATAAATTTGTCTTATCCTTTAACCTAACACATTTGTCTAGAAATTCTACTCAAGATTTCATACCCCACCGTCCTACTGGAGTGAGAGCAACTTATTGGAGTGAATGGTGTAAAAATTGAAAAAGTCATGACTAGAGATGGCCGAGCATGCTCGAGTGCCATTTTCGCGTATGCATTTTAAAATCGGTACGCTAATCATACGCATATTTTAATCTGTACACAAATGCGTACGCATAGAGTACAAATTGTTAAAATGCGTACGCATTAGTGTACAGATTAAAACATGCGTATGATTAGCGTACCAATTTTAAAATGCGTACACAAATACGTGAAAATGGCACTTGAGCATGCTTGGCCGAGCATGCTCACTCATCTCTAGTCATGACATTTTTGTGCAAATAAGTCCAAAAACTTACAAAATTTGTATCTTTTTGAAGCTACAATTCTGGAGTGAAGGCATGATAAATCAGGACTAAAGCTCTCACATACTATATTTCCTCAGTCATATGTTGTTTACTTTGCTGCCTCTTCTTGCAACTGCCCTATAGAAACTTGGGGGTGGAAAAAGTCCTTGAAGGAGATTTATCACAGCTGGTGTAAAGTAGAAATGGCTTAGTTGCCCAGGGCAACCAATCAGATTCCACATTTCATTTTCCAAAGGAGCTCTGCAGAAATGGAAGGTGGAATCTGATTGGTTGCTATGGGCAACTAATCCATTTCTACTTTACACCAGTTTAATAAATCTTCCCATGTGTTCCTCCTCAGCTTCTCATTCACAATATTTATCACACCTTAAAACCCCAGCCACAGACAGTATTAGTTGTATGGCGACCAAGTGAAAATAGGACTTAGGACCACAACCTAGATAGATCATTTTCCAGGTTTACCAGCGAGAGGTCATGATTGTAGTTATTAATCAGTTACTGAACTGTAGACAACACATGATGCCGCTCCTGCAGATGCACTATAGTGGGTGAGAGCGTCCTGCCCATGGGAATTTATTATCTACCAGCAGAATGACAGGCTTTGGATATACATCATCTATTTCATTCAATATTTGTGTGCGTGTTTAAAAGATATGCGCAGTGCCACCCACACAGTGATCTCCACAGTGCCCCCCATAAAGTAATTTCCACGGTGCCCCATCCCCTTAGCAGTGACCTTGACAGCTCCCCGACCCCTAACAGTGACCTATAACAATGAAGAAAAATGGCTGAGTTGTTATGGAAACCTGGTGTAACTGTGTATGTCAAGAATGAAGGACCTGCGAGCTTCTATTGGCTAATAGGGGTCATGTGACCGTATGTAGGTCAGTTAGGATATGACTGAAGGACATGCAAACTTCTATTGGATAATATGGGTCACGTGATGGTGCCATGTTTGGATTTTTTTAGGAATATCTCAAGAACGCTATTTCTTAGAGAGCTTCTAAGCGCCTGATTTACCTGTATGCAAAATTTGGTGCAGATCGGTACAGTTGTTTGGCTGTAATGTAATAACAAACTAGCTAACAGAAACACACACAAAGCCATTGAAGGCGAATGGCTGCAGTGCATCCAGCTCAGAACCACTGCAGGACTACCTCCAGCTCAGATTTACTAATCCTGCACCAGGGCTCAGGCTGGATGATAAATGTGGTGCAGACACTTTTCTCTGACTCTGTACCAACTTCTGGCTTAGGCTACTTTCACACTAGCGTTTATATATTCCGGTATTGAGCTCCATC
This sequence comes from Rhinella marina, assembly GCA_900303285.1. Classification (NCBI taxonomy): domain Eukaryota; kingdom Metazoa; phylum Chordata; class Amphibia; order Anura; family Bufonidae; genus Rhinella; species Rhinella marina. The sequence goes on along the minus strand of ONZH01020026.1, from coordinate 991,934 downwards.
ATAGGGGGCTCAATACCGGAATAAAACGCTTCAGTTTTGTCCCCATTCATTGTCAATGGAGACAAAACTGAACTGAAGACAACGGAATGCTCCTAAAAGCATTCCGTTCAGTTCTCTTCAGTCTCCAGACCAGAGAGCAAACCGCAACATGCTGCGGTTTGCTCTCCGGTCTGGGCATCCGCACCAAGACGGATTCTGATTGACCCCCAATGTAAGTCAATGGGGACGGATCCGTTCGGTGTGACACAATAGTAAACGTATCCGTCCTCCATTGACTTTCAATGGAGTTCATGATGGATCCGTCACTTTGCACTTTTCCCTCGCAGCTCCCTCCTTCCTCCAGCAGGGGGCGCTGTGGGGAATCTTCCCATTGTGCGCTCCGTCCTCTGGAGCTGCTGGGACAGGTCAGTTGCTGCTGGGACAGGTAAGTATAACCCCCCCTTCTCCTCAAGATAGTGTCTGGTGCAGGTGTGGGGCCGTAGCACAGTTCCGGCAGCACGGATTCGGAGGGACCCTTCACCCGCCGGATCCGTGCTGCCGCTAGTGTGAAAGAGGCTTTACTTTCAGACAGAGTTTAATGCCAGAATTGTGCTGAAATTTTGGTGCAAAATGGTGCATCTTAGGTCCCTACCCTTTCTGCTTTGAGCATGTCATAAAAAAAGTGTTGAACTCCTCGATGCTCCAAATTGCATCAATGTTCGCGCCTCTTTTTTAGACAGCTTTTTAGAGCGCACGCATTACTAAATCTGGGCCACTGTAATTGCCCGGCTTGCAATAGGTACAATATGACTGGAATCTCAGTGCACTTATTATACTATTGTTCATGTATTTATGTGCAGATTTATGGCTCATGCACACAAACGTATTTTCTTTCTGTGTTCATTCCATTTTTTTTTGCGAACCATACCTGGAACCATTCATTTCATTGGGTTCGCAAAAAAAAACTAAAGTTACTCCGTGTAAGTATGTCCGTAAGTCCATTTCGGAAAAAAATAGAACATATCCTATGATTGTTCGCATTACGGACAAGGATAGTACTGTTCTATTAGGAGCCAGCTGTTCCATTCCTTAAAATACGTGGATGTCATCCGTATTTTTTGGAGATCTGTGTTTTGTAGACGTAATTTTTCTTCCATTTCATTCCATTTTTTTACAGGTCCATATACGGAACCATTCATTTTAATGGGGTTTGAAAAAAAAAAACAAAATGACTCTGTGTGCATTCCGTGTACATGTCCGCATGTCCGTTCCACAAAAAAAATGAAAACATGTCCTATTCTCGTCTGTTTTGCAGACAAGGACAAGCATTGTTACAATGGATCCGCAAAAAAAAAAAAATATGGATGCAGCACAGACATCACACGGATGTCATCTGTTTTTGCAGATACATATATTGCGGGCCACAAAATACATACGGTAGTGTGCATGAGCCCTTATCAATTGATAAGATCAGATTAGAATTAGACAAAGTTGTAAAAACCAATCAGACCAGGTAAAAAGATCAGCAATGCAGAAAACTCACACAGAACTGGCCCTGCGTCATCTACTCCAATCAGAATGCCATCATCACTTCATAAATAGTGACTACAGACCGAACATGTCAGACACATGTAGACTGTTTAGACTATGTATAACAAAGCATGTTTCATCATAATGCCATCAGTTCTGTAATGTTACTTTTAGACTGTTTTTTATTTTTTTATTTCATCAGTCACAAGGTTTTGGATTAGAAAAGATCTCATGTTGCACAAACACGTTGGTTCTCCCATTGCACTACAGGATAGGAATGCTCGTAACTGAAATTTTGGTTTCTATGCACGATCCAAAAATAACGTCTGAGGTTTTTCAGAAGGGCAATCTATTGAAAACCAAGCATCCTGAACGTAGAATTATTTGCCCATTAAGCTCCTGCATGCCCTTTTTTTCTCAGAAATGTGTAATGTTTTTGGAATGGAAAAATAAAGTGAATCAAACCATATTTTCCTTTTCTGTCTGGATTGCTGACAAATTAGCCCCATCACACTCCATGGTCAGAAGACATGGTGGTTTATTCTCAAAAAATCTCTATATTCTCAACATATACAGAAAGCTTCATGCAATACACATGGTAAAAATACATGAACACACATAAATAGAGCTTTATTTATTAGGCTACTTTCACATTTGCGTTTTCAATTCCGCTATTGAGATCCATTATAGGATCCCACTCCGGAGAAAAAGGGAGCGCCAAGGCTACTGGGTGCCTGCTGTTTTATACTAATTTCATGGCTAATGCCCGAAATTTAACCCCTCAGATCCTGTGGTAAAATGTGACCAAGATATCTGAGAGGCCAGAAACTTGGAAGCTTTGCACGCAGTGACTCCTCCCCTGAGCGGAGATCAGAAAAGGCGTTCCGTGTAAGTAATGAGCCTGTACTAGGCTTCCTGCCTCATTAATTGTATATTACAATTCAGGCCAGCAGGTAGCAGCACTCTATACGAATTGCAATCTGATGATTGCATGTTGGGGTCCACTTGGGGACCTTAAAAAAGTTTTTAAAAAGTTTTAAAAAATATAATAAAATATGTAAAAATTCACCACTCTTTTCCCAAAATAAAAATAAAATTTTAAAAAAACAACATCATGGGCATTGCAGCATGCGAAAATGTCTGTACTATTAAAATATAAAAAAGCTTATGCCATATGGTAAATGGGGTAACAGAAAAAAAATGAAAATGTCCAATTTGCAGTTTTTTCATCAGTTTACCTCCCAAAACAATTTAATAAAAAGTGATCAAATGGTAATGCTCTTTCCATACAATTTATGGGCTCCGCCTAGCCAAACTTTGTCTCAGCTGAAGTTGTGCAAGACCTCAATGAACTACTACGTTATTCCTATCTGCATATTTAAAAACATTTTCAATTATGAATCCACAGTGGGCTTTGGTACCGAGGTACCAGCCAGCCAGAAAATTTGGTTTTCTTTCAATCCAACTAATTTCCAACTGGTAGAATCGATTCACTCATCTTTATTACACAGATTATTTCCATTTAATTACTTGCCAATCTAGGATTTCTGCCATGGATTTTCTGAAAATCCATAGAGAATTTAACTATGGTAAATTTGTGGTCTGGGATCCTGACCATACACTGACGGTGGCCATACCCATTAGTCGTTGATCAAAATAGATGATTTCCACTTAAAGAAGAACTCCCGCGAAAATGTTTATTCTTTGACCTGTTAGAAAGGTGCATGATGTAATCTACAGTGAATGTAATCTTCTTATCAGAGACTGTATTTGTGAGCTATCCCCTCTCTTCTAATTGTAGCTGGGTCATGTGACCAACTACCTGACCTCCAACTGACCCAGGACAAGAAGCCAGTAACTTCTTGATTCATTCCTATGAGACTGAGAGTGAGGCTCCCATAGGAATTCATAGAGAAATAGACTTCCTCTCCACACATAAGATGCTGTGTTATCTGGTGAGTCTAATTGTTAGTCACATGACACAGATGAGAAACATCAGGGAGATATAACTCACAAATACAGACACTGGTAAGAAAATGACATTCACTACAGATTACATCATGTACATATCTAGCAGGACATGGAATAAAAATTTTTGCGGGAGTTCTTCTTTAAACGATCAATCGTCAGGTGAAATTTAACAAACAAACAAACCTTTTAGCTGAATTAAAGTCAACAGTGTTTAAAATTTATATTTGAGAGTCACATAAAAGATATTTCATTCAAAGAAAGATTGCTAGTTGGAAAAAAAATTCCTCCGTCGCCAAAATTCATTTAACATAGTCTGTTTGAACAACTGTTACGGCTAATATTGCCTATGGCAAAATGGCCGGTCACCAGATGATTACTTGCACAACTGCTATCCAACCATCAGTCTACTTTTATCTAATGTTTATGGCCGCCTCAACTTCATGTTCAAATGTTGAGGATTCTATAAGGATGTTGTGGATTTAGTCAGCAGTACATGTGAATTGGATATTTTACATCACAAGATGGCTCTATGAAAATCTTTGCTTCGGGATATCCTTACCTCTATGTATGCTCTTGACATTCAAAGGACTGAAAAAAAAATGTTAACATAAAATTTACAAGAATGGCATAAGGGGTTCCACAGGAATCAAAACAATTTTTAGGAGTCCCCCAGTGGTAATAAGTAGTGTTGAGCGAAGTTTTGAAAAATTTGATTAAAAAAGAATAATACTACTACTCACCTTATCCATTTGAGCACAAGATCTCGCGCAGTCATGTCATGTGGTCATGTCATACTTCACTGCACATGAGATTTTCCAAGGAATCTTCAATCAAGATGGCCGCGGCGGCCTCTTTGCGTTCAAATGGATGAGGTGAGTATGTTTTTTTTTTTTTTAACTGATTTGTTACTATGGAGCACAAGGAAATTTGGCTTTGCGTCGAATGAAGTCAACTTTAGATACTTTGATTCGCTCAATCCTAGTAATAAGGTTAGGAATCACTGGCCTATGGTATCAATTCAATCATTTAACCAGGGCACCAGATTTATAGACGCTGTGCTATAAACTACTTTTCACTCTAAAGTGTATTTTCATCAATTATTCTAGCTCCCATTCCTTCTTTAAAAGTTTTTTTTACCTCATTTACATTTTTCTTTTATCCCCCATGCTTGAATCCTACTTCCTGATTTGGCATGTGTGTGCTTTCCTATCATGCCTTAGGGCAGTGAGATGTACACATGAGGGTTTATGTCATCAGATGTAACCCTCTTAAACCTGCTGACATTAGTGATAGACCCTAATTTCTCTGGTATTATTATGTTTATTGAGGGCCCTCTTACTGTGATAAGCCTACTTTTGTAATATGTAAATGAGCCTTTAGGAGCAGGGGGCATTGCTCCTGCTCCTAGAGGCTCCGTTCTCATACTTCCTTCCACGCCCCGCCATCCTTGATTGACAAGGCCAGGCAGCGTTCGTCTCCTGCACGGCGCATGCACAAGATTTCCCCAGCACACAGGGCTGGCAGAAGAAGACAACCGCTGGCCCTGTCAATCAAGGACAGCGGGCAGTGGAAGGAGGTATGAGAACGGAGCCTCTAGGAGCAGGAGCAATGCCCCCCCTGCTCCTAGAGGCTCATTTAAATGTTACAAAAGAAGGCTTATCACAGTAAGGGGACCCTCAATAAACAAAATAATACCAGAGTTAGGGTCTGCTGACATTAGCATATCGCTAATGTCAGCAGGTTTAAGAGGGTTAAATCTGATTACATAAACCCTTTAAGGTCATTTGACATGGACTGATAATCAGACCTATTTTCAGGACGAGCATTTGTAGAAACGATTGATCCCGATAATTGCCCTGTGTAAAAGGTGCCGGCAACCATCCCATGAATGAGCAAATGCTTGTTCAGTGAGTGATCGTGTCCGTCAGCCAGCACCAAAAATCATCGTTCCTGTGCAGCAGATCATGCTGTCTTGACAACAATCTGCTGCCCAGGCGCAACGATTCTCTGTGGGGACAAGCCATCACCCATTTTTGTCTGCAGAGGGTTGGGAGATAGAGATGATGATTAACATAATATATCCAGTTGAGCTGATGCAGGGGTTGAATTGTAGGGATTATTGTGTGGCCTTCATTTTAGAACTGGTGTTTGGATACTGAAAACATTTAAATTAATAGAATAGAAAGGTCTGTGTGACAAAATTTATTAAAGTGCATGTGGGTCTTGCTGAATTTGTTTTTACTGTACTGGTCTTGCACATGCCACCTGTCCTACCTGCTCCATGTTTTCCGGCATTCAAGTATTTTCCAATGAGTTGTCAATTGTGTAACAGAACATAATCACTCAAAGGACACAGCAGGGGGTGAGAGGCAAATTGAAAGTAAGGGCAGCGTGATTAGTTGATCAGATTCCGAGAAGCGTGGAAGGATTCCCTTGGAGATTACTCATTAACGGAGATAGATGAAAATGATCTCAGTTTAAGGTGAAATGTCAAGCGTTGCATGTTGGGCAGGTGTAGGTGGCAATGTTCTCAGAGACGTGAGCTGTGATTAGTATTCCAGGCTTGTTCTCTGTACAATGTATTGCTAAGCAACTCTTGGGTTTCTCTGACCCCAGTTCATGTAACCAACTGTGTCTCAACATGTCTTGTTGGTTAAAAGTTTAGAGAGAAGACATCTCACACTAGAAACTAATTTACTCAGTGGAGACTAAATCAATCTATCTGGAACAACCTGTATTCTCTGACTGATCCTAATATATGGCCATAACAGCTTCATCATGCAAAGACATTGCGACAAGCGATTTATATAAGTTTGTATTAGGAGACACGTTAACCCCTCATCTGCCAGCAAGTGCTTTCCTCTAATTAAAAACACTGCCACAGGATTATCTGTCATGATGGCAATCATTAAAAAGACTGCAGCGCCAACATTTTCTTCCTTTTGTGCAGTGATTTTTATCAACTCAAAGTTTATGGGATGATTTGGAATGAATTACAGCAGTGTCAATGGGATGACAGTTAGTTTACGAAGAACTCATTTGGACATCGTTAGACAAACACCACTTCAATGAGGACATGGTGTGAACACCTTCCTGAGAGCACAACATTTTGTAGACAGCCTCAGCATAAAAGAAACTCAGTGATTTAGTGCTCACTTGAGATAACCTCAAAGTATATAGGGCATCCTCTGTCTGACAGGGCAATGAGGAAAGGCCCATTAAAGGGTTTATCCTCCAAATGGCAATAGTGACCTCTTTCTACACTGTGAACCTTATTAGAGTAATAAAAGATGTATTACTGCCAAGCAAAGACTGCCCAGAAGCTTTACTGAGAGACATATTAAAGTAATAAACAGTAAATTACAATCCAGTTGGGATTTACAAATCATACTGTGGGTACTGGGTCTAATCTAGGGGTCTATTCACACAGGTTGGTTTAGTTCAGCTAGGTTCATATCTGCAACAGATTTTCTGGTAGGAGCCTCTGTTGCAGATGCTGGCCAAAAAAGGATAAAATATCATTGCTTGCAGCAATATTTTTAGTGTTGAGTGAATCAAAGTCAAACGAATTGACTTCAATTTGAATTTCAGGGAAAAATTGCAGCGAACCCGAATTTCCACACGCTTCGTGGTAACAAATCAATAGCATGTAATAGCCGCAATCTCCTCCGCAAACGAGAAGGTGATTGTTTGGGAAGGAACTCTTCCTTCACGACAATCGTCAGGCTCATCTGCTGGTGTAATACCAGCCTAACTTATTACAATAGTAAAATTGTAGCCAGCAAACTGCATTGTGGTTTCAGTGCTCTTAAAGTCATCTGTCACTTGGTAAAATCGAGGGACTTTTGAGCAAGGACATTCAATACAATCACGTTTAAGGTAACCTCTTCACTTAAATAATCCTGAACTTGTACAGCACAGGAGGTCGAATGAGATATTTCTTGCTTAAATACTGATCTCAGAAACCTTAGCTCGAGGAGGAAGGGTTTCTTTAAATGATACATATATGTATATGAAAATGGGAGTCCATATAACAGACTAGATGGTTGTGTCTGCACAGGAAGGAGAAGAAGTCCTTCCTTTATATTTCTCCTTCCCATTCACTTCTTGCTTCAAAAAAATTGCGTCAAAAACTGGCACAAAAATATGTCTGTAACACTGCCGTAAAACCGCATGTTCTTGGCGGCGGCTTTGTGTGGCACAAACTAGTGTATATAGGCGACCTAAGTGGTATGTGACCACCGTCTCAGGTGACAGTAGTGGAGCACAAGGACAGGTCAGAATGGTATAGAGTGTCCCAAAAATTCATGATAGTGTAGCTGATGGTTATGCAGTAGTAGACCAGACATTTATCAAAGCTGAATATTCAATATATATATATACACAATACAGACCAAAAGTTTGGACACACCTTCTCATTCAAAGAGTTTTCTGTATTTTCATGACTATGAAAATTGTAGATTCACACTGAAGGCATCAAAACTATGAATTAACACATGTGGAATTATATACTTAACAAAAAAGTGTGAAACAACTGTAAATATGTCTTATATTCTAGGTTCTTCAAAGTAGCCACCTTTTGCTTTGATTACTGCTTTGCACACTCTTGGCATTCTCTTGATGATCTTCAAGAGGTAGTCACCTGAAATGATTTTCACTTCACAGGTGTGCCCTGTCAGTTTTAATAAGTTGGATTTCTTGCCTTATAAATGGGGTTCGGACCATGAGTTGCGTTGGGCAGAAGTCAGGTGGATACACAGCTGATAGTCCTACTGAATAGACTGTTAGAATTTGTATTATGGCAAGAAAAAATCAGCTAAGTAAAGAAAAATGATTGGCCTTTATTACTTTAAGAAATAAAGGTCAGTCAGTCCGAAAAATTGGGAAAACTTTGAAAGTGTCCCCAAGTGCAGTCGCAAAAACCATCAAGCGCTACAAAGAAACTGGCTCACATGAGGAGCGCCCCAGGAAAGGAAGACAAAGAGTCACCTCTGCTGCGGAGGATAAGTTCATCCGAGTCACCAGCCTCAGAAATCGCAGGTTAACAGCAGCTCAGATTAGAGACCTGGTCAATGCCACACAGAGTTCTAGCAGCAGACACATCTCTACAACAACTGTTAAGAGGAGACTGTGTGCAGCAGGCCTTCATGGTAAAATAGCTTCTAGGAAACCACTGCTAAGGACAGGCAACAAGCAGAAGAGACTTGTTTGGGCTAAAGAACACAAGGAATGGACATTAGACCAGTGGAAATCTGTGCTTTGGTCTGATGAGTCCAAATTTGAGATCTTTGGTTCCAACCACCGTGTCTTTGTGCGACGCAGAAAAGGTGAACGGATGGACTCTACATGCCTGGTTCCCACCGTGAAGCATGGAGGAGGAGGTGTGATGGTGTGGGGGTGCTTTGCTGGTGATACTGTTGGGGATTTATTCAAAATTGAAGGCATACTGAACCAGCATGGCTACCACAGCATCTTGGAGCGGCATACTATTCCATCCGGTTTACGTTTAGTTGGACCATCATTTATTTATCAACAGGACAATGACCCCAAACACACCTCCAGGCTGTATAAGGGCTATTTGACCAAGAACGAGAGTGATGGGGTGCTACGCCAGATGACCTGACCTGAACCTGAACCCAATCGAGATGGTTTGGGGTGAGCTGGACCGCAGAGTGAAGGCAAAAGGGCCAACAAGTGCTAAGCATCTCTGGGAACTCCTTTAAGACTGTTGGAATACCATTTCAGGTGACTACCTCTTAAAGCTAATCACGAGAATGCCAAGAGTGTGCAAAGCAGTAATCAAAGCAAAAGGTGGCTACTTTGAAGAACCTAGAATATAAGACATATTTTCAGTTGTTTCACACTTTTTTGTTAAGTATATACACTCACCGGCCACTTTATTAGGTACACCATGCTAGTAACGGGTTGGACCCCCTTTTGCCTTCAGAACTGCCTCAATTCTTCGTGGCATAGATTCAACAAGGTGCTGGAAGCATTCCTCAGAGATTTTGGTCCATATTGACATGATGGCATCACACAGTTGCCGCAGATTTGTCGGCTGCACATCCATGATGCGAATCTCCCATTCCACCACATCCCAAAGATGCTCTATTGGATTGAGATCTGGTGATTGTGGAGGCCATTTGAGTACAGTGAACTCATTGTCATGTTCAAGAAACCAGTCTGAGATGATTCCAGCTTTATGACATGGCGCATTATCCTGCTGAAAGTAGCCATCAGATGTTGGGTACATTGTGGTCATAAAGGGATGGACATGGTCAGCAACAATACTCAGGTAGGCTGTGGCGTTGCAACGATGCTCAATTGGTACCAAGGGGCCCAAAGAGTGCCAAGAAAATATTCCCCACACCATGACACCACCACCACCAGCTTGAACCGTTGATATAAGGCAGGATGGATCCATGCTTTCATGTTGTTGACGCCAAATTCTGACCCTACCATCCGAATGTCGCAGCAGAAATCGAGACTCATCAGACCAGGCAACGTTTTTCCAATGTTCTACTGTCCAATTTCGATGAGCTTGTGCAAATTGTAGCCTCAGTTTCCTGTTCTTAGCTGAAAGGAGTGGCACCCGGTGTGGTCTTCTGCTGCTGTAGCCCATCTGCCTCAAAGTTCGACGTACTGTGCGTTCAGAGATGCTCTTCTGCCTACCTTGGTTGTAACGGGTGGCAATTTGAGTCACTGTTGCCTTTCTATCAGCTCGAACCAGTCTGCCCATTCTCCTCTGACCTCTGGCATCAACAAGGCATTTCCGCCCACAGAACTGCCGCTCACTGGATGTTTTTTCTTTTTCGGACCATTCTCTGTAAACCCTAGAGATGGTTGTGCGTGAAAATCCCAGTAGATCAGCAGTTTCTGAAATACTCAGACCAGCCCTTCTGGCACCAACAACCATGCCACGTTCAAAGGCACTCAAATCACCTTTCTTCCCCATACTGATGCTCGGTTTGAACTGCAGGAGATTGTCTTGACCATGTCTACATGCCTAAATGCACTGAGTTGCCGCCATGTGATTGGCTGATTAGAAATTAAGTGTTAACGAGCAGTTGGACAGGTGTACCTAATAAAGTGGCCGGTGAGTGTAATTCCACATGTATTAATTCATAGTTTTGATGCCTTCAGTGTGAATCTACAATTTTCATAGTCATGAAAATACAGAAAACTCTTTGAATGAGAAGGTGTGTCCAAACTTTTGGTCTGTACTGTATATATATCTCTTATATATATATAAAAATGAGTTTCTGTCTGTCTGTCCGTCTGTCTGTCTGTTCTCTATGCACGACCAAACTACTGGACCGATTTTCACCAAATTTGGCACACAGGTACATCAGGTGTCCGGGAAGGTTTTAGACCAGGTCTTAGCTCTCTAGGACATACATTTCCCGAGATATTCCCAAAATATTATCTCCATTAGCCAATATTAGCCTGGGAGCCTTTCACTTCAAATCCCAACTGCCATTTTCTCCATATACACACCGGTTTCCATAACAACCCAGCAGGTAATTAGCAGCCAGCTGAGGAGCTCATGTAAATAACAACCCAGCCATTTCTCTTTACTGCTTTAAAGGGGCAGAGCGCTGTGGATGACACTGTTAAAGGGTCAACACAAAAAAAAGATTTTATTCTGTTCAAAAATAAATCTAATGTGTAAAACTTTCCAAAAATAAAAAGTTAGACATATTTGGTATCGCCACGTCTGTAACAACCTGCTCTATAAAAATATTACATGAGATGGCCCCCCAGGTGAATGCTTCAAAAATAAAAATAAAAAACTATGCCAAAACAACCATTTTTTCCCTCTTGCCTCACAAAAAGTGTAATACGCGATCAAACAGGCGTATTTAACCCAAAATGGTACCAATCAAACCATCATCTTGTCCTGCAAAAATGATACCCTACCTGAGACAATCGCCCGAAAAATAAAAAAATATGGCTCTCTGAAAATAACAACACAAAAAAAAGATTTTATTCTGTTCAAAAATGCATCTAATGTGTAAAACTTTCCAAAAATAAAAATGTTAGACATATTGGGTATCGCCGCGTCCGTAACAACCTGCTCTATAAAACAATTACATGATTTGCCCCCTCTGGTGAATGCTGTAAAAAATAATTAAAAAAAAACCATGCCAAAACAGCTATTTTTTTTTCACCTTGACTCACAAAAAGTGTAATACCAAGCGATCAAAAAGTCTTATGTACCCCAAAATGGTACCAATGAAAACATCAGCTTATCCTGCAAAAAATGAGCCCCCACATAAGACCATAACTCAAAAAAATAAAAATCAGTGGCTCCCGCAAACCATTCCATCAAAATCTGTGTTGTAAAATCCATATGGCGCTCCTTCTGTTTTGAGTCCTGCCATGTGCCCCCCACATCAGTTTACCACAACATATGGGGTGTTGCCGTATTCAGGAGAAAATGGGTAACAAATTATGGGGTGCTTTTCTCCTGTTACCCCTTATGAAAATAAAATATTTGGGGCTAAAGCAACATTTTATTGGAAGAAATGAAATTTTTCATTTTCACAGCCAAGTGTTTCCAAATTCCGTAAAACACTTATTGGGTCAAAGTGGCCAGTACCCCCCTTAATATATTCTTTAAAGGGTGTAGTTTCCAAAATGGGGTCACTTTTTGAGGGTTTCCACTGTAGGGCTACGTCAAGGTCTCTCAATTACAAAATGGTGCCTAAAAACTATTCTAGCAAAATCTGCCTACAAAATCCATATGGCGCTCCTTTCCTTCTGACCACTGCTACAAACCCATAGAGACATTTACCACTACATATGGGGTATTTCTGTAAACTGCAGAATCAGAGCAATGTATATTGGGGTTTAGTTTGCTGTTAAACCTTGCTGTGTTGCAAGAAAAAAATTATTAACATGAATGACCTACCAAAAAAGTGAAATTTAGAAATTTCACCTCCATTTTCCATTAATTCTTAATTAGGGTTAATAAAGTTTGTAACAGCAGTTTTTTTTATAATTTGAGGAGTGTAGTTTCTAAAATGGGGTCATTTATGGGTGGGTTTCATTACATAAGCCCCTCAAAATCACTTTATATCTGAATTGGTGCATAAAAAAATGTTTTTGGAAAATTTGGTGAAAATTTGAAAAATGGCTTCTAAACTTCTAAGCCCTTTAACGTCCTAAAAAAGTAAAATGACATTTATAAAATGATGCCAACATAAAGTAGACATATGGGGAATGTCAAATAATAACTATTTTTGGAGGTATTATTATGTATTTTGAAAGTAGAGAAATTGAAATTTGGATTTTTTTTTCCAAATTTCTGGTAAATTTGGTATTTTTTATGAATAAAAATGAAATATTTTGCCACAAATTTACTACTGTCGTGAAGCACAATATGTGACGAGAAAACAATCTCAGAACAGCCTGGATAAGTAAAAGCGTTCCAAAGTTATTACCACATAAAGTGACATGTCAGATTTGCAAAAAATGGCCTGGGCAGGAAGGTGAAAACATCAGATTAGTATTTTTCTTCTTGGGTGAATTATACATCAGCCTGGTACTGGCTGTTATCACCAGTAACCGGGAAAACTGCCTTGGCTAAGATTTCAGTCTTCTCATCCCACTCTAACCTCATCAAACGTATCCTCATTTCACCTGTCATTTCCCTGAAGTATATTTGTCAAAGCTGAGGAAACAAGCGTCAGAGTCATCCATGTGAACGATGCTTTAATTACACATGGTAGGCGACAAATGAAACTGTGACTGTGCTGTAAACTGTGTATAAACTGCACCATTTATCTCACAAATTATTTTTGTCCTCACAGGAACAGCTATAAGCAACATTTCTTAAGGAATCAAAATGTAGGACTTTTATCATCAGCCAGAGCAACCAGCAGTTCAGTATCAAAACATCACCGCAGTTTTAAAGGAAGACTAACCAAATTGTCATAATTTAGCTTTACAAACATATAGATAGTTGTTAGAGGAACATTTTGATGATGGTGCACTGGTCGCTCTTAGTACCCACAGTGGCGGATGGGGAACTTTAAAGTGGTCTTAGAAAAACACTACACAAACAAGTGGCCCTAATGTTGTGGTTGGGTCCAAAGTGACAGAAGGCAAGGCAAAACAAGTAGATGGCAACAATACAAGTTGGCAGGGTCATCAATTCCATAGTGCAGCACAGAATACTATCCCAAAGAGCCACATAACCTAGTGCAGCACAAAATACCTCCCCAGAAGCTTGTCTCTCTGTTGCGGCCATTAATAGCTGCCACGTTCTGCCCTCCTCCTTGTCCAATTGTCTCTAATTAAGATATGGAGCAGGGGGCTTAGGAAGTGAGATGTGGGCCACAGCACCAAGTCAGCCCTATCTTTAGCATGCTGCCTGAACATCAACTAATAATGACCCCTGTAGTGCCCCCAGTAGTATGTGCTCAACCACTGGCAGTGAGGAGGGCTTGTGTGGCCATGTGAACATCGGCTCACCAGGAAAATTCTCTGTATGGTCCGGCCTTGAGTACTTTGCAAGACTCTCTGGTTAACTGCTACTCACCACTCTGCATTCTGTCCTGTTCAGTAGGGCCCCATTATATGTATTGCATATAAAAACCATGACATCTACAGGGGCTTAAATATTACTCTTCCATTATAGGTGACAATCTAATGTAAACAATGGATACAAGGTGGAGGATGGGAAAAGAGTGAGGATGTCCAATGGTGCTTGATACTTGATATCATGGGACTCACATATTCCAAAAAACAGCCATCAATTGCTAGCCTGTAATTCTGAATGGCTCATGAATTAAAATGTCACCAATGCAATATTACAAGGATTTGACTGTCTTTGAATCACATCTGTATTGGATGCTTCATTCAGTGCCTCTATCACATACTGTGTCAAAAACAGAGGAGAAAAAATCCTGCAAGCAGAACTTTTTTCCTCATTAAAAAAATAGTAGACTCCCAGATGGAACCCAAATAGATTCCATTATAGTCAATGGGATCTGTTTTTGCTCTGTTTCTGATAGTTATATGCAGAATCCGGCACTTCTGTTATTTTCATTGTTCTGCTCAGGATTGCCAAGCATCCAGAAATTTCTGGACAATCCGTAAAAAAGGGGACTTTGTCCGTGAGAAAAAATATGTCTGTAATTTTTTGAAGCTTGGTGGTACTTGACTACAAGTAGATTACTTTGGCGAAAATTATCATCATTTTACAGCTCACAGTAAATGCTGGTAACGAGTTAACAGTATTTTGAGCTATAGAGATGTATTACATATAGTCTTTATAATTCATTATGGTTTTCAAATATGTCTGTAAAAATGTTGGCTGTCCGTGATTTTGGGATAAGTTGCCCAGAAAAAAAGAAACATTCTGTTTGGCAACCCAGGTTTTGCTCTGCTAACGCAGTAGAGCAACAGAAATGCTGATCAATAATGCTGATGTGAAAGAGGCCTTACAGCATATCAAGAACTGACCACAACAGAGCCTATGATGTCCAGTACAAGATAACCCCTAATAGTGGATCATTTGCTGCTGTGGTTCATGACTTTTCTGATTTTTTTTTCACAGATAGTTTTGCATAGTTGTAAGGTTGGCCTAAAGAATAATGGGGCACATGTAGCATTTCAATCACTAGAAAACTGGTGAAATTGCATTGAAAATAGAATCAGAAAACTGGGATAGCACAATGTATAAAATGCTGTCAGAATAGGCCACCTATGAGCCTGTAGGTGCAGTCACCTTCCAATCCTATTAACACAATCACAATTGTTTCTACTCATACAATAGATAAAAAGTGGGTGAACCTAGTTAGGCTGCCGGATCAGGCCTGCCGCAGTGACATGTGTGGAGCCGGAACCGCGCTCCGGCCCCACACATGTCACACAGTATATACATACACATAAACATAAACATACACACACATATAGACATACAAACACACATACATACTTACATGCTCCCGGCAGGTCTTCGGAGCGTCAGAGGGACAGGACGGCTCACACAGGTCACGATTCCCCACAGCGCCCTCTGCTGGGCGCCTGGTGGAATCGTCATCTGTGCGCGCCGTCCTGTCCCTCTGACGCTCCGAAGACCTGCCGGGGTGCATGTAAGTATGTATGTGTGTTTGTATGTCTATATGGGTGTGTATGTTTATGTTTATGTGTATGTATGTGTCCATGTGTAGCCGGATCCGTAATGGACTCCATTGAAAGTCAATGGAGGGCGGATCCGGTTACCATTATGGTCACACCAGACGGATCCACCCCCATTGACTTGCATTGGGGGTCATTCCGTATCCGTCTTGGTGCGGATGCCTGGACCGGAGAGCAAACCGCAGCATGCTGCGGTTTGTTCTCCGGTCTGAAGACGTAACGGAATGCTTTCAGGAGCATTCCGTTGTCTTCAGTTCAGTTTTGTCCCCATTGACAATGAATGGGGACAAAACTGAAGCGTTTTATTCCGGTATTGAGCCCCTATGACGGAACTCAATACCGGAATTTTAAAACGCTAGTGTGAAAGTAGCCTTATTCCAGAGGCGTAGCTATAGGGGAACCAGAGGAAGCTTCTGCTTTGGGGCCTGAACTCAGAAGGTGCCCATCCAGGTGGATGACTAATACGTTTTATTGTCAGGGCCCCTCAAAAGTATTATAAAATGACTTTCTATACAGTGACACTGTAGGAATTAGATAGAGCGGCTGAAGGGCCTAGTCTGAGAGGACGATCTTGACCAGCCACAGGAGTGGGGGTTGAACGAGAGGAAGGGGGTTGTGAAGAAGTTGCTGGGGTGGGGCCTGGCCAAAAATTTACTGTGGGGTCCAATCATTTCTAGTTACGCCACTGGCTTGTTCATATATCTAATAATATCTAGTAAACACCCTTAATCTCATTACAATCTGAAGGCTACAGTAACCACATTTTTCCTTTTTATAAAGCAGAGAACAATGTTACAAACTGGCATTACATTCAGACCTTTACCTACCGGGATATAATTGCATGACTTAATACCGCAGAACAAGATTTTCTTTTAACAACCGCACATAGCATTTAACAATAGGTGAAAGATTGGCTGAACTATTTGGTGCGTAGAAAATGCTGCTCTGCAGAGAAGGTTTCAGAGAGCATTCATTCTTACATGCAGTAAAGTAAGTAACAGCACACTGATATCAAATCCACAGGTTTACGTATATTGATATTTGACACCTGAAAAGTTCTAGTGGTTGGAGCAATCAAATTTATCTCTTTTGATAAAAACATGGGTGTCATTCAAAAGGCTTCAAGGATCATGCTTGACCTTGACCTGCTATGCAGCTGTCATTCATTGACTTGCTGACTGTCCATGGTGTGGGAAATTAGTAGAGTGACCTTAAAATTTGCAAAACACAATGGTACAATATGATTTTCAGAATGATAACTAACATATTAGAAGTGGCACCCAGAACATGGTCATCCTCATCTCCCACAACCTGGTACGGAGGTTTTCAGTAACTCTACCCAGAATTTAAATTTCCCTGAAGTTTCTCTAAAAACCCTCCTCATTGCATTTTCAGGTCAGTTACCAATGTAATATTTACTGACTAAAATAAGAAAAAGTGCAACGCACAGTTAGTAAAAGCTGAAGAAATATGTGTTAACTTTTCAATTCTGTCTATAAGGCCTCATACACACAATCATATTTTGCATCCATGTCTACTCTGGATTTTTTGCAGAAGACATATGGACCCATTCATTTCTATGGGTCCACAAAAAAAAACCCACTGCATACGGATTATATCCATGGGTGGCCTAGGGTGGCCACTTTCATGACCCCAAAAAGGAGGACATCACATCCAGGACAGTGGGGCACAACACTACAATACACAGAAAGGCAACCATAATCTATTTAAAGGTGTCAGCCAAATTAAACTATAAATCTATAAGATGAATAATTAATTTAATCACCAAACTGGGTGCCTACTTGTGAGATTTAACTTCTTTCCTTGTTGACTCCAAGAGACAGCTATTGGCCAGGACTTACATACAGTACTAATTAGGACCTCAGAAATCTGGCCATCCTAGAACTTGCAACTGAGGCAGATGTTTTTAGGCAGGGTAGTCTGGCTCCCTGTCCAGTTATTTTAGGATATCAGTGAACTACTATTCCCACTTTATCCAAACTGTGAATGTAGGCCATCAAAGAAGAGAACTGCAACTCCCAACATGTGCAGACTGTTACTATAGAATATCAGAGGAGAGATCTACAACTACCTTCACATCCTGTGGAAGAAGCAGGTGCAGGTAGCCTGTTGGAGCCAAATTGTTCACTTGGACATTCTGGTGCTAGGCAGACATATGATATCCCATGTCTGCAATGGCAAGTACATTTCTCTAACCGTATGACCAATGAATGTTTACTTAAATAGTGTGCCAATACCAGCGCGGGTACCATTCAATAATTCTTGCGATACGAAATATGATTTTTGCTTATGACTTTATGTGAAAAGCAATTGGTCGCAAATTATGGTGTAGCTGTGAACTGATTTTTCTTATGTGTCCACCTAACCCTGAAAATGAAAATCCCACTACCCTGAGTTTATACATCACATTAACATGTATATGTGCAATGAAATTTCACTATGACACCACTAATATTAGGTATGCCAATGAAACGTTGCACTATATACAGTTAAACCACTACAAAAGACTACCCCCTTAAGACCACAGCTTTTCTGTGTATTGTACTGTAAGGCTCCTTTTATACAATGTTTATTGGCTTTCTTCTTTTAGGGCTGTTCACATTTTGAGCTTTTGACACAGATTTCTTAGTGCTGAAACACCTTGAGTAAATAGTAAATAGGTTTGAAGGTTTTCCAGGAATTTTTTAAGAGACCAAATGATTAAAAATAAAAAAAGCATGTGCCAGTCCCCACTACCCACCACTTCCTGGTCCTTGCTTGACACATAAGAAATGGCAAGAAATGCCCATGCAGCCAATGACTGGCCACAGAGATTACCAGAGCAATGAGGACCAAATCAGCATCAGAATTCCAGAAGCTGTGGATGAGTAAGGTACCTAAGGCTACTTTCACACTAGCGTTTTTAAATTCCGGTATTGAGTTCCGTTATAGGGGCTCAATACCGGAAAAAAAACGCTTCAGTTTTGTCCCCATTCATTGTCAATGGTGACAAAACTGAACTGAAGACAACGGAATGCTCCTGAAAGCATTCCGTTCCGTCTTCAGACCGGAGAACAAACCGCAGCATGCTGCGGTTTGCTCTCCAGTCCAGGCATCCGCACCAAGACGGATCCGGAATGACCCCCAATGCAAGTCAATGGGGACAGATCCGTTTGGTGTGGACACACTAGTAATCCGGATCTGTCCTCCATTGATTTGCAATGGGGGATCATTCCGGATCCGGCTACATACATAGATACATACATACAGACATACATACATACATACACACATACATACTCACATACTCCAGGGACGCCGGCAGCATGTCTTCACGCGCCTCCTGCGCGCAGCTATGATGTTTCCCCACTGCGCCCAGCAGAGAGCGCTGTGGGGAATCGTCATCACTGCGCGCAGGAGGCGCGTGAAGACGTTCTGCCGGCGTCCCTGGAGTATGTGAGTATGTATGTATGTATGTATGTATGTATGTCTGTCTGTGTCTTGTTCCCATGTGTGTGTTAACATGTGTGGGGCCGGAGCGCTGCTCCGGCTCCACACATTTATCAGCGGCAGTACGAATCCGTCGGCACCCTTTAGGTGCCGGATCCGTGCTGCCGCTAGTGTGAAAGTAGCCTAATGCTTATTTTTTGTTCTTAAACCATTCTGGTCCTTTGGTTAAAACAACATGTCTCACTGGAAATCCCCTTTAAATGTATAAAGTGGCAATAATTGTGATGCAATAACTACATTAATAAAGCACTTTCATGCACTGTATTCATGCACTGTATTACCATTGTATACCAATGTCAATACCAGTGTGCAGTGTGTTTGTCGAATGGGTGGCGGAGGGGTATTTAATTACACCTGTAAATTACAGAATGAACACTTGCATATTTTTTACCATTTATTAATCTGTGTACCAAACCAGTGAATTTACATTTATAGGTCTCATAATAAAATTTCTGTTAAATGGAACAGTGGAAAAAGAAATACCCATGTCTTGTCATCTGAGAGTCAGAATGTGGTTGGCTATAGTAGTACAAACAGCAGTAGAAGCACCAGCCATCTAGCCAGCAGTAGTAGGCCACAGTTCTACCTTCACATACTCCGTTTCCTGGCTCCATGGAATTCTAGGCAGGCAGATTGAAATGGTGATCAGAACTAGCCAAGTTTTCTCTCATTGTACTGTCTAGTCCAGCCTCCAGTGTCATTTCAGAGAGGGTTTTCTGCATGGCAGGTGGCATCGTCACACCCAAAAGGACAAACGTGTGCTCCACCAGTGAAACATCAATTTTGTTAAAATGAATGAGGCATAGATCAGTGAGTATTTTCACACACCTCTGGCTGAGGTTGATGAATAGATCTGACATTGCGGATGGTAGCTATTTATTGCAGGCCCCATCATGCTACCGCCACTGTCTGTCTTTTTACCTTCCTGTTCCATACTGTTTGACTGCTGCTGCCACCACTACCCTTAGCCATACCCAGCTGCCACTACTACTACTGCTCACCTAAAAAAAAACCAAAAAATTAAAATGCTTGCTTGGGATCAAGTCAATAAATATGGAAATTATAGATATATTATAGACACAGTTATAGGTCTTAGCTGACTTCTGTTATTTGGCACTATCATACCCGCAGCATACATTATACAGTAAATGAATGTAGTGGTATATAGTTCAGATGTTAATTGTAAAACTATTAAATCATAATAAGATAAAAAGTATAAAGTAATGTAACGGGGAGCCGGCGGCGCGCTTCCCCTCTGCCATGCCGCCGGTCTCCCAGGAGTGCGCCGGAGCGAGGACGCAGGATGCGTCCTCGTCTCCATGACGACACTCACAGGAGAGGGTCCGGCACGCGCACTGATACAGCGCGTCCGGCGTCCTCCCCGCCCCCCTAGTAAACGAGCAGGCGGGGACATCTGAGCGCTGGTCTGGGCAACCAGCGCTCAGAACATTTATTATATACCTGGTTTTGGGTCATGTGGCCGTCACCGTGGTTGTCCGCGGCCGCCTAGGGCCGACTGAGGCAAGCAGGCAGGGAGAGAACGGGGGGTATTCAGTACAGGGCGCACCTTCCCTTGTCTCCCCCGTGACAAGTAATGCATCTTATAAATATGCTATATGGTTAATGGAATAAGACTGAATTAGATAGATATTTAATCCAATATTCAAGCAATCCTATGTATATTACACATGAGCCTAGTAAAATATTTTAATCTAACCTGGACAAACATAAAAATCCGGAACGTACAAGAAAGGCATATTAAGTTCTGTCCATTAACGTAGTTACGATGATTTGATAGTAAATACAACAAAATTACTGCTATTTTGTAACAATTTGTCAGAGACAATTTTATCCCAATTCCTTGTGTTCTTTCTCAATTCCAGTATAAAACTGTAAAACAACAAATGCATCTGTAATAGGTTTCCTTTCCAGGTGATAGAATCCTGTAATGTTGACAGACTTATTGGTAAAAGTTTTAATAGAAAAAAAATTGGCAGCTGTCTGAAGGCACAGTACAATAATATGTTACTTTAGATTTTTCAAAGTGGCTCACGTACTAAACAGAATAAAAAGTTGACAATCTTCCAATAAATTGTCATGAATTCATGGCAAAAAATTATTAATTTATTATCAGTATGGGTTTTCTTATTAAAGAATTATAAAAAACAACTAAATTCAAAAACTAGTTGTTGATTGGGGGGGGGGGGAGAGGCAAAGCTTGAACCGTTTGTGAACACAAGTGAATGAATACATATTATACTAATAAAGATTGTATTTGCAACACCAAGAAGGACAAGGGGCAAGGTTATGCAGATCAAGGACGTAGAAGGTCTGCAGATTAGCAAATTGTCAAGCACCTAGCTTCAATCTGTGGCATGTGGGAGGGGCATAAAGATTAAAGTTTTTTAGCCACATGAAACCTCAAAAATTGAATCAAGTTGTGTTTCATATGATTGTATGATGCCTCCTATTCAATGACCTGCCAGTTGTCACTGTATGTTGCAAACTGAGAGGGACAGAATGTATGGTTTATCACTCCGGCAGATCGCTACACATCTAGACTGAGATATCAGCACTGTTCAACGTTGCATATTCTGGTGGTTGAGAGAGCAACAAAAAACTGAAATGACAGCAAAAGGTGCACAGAGGTGAACCTCTGCACAGATGGATCAACTGATTAAGGAGAATGGCATGTAGTGATCCATTCTGTACTGCAAGTGACATTGGATGTCACATTCCAAGCCTAGGGTGGCAAACACAAACACAAACCATCAGAAGGAAACCATCAGAAGGAATTTGCACAACATTAGGCAACAAGCCAGCTGTCCAGCTATATGTGTTCCATTAACCTCACACCACTGATCTCAAGGCTATCATGGTGCACAGCAAGACAACAATGGAGGCTGAAATAGAGGTCTATCCTTCTCAGTGATGAGTCCAGCTTTTGTCTGGAGACCATGCATGCAAAGCCATGAAGAGGCCTTCACAAGGGAACGTCACACTGGTCCTACTCCCAGCATTATGGTGTGGGGTGGTATAATGTGCAGTGCCCGGATCCTTCTAGTCTTTATTTCAGTTCCCTAATATCTTCGTTTTCCATTGTTTTCGTTAAAGAACCAGTGGTAGAGACATTTCTCCAAAGTGTCCCAGGAGCTATTTTTCAACAGGACAACACCAGACCACATGTTGCTCATGCTACTGTGGATAGCCTGTGTGGCCTAAACATGCTCCCATGACCCCCAACTTCTCCATATGCATCATAGATCCCAGGTCATAGAATATGGGTTGATTAAACCTGAGTTTAATAGCCCCCCCCAAAGGGATATCATTTGATAGTAGCACATTAAAGGAACGGTCACATTTTTTCCTGTGAGCATAGTATATACTATGCCCTATTTATTAATAGTCTGTCCATTGTCTGTCTATTGGAAACCCACTTTACTAAAAAGAGAACCCAGTGGGTGAATATGTAATGGGTCAGCCGGAGTACCATTCATGTTATCCCACATATTCTCAGTTGGTAAACATACTTAGACGTGATAAGGTAGATGTTGATTTGCATTCTAATTTGATAAACAGGAGGGAAGATTTGTCATTTTACACAATAAATGGAATGGTCTGATTTGTATTCAGGCTTTTGTTTATATCCTGTCACCTTCCTTTATGATAAATCAGCCAAATTTGTGGAAACTAAGGATTTATGTCCTGTGTTAGTAGGGATTTTAACTGCAATATGGATAGGCAGTTGGGTTGCGTATCACACAGTAATGTGTCATCAATTGGTGGTATCTCTTCATTCTTTAAACTGTGCCAAGAGGTGGAATTACAGAATGTGTGGCAAATGGGTCACTCACGTAACTCAATAGCAAGAGATATAGCTTTAGCAAAGGAACAGTTCATGAAATTGGTTGCAAAAATGGTGAGAAATGGATTCTGTGCATAGGCCATACAGAGTTATGCAAGTATTGAGCTCACATCTTCTACCAGGTCCTGCAGGTTCAGTGTCTATGCATCACATGCTCTGCTGAACTAAAGTAAAGTTAGAAAGGGAAAATACAGTATATGTTCTTGTGATTAAAAGGGGTTTTCAAGGTGAACATTTTTTTTATGAACCAGTGTAGAGTGGGCTAAATAAAAAAAATCAATAATCACCCCCACCAACTCCCACTCTACTCCCGTTTCGATGCTGTCCAGTTTCTGATGCTCACCATTTCCTGGCCCCGTGCTTGACACACAAGAAATTGTTTGGACTGTCTGCTCAGCCAAGTACTGGCTGCAGCAGTGACCCGCCTCAGTCAGGGATTGGCTGAGCAGACAGTCCAAACCATTTCCTTCTGCTGCGTCTAGGATCAGGAAGTGGGCAGTAGTAGAGACCAGTGTGGTATCTGTGCGGCAGTGGTGGAAGATTGCTGAGGGTAAATATTGATTTATTTTTATTTTTTTAACTCATTCCATCCTGTACAAAAATATCTCCCTGGAAAACTCTTTAATCTACAGCCATGATTCAATTCCCTTTGGATTATTTACTATGATGATAATAGTGATGTGAAGCACTTTTCTTTCACATCCAGAACTTTCTCCCATTAAGGTTCCAGATGATAGGTTGTACATTTTACTAACAAATGGTTGAATATTTGTATAATTAGAAATGTAAAGGATCATTCAGTTCTTACCCAAGCCTGTTCAAACTGTCCTGCCACATTCTCGTTTTCATACAGAGAGAAGCCTTCCCGTTTTGCCTGCTGATACTCCATCCGTAGCTTCTGTATACGGTCCACATTCCCAGATGTAGGGTGGCCACTAAAAAATAAAACCAAGGCAAAAAATACATATTTATAACCAGCCTTGCTGAAAGATACTTTTTGCTCCAACGCGAATTGTTAACGTTTACAGACATTATTTGCAGTGAAGCCTGTTACCATCTGGATGTTGAATAATGCTTATATTAGGAGTTTAACTGCTGCAGAATAAAAATGAGTATTTCAGACAATGAAAATATTCCTTAGCTTATCTATAAACGAGATGGTCATGAATATTCAGTATTATGCAAACAATGGTGCAAATAGCATTCCCACTGCCCAAAAGCAATAACAATTCAGGGTGAGCAAAAACTGATAAATCTTCATAGAAGTCAACACCTGCACGGAAGCAGCTTCTTCATGTAGAGAAAGCAGATTCTGCTGTAGTCTCCAAAGAAATAGGAATAAAAACAGCCCATTCCCCTGCTGGAAGCAGCAGTGCAGAAGCATCTACCTTTTCTTTGCTGCTCCCTGGTTAGATTTTATCATTTATATGAACCCTGTTTTTACATTGACCTTTTCCAACCCACAACTAACCAGTATTGTGTTCAAATCCTAAACTCTTTCAAATGTCACACATCAGAATATAGATGGAGATGCTATTGTTCATCCAACTTATCAGAAACAACATGCCATGGATTCTGTCACTGGCAAAGGGATTAAAGGGAAGGTTGACAGCCACGTGACGTGATAACCTGCAAAATCCGTAAACTCACAGACATCATCAATGAATGGCTGTAAATGAGAACATTACTTTCTACTTTTCTGTGCATGAGTAATGATTTGTGTATGTAGCACCCATTCAGTCACTCCAAGAATATAGTAAATACTATATAAATGATCACCATTCATGTGCCAAATCAAAAGAGAATACATGAAACAAATCTGGAGAATTATGGGGGTAATTTATTAAGACTGGTGTTTTAGACGCCAGTCTTAGTAACCCCTATATCTGTAAGTGGATTCGCCACAGGCCTCTACATAACTTCAGTGCGTCCAGCGCCAGTCTAAATGTAAGACAACTTCCTATCTGTCTTTCATTTAGACCATTTTCTACATCTAAAACAGGCATAGAAGATCATGGATGAGACAGGCCTGCAAGCCTGTCCCCTTCCCGACCCATGCCATGCCCACTTTTTTAGACCTGGCGTGAGCGAGGAAAATAGAAATACACACAATATAGGCATATTTCTGGATAATAAATGACCCTCTATGTGTGCATTTATTATACATATACCTTTTCTGTTTATTATAATATATGCAACATAAAAGGTAGCTTTACCATTGGTCAGACTATCTATATATATCAGGAAATTTCCAGGGCTGCATTTCACTATATGCATAGTAGGCTTTTATAGGTGGCCGCAGGGAACAGGCAGCTTATATCAGTAATTTTATGAGATGATCACACTGCTGATTATGACTGTCATGCCTGGAAAGAAGTCAGCTGCATTTAAAATCTTCATGGGAAAGCTGCTCATCCACAAATGATCTTTCCGTGAACAAACATTCCCAGAAAGATCGTTCATCCTTCATTTGTTGTCAATGAACATATATGGCCAGTGTGAATGACTATGTGTATGACTGTTTCTGAGTAACGATCATTCACCTGACAATTGTTCATTCGAAGTTGTTAAACCATCAGCCTACATTGACCTAATGAACCTACAGATCGGGTACTGACAATTTAGCAGCTGGACTTCTCCAATGATAGAAACTTCCCTCATTTGTAGTCAACCAGCAATAAGTTTCATGAACCTACAGGACAATGTGAAGAACGCCTCATCAATGCCATTATCAAAGAAGTCTATGAGACCACCATAAAAGTAACTAAACTGGAGAAATCCTTCAAAAGTTTCAAACTATTAATGAATATTACTGACCTCTACGAACCATTGCTATGATTATGTGATCATGTATGTCCATCCATCTATGCAGTTCTGTCCTGACAATCCCACCTATGAAACAGTTAAACTAAATACTAGAGAATTACACTGCAGCTACTTAAATGCTGGAAGTTCATTTTAATACTTTGCATAAACATGTGGTGGAGTGAACCTTTTTCGGGATCTCCACCAATATATTGAACGAGGTTTATTCAATGTGGCAGATCTAATCTGAAGTCATTTACATTTATAGTAGAACAATGACTGTCTGCATCTTTAAAAGGCCAAGCCTGCCTGAAATTAAATACAAAATCACATTTTTTTCCAATAATAAATAATAACATACCTTTATATTATGCTTCTCATAGTCATAAGGTATTGACCGTATAACTTCATACTGTCTGCAGTAAAGAGTTACAGAACAACAGCTATGAGGTCAGATATTGTTCCTTCCAGACCTAGCCCCATATTATTCCCAGATATATACCGTATTTTTCGCCCTATAAGACGCACCGGCCCATAAGACGCACCTAGGTTTTAGTGTAGGAAAATAAGAAAAAAATATTTTTCATCAGACCCTCTTATCAGACTGCCCATAAATTTAAGGACATCACATCAGACCCCCATATCAGCCCCCTGTGCCCCCATACCATCTCACTGTGCCCCCACCAGACCTCAGATCAGCAGAATGTGCCCCCATCAGACCTCAGATCAGCAGAATGTGCCCCCATCAGACCTCAGATCAGCAGAATGTGCCCCCATCAGACCTCAGATCAGCAGAATGTGCCCCCATCAGACCTCAGATCAGCAGAATGTGCCCCCATCAGACCTCAGATCAGCAGAATGTGCCCCCATCAGACCTCAGATCAGCAGAATGTGCCCCCATCAGACCTCACATCAGCAGAATGTGCCCCCATCAGACCTCAAATCAGCAGAATGTGCCCCCATCAGACCTCAGATCAGCAGAATGTGCCCCCATCATACCTCAAATCAGCAGAATGTGCCCCCATCAGACCTCACATCAGCAGAATGTGCCCCCATCAGACCTCATATCATGCCCCCATCAGACCTCAGATGAGCAGAATGTGCCCCCATCATACCTCAAATCAGCAGAATGTGCCCCCATAAGACCTCACATCAGCAGAATGTGCCCCCATCAGACCTCATATCATGCCCCCATCAGACCTCATATCATGCCCCCATCAGACCTCAGATCAGCAGAATGTGCCCCCATCATACCTCAGATTAGCGTCTTGTGCCCCTATCAGACCTCAGATCAGCCCACCCAGCCACTGATAAAGACCATACTTACCGTACCTGTTCTGCGCTGCCGCTGCCGCTGCCGTCCGGTCACACGCTCCGCGCTCCTCTCTCTTCCCTGCCGGCACGCACTATGACCTGACGCCGCAGCGTCAGGTCATAGTGCGTGCCGGCAGGGAAGAGAGAAGAGCGCGGAGCGTGGGACCGGACGGCAGCGGCAGCGCAGAACAGGTAAGTATGGTCTTTATCAGTGGCTGGGTGGGCTGATCTGAGGTCTGATGGGGGTCCCTAAGTACAAGTGAGCGCTTCCTTATGGAAGCGCTCACTTGTATTCGCCCTATAAGACGCACAGCATTTTTCCCCCTACTTTTGGGGGAAAAAAAGTGCGTCTTATAGGGCGAAAAATACGGTAATAATCAGACCAAGAATTGATCCACATAGGTAGTTAGCCTTCAAGACTTACTTATCACAAGTTTTCCCATGATCAGGCTGAGAATGCAAAAAGGCTTCAAGGCTTTGCCAAAAAGGGAAAGATCATCTAACCTCTGCTGAACTACCAGAACAAGA
Organism: Rhinella marina; assembly: GCA_900303285.1. Lineage (NCBI taxonomy): Eukaryota > Metazoa > Chordata > Amphibia > Anura > Bufonidae > Rhinella > Rhinella marina. The sequence continues at coordinate 964,282 of ONZH01020026.1, read as the reverse complement.
TGGAAAGCACTGATCATGAGACATTTGTCTGGTGTATGGCTTTGCAGAACTTAAAGGGGTTCTCCAAGTTATAAATATTGATGACCTATCCTCTGGATAGGTCATCAATATCAGATCAGGGGGGGGTCCGACACCAGGCACCCCCGCTGATCAGTTCTTTGAAGAGGAGGCGTGCGCCCTATCAGCGCTGCCTCCTCTTCACTGTTTACATGCTGGCCGACACGGGGGTAGTGGTGAGTAGGTGTAATTACACCTAACTGCCCCATTCATTTCTATGGGAAGAATCGCTCCCATACAAGTCTATGGAAGCGATTCTTCCCATAGAAATGAATGGGGTGGTGAGGTGTAATTACACCTACTCACCACTACCCCCGTGTCGGCCAGCATGTAAACAGTGAAGAGGAGGCAGCGCTGATACGGCGCACGCCTCCTCTTCAAACAGCTGATCGGCGGGGGTGCTGGGTGTCCGATCCCCCCGATCTGATATTGATGACCTATCCTGAGGATAGGTCATCAATATATATAACTCGGAGAACCCCTTTAAGGCTAATTTTCCAATCTTAGAACATAAATTGTTATATAAGACATATATTGCCCCATATAATTAAATGGAGAACGTTAAATTATAAGGGTTGTCTGAAAAAGTTTATCACGTATGGTGTATAAAACACATTTTGGGCCAGAAGACCACAGATCAGTTGGATCTCAATGGCTGGTTGATTGCTATAGACATACAGATAATCAGTACACATATTTTTCTGAATACATTATCTGTACATCTGTAGCAGAAATAATTCTAAGCAATTCTTCACGAGCGATTGATCATAGAGAGGGTATCCTGCTTGTGTAAATGCAGCGACTCGCAAGGGTAGAGCTGGTAGAAGGACAGAGATAGCTATGACACATATAGGAATGGTGGTGGTTTACAGTGATGGTCCTCACTCCAATGCTCATGCAGTGAAAAGACGGTACACCCTAGACCCGTTGAGGCTTCAGCCTGATATTAGGTGGGGTGTCACTGATGTAGATGTGTGCAAGGCATGAATGCAGATGTAGGGCTCCGGCATATGGATGGTGGACTCCATGACCAAGCCTGTTTTGTTACAACAAATAAAGTCTCTCTTTACTGCATAGATGATGGGAGTTGCAATACATATAGCAGCACAGGCACAATGCTGAGGTATATCGCAGAGTACGCTTTTCCCAATAGCTGTGTATGGGCAGTAACAATGATGGTAGTAATGCACCCCAAGTCTCACTCTAAGTATACTTTGCAACCTTCTCAAATAACCACAGATGCGCAATCCCATTCTCATTCTCTCACTTTCTGCAAATCCTAACAACAATGTTATTCAATAAAAACAAAAGCAAAAAAATAAATAAATAATATAACAAAATTTTTTTTTATAAAAATGTGTAAAAATTCAAAATAAATACCAGTCCCAGTTCACAAAAGTCGCGTTGCGGATCCTCCAGCAAGGTGGGTTTCGAACTCAGACCAGAAATAAACAAAATCAGGATCGCGCTGCGTTTTCAACAAATGATCGATTCCCAGACTTCTCAAGGAAATTTCAGTAGATACTGTTCACATGGCCAACACATATAAGCGGCAGAAATGAGGTCAGCTTTAATCCATAATACCTATCAAAGATGCAAAGCACTAGATAGTGAAGGACCTTCAACACTGAACTCTGTTAGTTTTTTAATATACTCACAAGCGTACAAGTTGTAAACACATAAAATATAAAATCTCTCAGGGTCCTCGCCTCGTGTCAGTCCCGACCCGGGTTTCGCCCCTAAAGCTTCGTCACAAGGCAAGGACGCTGAGAGATTTTATATTTTATGTGTTTACAACTTGTACGCTTGTGAGTATATTAAAAAACTAACAGAGTTCAGTGTTGAAGGTCCTTCACTGTGGGGTGCAGATCTTAGATCGGATTGTCAGTTCATCTGAAAGTGTGGTAAGCAGGAAAGCAATATATCCTTTCAACAAACAAATGAAACACCTATAAAGACCCTCTAATAATCCTCACAGGTGCAAGAGGGGAGAAATGAAGCTGATATTTTTAAGCATATAGTGTTCGCTGAGTGCACTTTTCCTCTTCGGTGTTCCCTTTCAACAAGCAGTAAAGTCCATTGTCATAAACGAGCTATACTTTACTGTCTGTATCCAAGACGGCTATTGATTTTCAACCATCAGAAAAACGTCTGTTCTCTTTTACTCAGGGTTATTCTCTTAGTTAAGTTGTTCTTTGACAGCTTTCGGCCTCAAGGATGAAGATTCTCTGGACCAAGCTTCTCTCTAGGAGATCACACATGCATGTGTTGCCTCTAGTGCTCATCAGTAAAGACTAACCGAGGGGTAGGACCAGACCATCCCCACGGTAACTAGGTTCAGACTACCACTGTTAACTATTTGTGGCCCATCAGTAACCATTTGGGAGATACATAGTGCATAGAAAAGAGGACTTTCCCATCAAATACCTATCACCATCATCAACCCTATTTAACCAGGCATACTGCCTGGTAGGGTTAATTATGCTGGAAGTGGAGGCACCGTAGGCTTCAGAGACAGAGGGGATGCTAAAAGCACTCTACAGAAGATATCCAGTTCAACTAATTAATTTTAATAAATATAAAAATAATGATATCTCTGCAGCGATACAAAGCAAGCTGAAAACTAAATAAAGATATTGCTTTAATCAGCATGATAAACCCTACCAGGCAATATGCCTGGTTCAATAGGGTTGATTATGCTGATCGGCGCTCTTTAACTCCTTAGAACAGAGATGCTCAACCTGCGGCCCTCCAGCTGTTGTAAAACTACAACTCCCACCATGCCTTGCTGTAGGCTGATAGCTGTAGGTTGTCTGGAAATGCTGGGAGTTGTAGTTTTGCAACAACTGGAGGGCCGCAGGTTGAGCATGCCTGCCTTAGAATAAGGCTAAATTAAAGGCTAATTACACATTTGGCAGAATTTTTTTATAAGTGCATTGTACTGAGCTAAAAATCATTTATTAAATTGGCCCTTGTTAATAAAATATGGAACCTTATTTTTCTGTACAGAGCTGAGATACTCTAATAGAGGGATCTGAATTTTCTTTCTGCTCCATCAGCCAGCTAATCTGATGGCTCCTTATCTGTGGTTTCTGACATTATAATCACTCATTACTGATAAGAATGGGGCTTCAAAAATTGTTTAGGACCTCTTAGTAAATTAGCGATAATGTTTATTAGATGACGGACACAAATAAAAAATGAAAAGTATGATTCACAAAGCTAGATAGGTTAACCCTTTGTGACAGAATGTCTCAATATTTTTAATAATGACCAACCGAAAAAATGATTTTAGCACGAAATGAGTAAATGGCAATCATAAAAAAACTGCCTCAGAAGGTGTACATAGCCTTTAACTCTTTAGCATTACATTAACCCTTTGAAATGATGCTCTGGGTCACTGCACTAAGATTGGACCATCCATATCCATACATGGTTCTTCAGTTCTTTTTTGAGTCAGTGTCAGGGGTGGACTGGAAACTTAAAGTGGCCCTGGAAAAAATACTAAAAAAGTGGTCCCGTTCTGTAGTCGGGTCCAAATTGATGGAAGGCAGGGCCAACACAAGTTGGCGGTGGGAGCAATACCATACTGGGGCACCTTATATCCCCAACAGAGCCAAATACCACAGTCTATCACAAATTACTGCCAGCAGCACAAAATACATCCCCAAAAACTTCCACTGGCTGGCTCAGGCAGCGCCAGGGGCATCGTCTGGGAAACTTCCCTGTAAGGTCTATGGTCAATCCGCCCCTGGTCAGTGTGATATTATAATACACTTCCCCTAAAGTGGTTAGTGCAGCAAACAAGTACGGTTGCCCACAGCTTCCTTGGTGTTGGCCGATTTGTATGGGTTGGCTCATTTACGTTGGCCAATACACAGAGTAATTATTGGAAAATAACTGTTCATTCCCAATCTTTAGCTGGTCATTAAGGGCTCTTGACATACGGTCCATGAGCACCATAGATTACAATGATGCTGTGTACGTCGGGCCACCTGCGGGACTATTGTCCTGCATTCATAAGATCATATGAGTGCAGGATAATAGCACCGCGGGTGGTCCGATGTACACAGCATCATAGTAATCTATGATGCTGTGTGCTCCTGTGCGCACGATCAATTCCGCTCCAGGACATATGGCCCACTCACGGACCGTATGTCTCGGAGCGCATACGGTCGTGTGCAAGAGCCCTAAAGCTGCATTCACATGCAGCAATCAACCCTTCTGTATGGGGATGAATGATTACTACTACTTTATGCAGCGCATAAAATCATTGTGTGCTCCACAGACGCGCTGACGACAAACAATGGAACTATATTGGGATTAACGATATCATCCCGATACAGTTCCATTGTTTGTCATCAGCACGTCTGTGGAGCACACAATGATTTTATGCGCTGCATAAACTGGCACCTTTACATGAACCAATGATCGGGAACAAGTGGGTAGGACCATTTGGTTCTGAATATTGGCCCATTGCTCGGCCATTGTAAAAGGGCCCAAAGAGTAGCAGCACTCGCAGTAATCAGCTGATCGTTGGAGTCGGCTTTATTTTTAAAAGCAGTCCAATCTGTACTTTACTGTGTGCCTCATATTTATTGTATATAGCTCCTGCTGTATTACTTTACCTTCACAATCACTTACTTTACACAAAAATTCCCAGCTGCACAGGCTTGTCATAGTTTGACTTCCTCTCCACAATGTGTTATTTTATAAAGACCTACCCTTAAACCCAGAGGCTAAAAAGGGTACTTTGTAATGAAATAAAGCAAAAGAATGTTTCTTTTTCCTATGTAAAACTAAAAGGCCACATGCCAGTAGAATACTATCTCTCAGCCTCAGACTCAAAGGGTTAGTCAATGTCCATTTCCCCTGCTAGGATGGAATTGTACTACGAGACTTCAAGTCAAGGCATTATTTATGCGTCACCCAGTGCCAGGTAATGTGAGAGGCATACAATGTCTGAGAGCAACAGTCCTGAATTTCATCTTGGCTCCTGACAATTATGTGAATATATGAACCGCATTGAAACCCACCAGATGAATTCAATCAGTGCTGTGCAAATATCGCATACATAATCTATTAGTTTACCCCAATGAAACCAAAGCATTGAATTCAAACTGAATGAAGTCATCAGTAATAAAGAACACAAGACTGATAAGACAATATTAAAAATGCCCAATTTTCTCACATTTCAGGGGGAAAAAAGTCGACTGTGACGATAAACTGTCATCGGTTTCTTTTTACATTTCTAAATGATGAAAAATGTTTTTAATCAGATGGCACTGCGACTGCAATGGCAAACAGGAGAAAGAAACAACCCTGCTTAAAATGCAGAGGCTTGTCTCAGGCTTACATGGCTATTTATACTGCAAGAGAACATGAAGTTATAGAGAAGAATTAGGGGGAAAATGAAAATAGCTACAGAGGAAATCACTCAATTATCCCACTGTACAGAGCCTTAAAGCTGCAGTACGCACATCACAGAGACATAAACCAATAAAACACAAAAATATTATATATGCAAAAAAAGGGAAATCTAAAAGAACTTTTGCAATAGATGTAAATATTTCCCATTGCTTTGTTTCTATAGCTCCAATATAGACAATGCATCTCCATGACAACAGACAACCAACTTACTCTGTGTAGTCTGATCCTGCAGTCATGCACACTTATATTCACACCCTATTTCTGACTGACCTACCAAACAAACATTAGCAGACAGAAAGGGGTACAAGAAATTATGAACCTGCAAGACTGCAGGATTACAAATTAGTTTTCTATCTGTTACCATAAGACACATAAGGGGGAATTTATCACCCCCCCCCCCACACACACACACACACATCTTTTTTCTGGCATAAAAAAGTCGTAAACCTTGTGTTTGCCAGCAAATTTGTCTTCTTTATGCCATTTTTCTGGTGTAAAAGAAGACGGAAATAATACGGCAGCTCGGAGCTCCATAGATTTCAGTCTAGGCACATGGACTGCCAGACGCTGTAGAACCAAAGCAATAGGAAATTTTTAATTAAGACCTATTGCAAAGTTGCATTTTTCACTTTGGATTTTTTTGAAAACGTAAAAAAAAATGGTTGTGATTGTGAAAGAGGACATAGGGGGTCATTGATCATGCTTATATATGTCTATATTAGGTGTATTTCAGATGCAGGTACCAGCAAAATGGTTAGTTGCGCCGTTATCTGCGACTTCGCTTTGCTCACGCCAGGTCTAAAATAGTGGGCGTGGAAGGGTATGGGCCGGCAGGCATGTCTTATTTACCAATTTCTACGCCTGTTTCAGCACCAGGAGCAGAATACAAACATTATATGGACACCAGTGCTACCTGCTATCCATATCATTTCCTGCTTGTAAAAGCTATAGCTATATAAATTATGATCTTGCTGTAAGTACATAATATAAATAAATCTCTCTGACTCCCCCATACATATACATACTTAGATTGGCCTAACCAATTTTGCAGGGAGAGAGGAGAAAGCAGGTGGCAGACACCTCTGGTGGTGGCCTATCTTCCAAGAGAACAAATGGCTCAGTCACTGAAATTGAAGATGTCTTATCCTTTTCCCCCCCGACATTATCTGCTGGGGGAGAGTTTTTAGCTATCTACACACATTAGATTGTCAGCCGATGCTTCTGGTGGGTGTGCCTGACAATAATCTAATGTATATATGGGCCTTTATACCCCAGTTTCTTAGTCTAAGGCTACTTTCACACTAGCGTTTTTTAAATTCCGGTATTGAAATCCGTCATAGGGGCTCAATACCGGAAAAAAACGCTTCAGTTTTGTCCCCATTCATTGTCAATGGGGACAAAACTGAACTGAAGACAACGGAATGCTCCTGAAAGCATTCCGTTCCGTCTTCAGACCGGAGAACAAACTGCAGCATGCTGCAGTTTGCTCTCCGGTCCAGGCATCCGCACCAAGACGGATCCGGAATGACCCCCAATGCAAGTCAATGGGGACGGATCCGTTTGGTGTGGACACACCAGTAATCCGGATCTGGCCTCCATTGACTTGCAATGGGGGGTCATTCCGGATCCGGCTACAGAGATAGATACATACATACAGACAGACAGACAGACATACATACATACATACTCACATACTCCAGGGACGCCGGCAGCATGTCTTCACGCGCCTCCTGCGCGCAGCTATGACGTTTCCCCACTGCGCCCAGCAGAGGGGGCTGTGGGGAATCGTCATCACTGCGCGCAGGAGGCGCGTGAAGACGTTCTGCCGGCGTCCCGGGCTGGAGTATGTAAGTATGTATGTATGTATGTGTGTGTATGTATGTATGTTTGTCTGTGTCTTGTTCCAATGTGTGTGTCAACATGTGTGGGGCCGGAGCGCTGCTCCGGCTCCACACATGTATCAGCGGCAGTACGGATCCGTCGGCACCCTTTAGGTGCCGGATCCGTGCTGCCGCTAGTGTGAAAGTAGCCTAACAAATGCTCTTCTGTGATTATTCAACATCATTTCAAGTTACATTTCATAATCAATGTCTTTATTCTTCATTTTCTAGCCATCACTAATGTTGTAATGTTTTAGAGGGTCTTCTGGTCAATTTCATATCTAGCACAGTCTGACTCGGATATATAAACGGCACGAAGACAAAAAAAAAAAAAAACATATGGGCATATGTACGATCATGGACATTCCCCTAAAAGGAAACTTATATTGAACCCACTTTCCCATTAATTGAATTCTAAGGATTTCAAAATAAATTTTCCACCGCAGACTGATCTGATTCCCAGAGAATCACATTTGGCAGTAAAAGGTGATCCAGTGATAAAAAGTAAGAAAATGACAATAAAGGTAACAGGCAGTCTGCACCTATTCACAGAAGAGCATTAAGAATGAATCTGAGCTCTCTAAGCTTATTTTATGGATGTGAGCAGAGGAGTCGGGCACATTTGACAAGCTTTGTCATGTATTATTACAGTCATAAATAAAAGTATGTAAATATCAGATAGCATTACTTGGCTTTCAATAGGATTTATTTATGCTGCACCTGGAAAACATTATTCAAGACTGTGGTTGGTGCATACAGCAAGATCTCTGAGAGTTGCTTTTAATTTAAGGATACGTGCGGAGTGAAATGGAGAAGCACTAGCAATTTGGTAACAAAAACATTTTGAAATATTGAGATCAAAACTTTACCCTTTGAAAATAATTTCAGGGTTATTTTGCTCAGTTGTATACATTTGGATGAATTATTTGGAGACAACATCAGCAGTAATTATTTGGGAGCTTTCATCTTACTTCACTAGTCACAACTCCCATATAAACAGGTATTATTTTTATATTGAGACTAACGTCACTGAAAGAGTAAAATTAAGGCTTAAAATGTTTGGATCTTGAGGCTTCTTCACATAAAGGATTTATAAGTTATTCCTCCAGAACTTATCACATAGAGTGCAAGAGCGTCAAGGGGCAGCCAAGCACTTCATAAGGAAACACAACAAGTCTCTTGATACATTTCAATTCTTTAGCATAGAAAGGGAGCAAAGACCCATTTGAGGAGAAAAACGGCGTAAATGAGTACTGAACCACAAAGCCTACTAGATACTAGATTTATTATGTTCAATATTGTGGTAGATATGGCATCTATGTGATAAATTTGCATGAACTTAATGTATTTTGTAATATATTAGATATTTCTTGTGGCACAGATGCTGGTAATCTACTCCTGTTCAGGGTTTTCATTATATCACAGTGGTCGCCATGAATGTGATGGGATAGGTCCTTTAAGTTTTTAAAAAGTTATGTGCATGATGTGAACAAGAACCTAAGGGGTTCAAAATACGTAAGAGGAATGGAATGCAGTGCGCTTTATTGTAATTTTAATGGATTACTAATAGACCAATACATTTTTTAATCAAAGAGCTGAATACTTGTTCAATTATATATAAATTAACACAACTTGGTCATGTTGATGTAATCTAAAAGCCCATTTAAACTGACGGATCATCTCTAATGAGCGTTTGTACAGGTAATAAGATCTTTTGCCGGCAGCAAGCGTTGTGTCTAAACATCACTCTGCTGACCGCAAACAATGATTCTGTAGGGGACGAGCTATAGCAGTAACGATACTGTGAAGGAGATCGCTGCTGGTAAACACAGCCATCACCTCCACTGATGAACTAGTGTAAAGGCGCCTTAAGAGATGTATAATATAAAGGTACTGTATAGCGATTGCATGGTTGTGCGTTATTTCATATTAAGGTACACTACCTGATTAGTCTTTGGGCATATGAAGGTATGCCAGCTGTACAATTGTGTGTGGAGTTAAGGTGCATTTACATGGCCCGATATTCGGGCAGATTATCGGAAACAAACCTTTCTGAGAATACTCGTTCCTGACAATCTGCCCATCTAAATGTACCTCCGATCACCCAATGAACAAGCAAAATGCTTGTTCATAGGGTGATCCTGTCATTCGTGCAGGTACCACCTATCATCACTTCTGGGCAGCAGATCGTGATGTCTAAACAGCTATCTGCTGCCCAGAAACAGTGCAGCTATATGGGGATGAGCGATGATAATAACAATCCCTCATCCTAACACCGTGAAGGAGATCACTGAATGTAAATACAGACGTCTCCTTCACTGAATGAGCAGCCGACTGTTGGGAAGGAATGCTTCCTTCCCGACAATCGGCTTTAGCTCGGCCCATTTAAACCCGTCTTTAGCTGGATGGCTATCTATGGGATCATCTGTAGGTATTCTAGCTGTATGTCTGTATGTAAGTGGCTGTGACTCGCTACCACCAGTGACTGGCTACAGTCCCCGTGTCAGGACATCGTTGCAGCAGTCTTAAGTAGAGGCACTGGGAGACTGCCATACCTAGAACAGAGGCAGCAGGGTATTTCTGAGGTGTGTATGCCCCTTTTTAAAATTTATTTTAACCCTCCTGAGCCATTTTAAATATATTTCCACCGAAAACCCCTTTAAATAATTTTGTTCTTTAATTGCAACAACCATTCAAAAATCATAATGGGAGTCCTCCTCTGGTCCCTTCCGGTAGTATAGCAGGTGGTTTAAAGATCAGAAACCATGCAATATGACATAAATAAATAGTAGACATATGGAAGGGGGGCAAATACTTTACCATTTTACTATATACATTATCTTATGTTCTTATTTTCTGACCCAAGTATTTAAATGACATTCAAAGTTTATCTTCGAATGTCAACGACACTTAACCAACAAGAGCCTATACATTTCACAAAACATTACTTTATTGGCTCATATTTCTGTGTTAAAAACTGTCAATTGTAAATGTATTTTAAACTGCAGACTGTTTTTACATTGTGAGATGTTCATTTATCATACGGTGTGATGTACTGTTTCTTCAGCTGCCAAATGTCTGTATATATTAACATTCTGTGTGAAATCTGATTGCATTAGGTGCCTGGTGCTGCACGAATCTCTGACATGTCATAGAGCCCATGGCACTTTAGAGTTTTGACTTTATAAACAGTTCTGAGGAAATGCATTGCATACACGATTTGCAATTACAAAACTAAAATGTTTAAATGAAGGCAGCGCCTCTCGCTGAAGACACGTTAATACAACACTTGAAATAAGAAATAAAAATGGATGAAAACTGCCATTTCCAACTGTCATTGCCATTTCCAAAGTTGTCCTCAACTAAGGTCTTTTCACCCTCTCAACAGTCAGCATTAAAATGGTATAAAGGCAAATTTGCATAAAAGGTTTGTCGTTAAGAAGTTGCAAAGTAATGTTAACAATCCATTCATTGAAGAAAACCTCTCAGGAGCTTTTGTTCCCCAAATCGCCATCATTACCTGATTTTTCTGCTCCTTTCTAAAGTTGTCCTTAGTAACACAGGCAGGCATTTAATTCCTTCGTCTGCTATATGCAAAGTAACAGTCTGCAGTCAGAGATGCTGGAAAGTCCAGTTGCCTGCACCCTAATCCCACCCAGGGGCAGACAGGAAACTTAAAGTGGTCCTGGAACAAAACCTAAAAGTGGCCCAATGTCCAAATTGACAGATGGCGGGGTAACACAAGTAGGCAGGTTTAGAAATACCATTATGCAGCAAAAAGTAACACCCCAATAGAACCATATACCACAGTGCAGCACACAATATTGCAGCAGCAACACAAAATATCTCCCCGGCAGTTGCCCCTCTGTGATGTCCAGTGCCAGCTGCCATGTTCTGTCCTCCTCACCCTCCTCCAGTTGTCTCTAATTAAGATATGGAGGAGGGGGCTGAAGACGGGAGACACAGCACCAAGCCATCTTCACCATCTTGTCTGGTCTTTCAGAGCTGCCGAACACACAGGAGAATACAGCACTACTATTATATCCAGTGATGTATTCTCTGATGTAGACATTCACTTTCCTCATTTCCTCCATTCGGCCCAGAACATCAGAATGACTTAATTCATACATAAATTATTTAATAATTTATTAGTATTGTGTCCTTCTTAGTAATTCCTCCATAGTCCTCCCAGTATTAAAAAACCTTCTTGAAGTGGCCCTAATAAAGAACCATACAGTGCCCCCAGTAGTATACTCCCCAAGCGGCCAAAGAAAGGAACCTGAGTCCAGTTCCATCTGCCGAGCATCCCTAAGGAGTTTGTACACTGGCTCATATAGTGGCGTGTGACCTATGAGAGTGAATAGTGGGGCAAGGAGCCATGAGCTCCTATTCCTTATTGCAGTTTTCAACTGTATCATCATCCTGGGGATGGTGATACAGTTGAACTCAGGAGGCGGACCTGCAGCCACTGACAGAGTACTTAAGTACCTAGAGCTCCAAGCATTAAATAATGTTGATAGTGTCAGATCATTATTTGCCTGGTCAGCAGCCATGAGGAGGGTCAAGCAGCCCCCTGGGCATTGGCCTACTTCTGATCCCACCCCATCTGGCTTGATTTATGTCCCGGAGGACATGGAACATCATCACAAACAAGGTATACTTGCCCTGGATTCCTGCATATCTAGGGCCTTCAGTGCATGCACAGTGTGCCAGTGAAGCCATTGAGCACGTGTTGAAAGTAGAAGACAATGGCACAAACACAGGATCTATGGCAGAATTGTGATGATGTTCTCTGTTTTCAAGTTTGTCAATCAAGCCAGATTGGGGAGATTAGGTCACAAACATTTTGAGTCCCCAGGGTTTCCACTTCTTTGGCTGCAAACACGTAAATAGCATATGGCGCATGCAGGCATTAAAGTTGCTTGTTATAAAATGAGGCATCTGCTTGGGCTACTTTTACAAACTAATGAGCAGAATGATCAGGTAATGGTGGGTAGAAAATGCTTCTCACAGGTTACCTTTAAACTATCATGTGAACACTAATGGCGGGTTTGCATGGTCCAATTTTCGGGGCAATTATTGGGAATATTCTGCCCATGTGAAGGTGCTGCAGATGACTTGATAAAGGAGAACACTTATTCATCGGGTGAAATGATATATGGTGCAGACACTTCAATCAGTGCTTCGGGGCAGCAGACCGTGCTGTATGAAGAGAATTCTGACACTCATAAACAATTAATCTGTATAAGGACGAATGAAAGCAATAGTCATCGTTTCTCCCCACAGTGGAGGGGATTGCTGCATGTGATCTCCACTGACGAGCACGCAGTTACCTTCTTTAATTGATGGATCATCGACACAGTGTAAACGCAACTTAAGAAGAACTTTACACACTACAGAATTTTTTTTTGTAACATATCCTTAAAGTATACCCACCATTCATATAGAGGTAGCATTTAGCAAAATAATGACTTTTCATAATTATTTGATTAAACAATTATTTTCATAAACAGATGTATGGACCAGATGAAGTTCATGTTGCTGTCATATATACATAGTAATAGAAATAGCTTCATGTTCTTTTCACGTGCTTTATCCTAGAATGCCATGTTCGGTATTATGGCTAAGGCTATAAGATCATTTTACATCCTACAGGTCTAGCTCCCATACTGAGGATGGCCTAGGAGACAGAAAGGAAGGTCTGTCTTCTACTGCATAGGTGACAGCAGCCAGCAGCACGAACCTCACTCGGTCCATTCCACTGCTTAGAAGAATTTTCTTTAGTCAAATAATGCAATTTTTAAAATTGTTATTAAGCTATATCCACACAACACATATGTGCGCAAAGAGGCTGAACTTAGGCTTTGTACTAAGGAATTACAGGCACTTATAGTTATGTCATATTGTGCTTCTGACGCTGTATTTTGGAGATACTTGGCTTAATTTTTCTCCATTGGTATACGACTCAAGTCTAGAATGTGACAAAATGCACCAAATGTACTAAAATTCTGGCATAAACTGAGCCAACAAATAGGTGGTAAAAAAGTTAGACAAAAGTGAGGCCCATGCACCAAATTTTAAAATCTAGCACAAACCAATGTGATAAACTTAGTGCATGTCTAGACTGTCTGTCTACCCTATGTTTATGCAATCTATAGGTTTAGTAAACCTGTCCCATTCTCTCTTAGAAGTAATGCTTTGTAATATAGTGTTTGAGGAGACATAGAACATTTTCTTCTGTTAAGTTTATACAGAACCTGACAGGAAAAAAAATGTAATGGCTCTTTACCACTCCATGGTAAGCTGGACATAAGATTGAGAAAGTGTCTAAAACTGCACCAGATCCTAGTGGCTGAAGTTGGATGATCAGTCTGATGCCTAGTCTAACTTTACTCCACCTATTGGTTGGCATACTTTATATATAAATCGTGTGCCACAAATTTGCTTTTTGGAGCACATTGTTGTTATTAATCCATGCCTGTTAGTGGAAGGCCACACTGTGTTTCCGCTAAGCCGTGCCCCTTAAAGGACAAGGGGAAAGCATCTCTGTATTGTACTATTAATTCTGATATTGTTTGTGGGCATGGGAAAGCACAGTGGGCACAGTATTGGGAGTAGCCGTAGGATGACAGTAGTCTGTGTTTGGGGCCTGAGATGTAAATCAGTAGCAGGTCCCCATCTACCATGTGCTATATAGTAATACTGGTGTCTTTTTATGTGGCAGAGGGGGCTGCACACTTCTGACCAAAGTGACGGTCTGAACCAAATGAAGAAGAAAAGTGAAATGAACAACTCAAATCCGTGGAGACATCTCCTTTAAGTCACTAGATCTGTCAATGACTGCTTCTTTTCAAAGGAACTTTAATGTCTTTATTACAGTACAGCCACGTGGTCAGGTTTCCTGATGCAGTTTTGCTAGCAAAAACCAAGAGTGAATTCAAAAAAAGAGAGTTCATATCTTCCTATTATACTTTGTTTCCTTTTATGATCCACTCCTGATTTTGGCTTTCATAACCGCATAAAGGTCAAAAGAAAAAAGTTTGGTACTGTGTTAGCCAGTAGTGAGAAATCTTGATGGTCTCCAAAGTAGAAACAATATAAAATATTGTAATTTGATACCCTTTAATGGCTAACTAAAATACATGATGTTATAAAGTGGCAAGCTTTCGAGACTCTAAGGTCCCTTCTTCCTGGCCTTGAAGAAGGGAACTCAGAGTCTCGAAAGCTTGCCACTTTATAACATCATGTATTTTAGTTAGCCATTAAAGGGTATCAAATTACAATATTTTATATTGTTTCTACTTTGGAGAGCATCAAGATTAACCGCATAAAGAAACCTTTACAATGGAGGATTAATTTAAACTGATTTGGGGGGAGAAGGGGTGTCACAATTTTCCTGCTCCACCTATGGTACCTCGTATACCTCGTCCCGGCCCTGGGCATAGCTTTTATATTTGCTTTTTGAGCCAAAGAAACCAATCATATTTTTATACTAAATGGATTGTACTGTAATTGTGGTCCAAACATTGTAAAGCTCAAGTTCTCAAACAATCCAGAATAATGAGCCTGGTTGTATCTTCTGTTCTTCTGAATATCACAAGTGTTAGTTTCTGTGATTACCATTGTAGCAGAGGAAATAAAAACCTGCCATGTTTATTGGCTACTAGGAACATCAGGCAGGCAAGCAAATGAAAAACCTCTTATTAATTGTTATAATCCAAGAATGTTCCACAGATTTACACAGATTGTTCTGATAAATTAAGTCTTCCAATGCTATAAATAAAATCCTAGGAGACGACACCCCAGGAAATACACTTATATAGCGTGCAGACTGTGACAGTAACATTAAAATGAGATGTAAAATGTGCTGTATTTATCAAAACCACTGCACATTAGAAGACTTCAATTATAATTATAAGGTTTAACTATTCTATTAATTTCCCATTCAGACATTTCATTGGAAAACATTAAGCCAGTAAACACATTTGCATTTGAATTAGAATAACATTATCTACCATATTAACATTTCAACATAAATCATATCCATTACAGGTAAAGGATATTCCCAAAGAAAATTTTGTTTGCATAAAAAAGAACTGCCCATGACATTCCGTCAAGAATTTCTTTTTTAATTAACTGTTAATAATGGATGTCAGGCTGCCTTCTAGATACAGCACTGGTATTCCACTGCTACTGACATAAACCAGGGATATATGAGATAAAGATGAAATGATGACGAGATCATTTATACATTAGAAATAATGCTTTCACATATCTGATATCTGCCAAACACAAAACTATATACATAGCTTCACCCACAGAGAAAACAGAGAAGAGAGCAACTATAGGTACTCTACAGCAGGCTACCTACAGTAATATTAATACGTTTTATTCATATAGTGCCAATTGCTCTTTATTAGCACAATATATTGCCCCTACAGAGCATTTTTACTTTTGCCCCTTTAGTGCTTTTCACTAAAGATGTTGCTAGGCAGCAATGATACTCCTTGCCCAATGGGGGCAACTTTCCTTCCCGCTGGTAGCAAGCATCATCCTGATACATATGTCCAGCAGATCCTGGTTGCACGAGTTTTCAAACCACCAATAATTCATTGGTGCTGTAAAAAGTCATTCCACGTAATGGCTGTATAGGGAAGATATCAATGGGAAGAAGTCCTAGTAACTGACAATAAGGTATCTGCTCATCTCACATCCACAATGAGGTCCAGGTCAAGGACATTTAAATCTCAGAAAACAGTGTGATGGTAGATAGGTAGATCCTAAGTTCACACAGAAAGAGGTAGATTTACATATTCTAGGGTTTCATACGCCAGTCTTAGTAAAAAAAGTCTACTGGAGTAAGATCCACCAATTTTATTCAAAGGGCATCTTGGGGCTGTCCATGAGACAGAAATCGGAAGTCCTAATAAAACATGTTCATCTTACATGAAGCTCCACCTAAGGTGAATGATTCCCTAACCCACCACAGATGCGGATGTCATGCCAGCACTGAAGACTGTGGTCCCCATATTTTTTATGCTTATCAGGAAGGGGTTAAATGTGATATTCCATTTACCCCCAAAAGTGCTATAAGTTTATCAAAGGTTTTGCACCAAATAGTAGTGTAAAAAAGTCACAAATGCCATATTGGCAGCATAGCTTTTAGAGGCTCTCACTACTTTTCAAAGGTGGCAAGAACGGGGGGCTTAGTGGCTAGCCAGATTTACTATAACACAAGAAACTGGTGTAAGGTATAACTCAGGTCTGTGCCAGTTCTTAGTTAGCATAGACTTGAATTTCTGGTATACGGCAGGACATCTCCCTCCTAATAAATTAGACACATCTTACTCCAGCAAAGGAGATCAAGACTGGCATATGGCAGAACTCTCCTTTTGTTGTTTTTACATTTCTTTTTCCTACTGTCACTTTAGCTCAAGAGTTCTCAAGAAATCAGTTAATGGAATTGAGACCCCACTGTCCATAGGGATAGCAAATACTGTACATGATTCCACATGCACAGAGATTATGGGGAACATGAAGGTTCTGGAAATCTTACTTCCAACATTACAAGTAAAAGAAAGAAACATCAAAATGGGGTTAATCTATAGACTTTTCAACCATGTTCTTAGGCCTTCATACAACTTTTATAGCAACATTATTCCATGGAACATCCGGGCCAGACACATTTTGTCTAAGCATTAAATATTCTCGGTTGCTCATGGTTAGGAATGCACCTGCAGCACAGAGTAATATATACTAGTATATTTATTCAATTTCCTCTTCACAGTATATCATATAAATAGCCATTAGAATAAGCAGAACACTGCCATAAGCAAATAAGAATCATAATGTGCAATACAACTGTCTCGCACTGCAAAACCATTTCGAAAAGAACTTTAGGTGTAAATTACCAGAAAGAAACACCCCTTTGCTGGTGGACAGGTGACACTCTGTTTGGATACCTACAGTTTGCAAATGTGTGGAAAATACAAGTATCATGACACAAGAAAAAAGATGTGTCCTTTTCTAGAAAATGTTTAATACTGTAATGTGATAATAACACGGCAGGGGCTGAAGTGAGAGCAAGGTTTGATGGTTTTGGCAATGCCCGGAGCAGGAAATGCTGCCGGCCAGAAGAATACAAATTCCCAGGGGCTTGATATCAGGAATCTGCGGTCACAACGAGTGAAAAAAAAATAAAAAATAAAATCAAAGACAACATAATCAGGCCATACTTAATGGATTCATGTTAGTTTTCAAAAAATGCCAAAAACCTCCTTTGATGACAGGTGATGGCGGGTATTAGTGATGAGCGAAACGAAGTCCACGAAGTAGATTTGCTGCTAAGCTGAATTACCTTGTGCTTCGTGACATTGAACCGATTTAAACTGAAATAGTGTAAAAAAAAAAAAATAATACTTACCTGATCCATTTGCTCGCAATGGGCCGGCCACCGCCATCTTGCTTAAAGATCTCGGCCAAAATTCTGAGAGCGGTGACATCATCTACGGCTGTGCAACATTTCACACAAGACCTTCAAGCAAGATGGTGGCGGCCAACCCATCTCGAGCAAATGGATTAGGTAAGTATTATTTTTTAATTTTTTTATTACACTCTCTCAGATGCCACGATCATTTATGTACATAACATCTGAGGGGTACAATAACAGGGAGCGGTGCAATCGTCGCTCCCTGTCATTGCACCCTGTACTTACAAAGAAATGCACTTCGTAATTCATCACACAAAAGATTTTTTGGAAAATAAGGCGAAGCAGACGAATCAAATTTTTTAATACTTCACTCATATCTAGCGGGTATGAGTCAGTTGCCAACACAACACAACATACCCAATATACTGTATGTAGATACTGATCCACATCCACGTAGACAATGAAACATGCTTTTATCACATGTGGCTTCTATCCTATTAATAAAATGTTCTAAAGAAGAACCTATTTTATTCTTCACTCCTGGTTTAGCCTTAGAAGCCGTCCAGAACACCCTGTCCATTCAACGGATTCATTGCTTCAATAAATCTCTTTATTTCTGTCTAGTGAGCTGTAAGTACACTAGAGAAGGGGAGCTTATTGCCCCCAGCAGCAGATAACCAAGATGAGCACATTACTTGCTCAGGAGGAATTGTGCTAAGGACACATCATTCAAATAATGACGGTGGCATTTCTTGAGCTGGGGGCTTCATGGAGGAGCTAAGAAACCTAAGCGTTTTATTTCTCCCAACCGATAAATTGATGAGCTTATAATTAGATCCATACACATGGTAATTTATTGCACTTCATTCATCATTCAGATGAATCATGTATCATTTTAATAGTGTTCAGTAATATTTGCCTCATTTATTAAAGTTAGGCTAATTTTCAACAAAGAGGAGAGTGAGCTTCAATATATGTATATAACTCTAGGTGAAATGTCTAGTACCTTGTAGGGGTCCTCTCCACTTCACCCTCACCAAATTCATCATAGTATGGGTTCAACAAGGTGCTGAAAGCATTCCTTACATATTCTGGTTCATGTTCACATGACAGAATTTCGGTAGAAGACTTTTCAGATTCCTGGTGCAAATGTTTTCTTCCACCTCATGCTGAAAATTCTCTATATCGTATTAATATCTGGTCACTGTATGGGTGAACATTTAACTCATGCTCATGTTCACTAAACCACAGATCATGTGATTTGGGACATAGCGCACTTGTAGACAGTAAAAATGTGTGTCAGTAATGACATACAGGTAGACTGCAACGTTAAAACAAAGCTCATCTGACCGTAATGAGGTTTAACCACAGACCACATATATCACCTAATATCAGCCTATCCACAGGACAGGTGATAAATGTATGGACCATCACTTATCACTAGAACAGGGGATCTCAGAGCTTTTTATTGTAGCCAAGGACAAGAATACCACTCCATTAATGGGACTGATTTTGCAGCACATCCATTGAATGGTTCCTTGTGCTAAATAGAGCTGCTCTTTGGCATAGCTCTGTATTAAATGATTATTTGAACATCTGCCACCTTCCTGTGAGCTTCAACCAGTCTGGCCATTTTCCTGTCATCTCCTCCATTAGCAAACAGGTTTTGTTCCCAAGGATCTTGCTGAATCGCGACACAGCCAGAGTGTATCCACAGCAATGAATTCTATTGAAACATATAGTAAATAGAGATGAGCGAGTAGTGTTCGATCGAGCCGGTATTCGATCGAATACTACGCTATTCGGCATACTCGATTTCAATCGAGTATAACGGCGATGGCGCACTTAGAATTCGTTTCCCCTCCCACCTTCCCTGGCGCTCTTTTTCCACCAATCACCATGCAGGGGGGTATGACAGGCACGCTGAGCACGCTGGCAGCGCGAAAACGGCGTCTACATGCATTGGCTGGAAAAACCATGTGACCTCGAATATTAAAAACTCAGCTCTTCCTGCTCGTACGCAGATGCTGCGTGAACTTAGTCAGGGACAGAGGCTGGAGAAGGGAGAGACAGGTTTTAGCTGTTGGACAGGCAGGAGCGTGATTAAAAGCCCTTATCAGGGCTACTACAGTGGACTTCAGTGATAGCTTACTACAATATAGACTTTACAGAGAACGGCTGCTGTATTCAGGGATAGCTGCTGGAGTAGGGACAGAGAGAGGCATTAGTGGTGTATTAGGTGCTCTGCTACATACCAAACTATATTTGGCACTACTGCTGTGTACCTTGAAAAATACAATATATAGGTTTTATAACTGGCAACTGTTCTCTTGCAAAGTAATTTCTCATAACTGGTGTTCATACACACTGTCTGATCACTTAGTACACGGCTGTGTACCTTGAAAAATACAATATATAGGCCTTAACTGGCAACAGTACTGTGCTTTCTCTTGCAAAGTAATTTCTCATAACTGGTGTTCATACCCACCGTCTGTTCAGTTACTACACGGCTGTGTACCTTGAAAAATACAATATATAGGCCTTAACTGGCAACTGTACTGTGCGTTCTCTTGCAAAGTAATTTCTCATAACTGGTGTTCATACCCACCGTCTGTTCAGTTACTACACGGCTGTGTACCTTGAAAAATACAATCTATAGGCCTTAACTGGCAACTGTACTGTGCGTTCTCTTGCAAAGTAATTTCTCATAACTGGTGTTTATACCCACCGTCTGTTCAGTTACTACACGGCTGTGTACCTTGAAAAATACAATATATAGGCCTTAACTGGCAACTGTACTGTGCGTTCTCTTGCAAAGTAATTTCTCATAACTGGTGTTTATACCCACCGTCTGTTCAGTTACTACACGGCTGTGTACCTTGAAAAATACAATATATAGGCCTTAACTGGCAACTGTACTGTGCGTTCTCTTGCAAAGTAATTTCTCATAACTGGTGTTTATACCCACCGTCTGTTCAGTTACTACACGGCTGTGTACCTTGAAAAATACAATATATAGGCCTTAACTGGCAACTGTACTGTGCGTTCTCTTGCAAAGTAATTTCTCATAACTGGTGTTCATACCCACCGTCTGTTCAGTTACTACACGGCTGTGTACCTTGAAAAATACAATATATAGGCCTTAACTGGCAACTGTACTGTGCGTTCTCTTGCAAAGTAATTTCTCATAACTGGTGTTCATACCCACCGTCTGTTCAGTTACTACACGGCTGTGTACCTTGAAAAATACAATCTATAGGCCTTAACTGGCAACAGTACTGTGCGTTCTCTTGCAAAGTAATTTCTCATAACTGGTGTTCATACCCACCGTCTGTTCAGTTACTACACGGCTGTGTACCTTGAAAAATACAATATATAGGCCTTAACTGGCAACTGTACTGTGCGTTCTCTTGCAAAGTAATTTCTCATAACTGGTGTTTATACCCACCGTCTGTTCAGTTACTACACGGCTGTGTACCTTGAAAAATACAATATATAGGCCTTAACTGGCAACTGTACTGTGCGTTCTCTTGCAAAGTAATTTCTCATAACTGGTGTTTATACCCACCGTCTGTTCAGTTACTACACGGCTGTGTACCTTGAAAAATACAATATATAGGCCTTAACTGGCAACTGTACTGTGCGTTCTCTTGCAAAGTAATTTCTCATAACTGGTGTTTATACCCACCGTCTGTTCAGTTACTACACGGCTGTGTACCTTGAAAAATACAATATATAGGCCTTAACTGGCAACTGTACTGTGCGTTCTCTTGCAAAGTAATTTCTCATAACTGGTGTTTATACCCACCGTCTGTTCAGTTACTACACGGCTGTGTACCTTGAAAAATACAATCTATAGGCCTTAACTGGCAACTGTACTGTGCGTTCTCTTGCAAACTAATTTCACGGCTGTGAAGGCAAAGTATTGTAAAAAAAAAAAAAATGCGGCGGGGGGCTAGCGGAATCGGACGTGGACGAGGACGGGGGCGCGGAAATGCTGTTGGGGGCCTTGTTGAAGCCAGTGGGGATACAATGCGTGCTGGTGAGGGTCAGCCAGGATCCCGCTCATCCAGAATCCCTGCCTTTATGGGACAGTTAAGCAGGGGGCGGGTTACACCGCTGTTGAGGCCTGAGCAGGTTGAACAGGTGGTGCAATGGATAGCCGATAGCGCTTCCACACAGTTGTCCACCAGCCAGTCATCCACACAGTCTCACTCTGACCCTCCTTCCTCCACACCTGGCCAACAGAGTCATCCCACCCTTGACCCCTCCCAGGAGCTCTTTTCGGGTCCTTTTTCAGATGTGCCGGAAGAATCCCAGGAGCTAGCAGAGGAATTTGTTTGTAGTGATGCCCAACCACTTGAGTATTCGCCATCTCCTGCTGATGTGGACCCTGAACCAGCATCTGTTATCATGAGCGATGATGATGATGATGAGACGCAGTTGCCATCAAGGGAGGCTGTTGGAATGTCCAGTGGGCAGGAGGAGGAGCAGAGTGAGGAAGAGGAGGTGGTGGATGACGAAATGACCGACCCCACTTGGCCAGGGGTGATGTCCAGCGGGGAAAGCAGTGGAGAGGTGGTGGTCTGCGCAGCACCGAAAAAGGCAGCAAGAGGCAGAGGGATGTCCAGAGGCAGAGGGATGTCCAGAGGCAGAGGGATGTCCACAGGCAGAGGGATGTCCACAGGCAGAGGGATGTCCAGAGGCAGAGGACAGTCCAGACAGAGAAGTGAGGCCACAGCCAGCAGGGCCGAAGCTGTTCCCGGCAGCGGGCAGTCGCGCGAAGCTCCCCCATCGAGGCCTCGTACTTCTGTGGTGTGGAGATTTTTTAATGTTTGTGCGGATGACAAACTGAGCGCGGTTTGCACACTCTGCCACTCAAAACTGAGTAGGGGCTCTGAGAAGAGCAATCTGACCACCTCAGGCATGCGGCGTCACTTGGAAGTCAAGCACTGGGCTGAGTGGGAGAGAGCAAACGCAATACAAACTGCGCCCGGTCCTGCTGCCACTGCCTCTTCCCCTTTGTTGTGTGCTGCCACTGCGGTCCAGACCTCCAGCCAGGACACCTCCACATCTGCCTCGGCTACTTTGGGGCCTTCTCCTTCAGCCTCCCCTTCCCCCGCCTCTTCGCCTGCACCCTCACACTCCTCGTCCCAACAACTGTCCATCTCGCAGGCGTTCGACCGCAGGCGGAAGTACGCCTCGAGTCACCCCCAAGCCCAAGCCTTAAACTGCCACATCTCCAAACTGCTGGCCCTGGAGATGTTGCCGTTTAGGCTTGTGGAGACGCAGGCCTTCCGCGACCTGATGGCGGCTGCCGCACCTCGCTATTCCGTCCCCAGCCGCCACTACTTTTCCCGGAGAGCCGTCCCCGCCCTGCACCAGCACGTGTCGCGTAACATCAGGCGGGCCCTGAGGTACGCAGTCAGCGCAAAGGTCCACTTGACCACCGACTCGTGGACAAGCGCTTGCGGCCAGGGACGATACATCTCTTTGACGGCACACTGGGTGAATGTAGTGGAAGCGGGGACGGGGTCGCAAACAGAGACGGCCTACCTACCACCCCCGCCCAAGATTGCCAGCATGGGTTCTGATAAACCCCCCTCCTCCTCCTCCTCCTCCTCCTCCTCTGCCTTAACATCGCCCTCAGCCGCTAGCTGGAAGCGTTGCAGCACTGGCGCGGGGAGACGTCAGCAGGCGGTGCTTAAGCTCATCAGCTTGGGCGACAGGAAGCACAGCGCCCCAGAGGTGAGGGACGCCATATTGCAGCAGACGGAGATGTGGCTGTCGCCGCTGCAGCTAGGACCAGGCATGGTCGTGTGCGATAACGGCCGTAACCTGGTGGCGGCTCTGGAGCTTGCCGAACTCAATCACGTACCATGCCTGGCCCACGTTTTTAATCTGGTAGTCCAAAAATTTCTGAAGACTTACCCCAACCTGGCAGAGCTACTGGTGAAAGTGCGGCGCTTGTGCGCTCACTTTCGTAAGTCAACTGTAGCTGCTGCTAGCTTAAAAAAACTCCAGCAACGCCTCCATTTGCCTGAACATCGGCTGTTGTGCGACCTGCCCACTCGCTGGAATTCCACCTATTCCATGTTGGCCAGGGTGTGTGAGCAGCAGAGAGCATTGATGGAGTACCAGATTATGAATCCACGCGTGCCTCCAACTCAGCTCCCTCAGTTTGCCAACCACGAGTGGCCATGGATGGCAGACATATGCGATGTACTGCGTATCTTTGAGGAGTCCACCAAGAAGGTCAGCAGCGAGGACGCTATAGTGAGCGTAACCATCCCGCTCCTAGGCGTCCTTAAAGAATCCCTCATCGCAATAAGGGAGAACGCATTGCACGCAGAGGAGACGGGGGTAGGAGGAGACGCAACGGAGCTACACAGTCAGACCACACTTTTGTCTGCTTCACGGTGGCAGTTGCAGGAGGAGGAGGATGAGGAGGAGGACGACGTGGAGGTGGCTGTGGAAGAGGAGGAGGATGCTGGCGGCGAGGGTAGCAGTCAGGCTGTGTGCGTCCCATTGGTTCAGCGCGGATGGGGCGGAGAGGAGGCGGAAGAGGAAGAGGAGGAAATGGCAAGTGATCCTTCTGGTGGGGGCAGTGAGGTCATGCCTATTCAGAGTCTGGCACACATGGCTGACTTCATGCTGGGCTGCTTTTCCCGGGACACACGTGTTGTCCGGATAGTGGAGAACAAACTGTACTGGGTCTTCGCAATCCTGGACCCCCGGTATAAAGATAACGTCTCTTCTTTTATTCCGGTAGAGGAGAGGACAAATCGATTGCTGGAATACCAGAGGGAACTCGTGCAGAACATGATGGAGATTTTCCCACCCACCATCGCTGGCGGCAGAGAGGAGAGGGTCTCCCAGAGTCCCACAACATCTATCAGGCCCACAGCCACCAGGGGAACACTCTCCAAGGTGTGGGACACGTTCATGGCACCCCCTCGTGCAACTTCCATCACTGCGGGGCCCGCTATCAGCAGGAGGGACAAGTATCGGCGGATGTTGCGGGAGTACCTGGCAGACCGTAACCCTGTCCTCCCCGATCCCTCGGCGTCCTACACTTACTGGGTCTCCAAGTTGGACACGTGGCTGGAACTGTCCCTGTACGCCTTGGAGGTGCTTGCCTGCCCTGCCGCCAGCGTGCTATCAGAAAGGGTGTTCAGCGCAGCCGGGGGCATTATAACCGATAAGCGCAGCCGCCTGTCAACCGACAGTGCCGACAGGCTGACGCTAATCAAAATGAACAGCAAGTGGATTGACCCGGACTTTGCTTCTCCAACCGTGGAAAGCAGCCAAAAGTGAAGTGCCATCTGTATGAAGTGCCATTTCCTCCTCCACCTCCTCCTTTACCGCCTTAGAATTGCTCCGTAAAAAAAAATATATATATATTTATGGCTCTCCTCTTGGGCCTCCACATAATTTTTAAGAGGTCTCACCTCTTGGGCCTCCACATAATTTTTAAGAGGTCTCACCTCTTGGGCCTGCACAAAATGTTTAAGAGGTCTCACCTCTTGGGCCTCCACATAATTTTTAAGAGGTCTCACCTTTTGGGCCTCCACATAATTTTTAACAGGTCTCACCTCTTGGGCCTCCCACATAATTTTTAACAGGTCTCACCTCTTGGGCTCCACATAATTTTTAAGAGGTCTCACCTCTTGGGCCTCCACATAATTTTTTAAGAGGTCTCACCTCTTGGGCGCTGCACAAAATGTTTAAGAGGTCTCACCTCTTGGGCCTCCACATAATTTTTAAGAGGTCTCACCTTTTGGCCTCCACATATTTTTAACAGGTCTCACCTCTTGGGCCTCCACATAATTTTTAACAGGTCTCACCTCTTGGGCCTCCACATAATTTTTTAAGAGGTCTCACCTCTTGGGCCTGCACAAAACTGTTTAAGAGGTCTCACCTCTTGGGCCTGCACAAATGTTTAAGGGTCTCACCTCTTGGGCCTGCCACAAAATGTTTAAGAGGTCCCACATAATTTTTAAGAGGTCTCGCCTCTTGGGCCTCCACATTAATTTTTAACAGGTCTCACCTCTTGGGCCTCCACATAATTTTTAAACAGGTCTCACCTCTTGGGCCTCCACATAATTTTTAAGAGGTCTCACCTCTTGGGCCTGCACAAAATGTTTAAGAGGTCTCACCTCTTGGGCCTCCACATAATTTTTTAAGAGGTCTCACCTCTTGGGCCTCCACATAATTTTTAACAGGTCTCACCTCTTGGGCCTCCACATAATTTTTAACAGGTCTCACCTCTTGGGCCTCCACATAATTTTTAAGAGGTCTCACCTCTTGGGCCTCCACAAAATCTTTAAGAGGTGTCACCTCTTGGGCCTGCACAAAATCTTTAAGAGGTCTCACCTCTTGGGCCTCGCACAAAATCTTTAAGAGGTCTCACCTCTTGGGCCTCCACAAAATCTTTAAGAGGTCTCACCTCTTGGGCCTGCACAAAATCTTTAAGAGGTCTCACCTCTTGGGCCTCCACAAAATCTTTAAGAGGTCTCACCTCTTGGGCCTGCACAAAATCTTTAAGAGGTCTCACCTCTTGGGCCTGCACAAAATCTTTAAGAGGTCTCACCTCTTGGGCCTCCACAAAATCTTTAAGAGGTCTCACCTCTTGGGCCTGCACAAATCTTTAAGAGGTCTCACCTCTTGGGCCTCCACAAAATCTTTAAGAGGTCTCACCTCTTGGGCCTGCACAAAATCTTTAAGAGGTCTCACCTCTTGGGCCTGCACAAAATCTTTAAGAGGTCTCACCTCTTGGGCCTCCACAAAATCTTTAAGAGGTCTCACCTCTTGGGCCTGCACAAAATCTTTAAGAGGTCTCACCTCTTGGGCCTCCACAAAATCTTTAAGAGGTCTCACCTCTTGGGCCTCCACAAAATCTTTAAGAGGTCTCACCTCTTGGGCCTGCCACAAAATCTTTAAGAGGTCTCACCTCTTGGGCCTGCACAAAATCTTTAAGAGGTCTCACCTCTTGGGCCTCCACAAAATCTTTAAGAGGTCTCACCTCTTGGGCCTCCACAAAATCTTTAAGAGGTCTCACCTCTTGGGCCTCCACAAAATCTTAAGAGGTCTCACCTCTTGGGCCTGCACAAAATCTTTAAGAGGTCTCACCTCTTGGGCCTCCACAAAATCTTTAAGAGGTCTCACCTCTTGGGCCTCCACAAAATCTTTAAGAGGTCTCACCTCTTGGGCCTCCACAAAATCTTTAAGAGGTCTCACCTCTTGGGCCTCCACAAAATCTTTAAGAGGTCTCACCTCTTTAGCCTCCACACAATTTTTAACGGGTCTCACCTCTTGGGCCTCCACATAATTTTTAAGAGGTCTCAGCTCTTGGGCCTCCACACAATTTTTAAGAGGTCTCACCTCTTTAGCCTCCACACAATTTTTAAGACGTCTCACCTCTTGGGCCTCCACAAAATTTTCCATGAGCCTCTGGCCAGCCCACGGCCTCTTCCTGCCTTTTGCGGTCCTACGCATCCCTCCACATCCCCACTGCTTTACTTGCTAGACATGACACTGGGCCAGGTCGGGTCACTGATATCTCTAGCGCCAACAATTTGGGCATTTTAAGGCTTCTGCATGTGTTTGAGTTGTTTTTACATTTTAAAGAAGACATGTCTGACCACATTTCACACACACACACAATGACAATTAGGGGTGGGGTCTATTTGCTTTCCCCCTTGCCTATGCCATCTGTGGTTGTCATAGGCAACGTGATTTTAAGGGGTGCAGAATTTCATCTTCTTTTTTGTCTAGTTTGGCTTGGGGTCCATGGCAATGTAGAGGAAAGAAGGTTTCCTTGTATGGTCTCACTTTACAGAGAGGTTAGATTGTCCTTGGAGTGTATTGTTGAGAGGCTGTGATAGTGGCGTAATAGTGCGACTTGGGCGCGTTATATGCACCCAGACATGCTTCCCCTGCTGTCCCAGTTGCATTCCAGCAGTGTTGGCATCCTTTTCTGAGGTTTCAGGGTGGACTTGGTGACCTCCAAGTGGTCGAATTGAGATTTCCAAGTGGCGAGCATTTTTTTCCCATAGACTTTAATGGGATTCGATATTCGGTCGAATAGTCGAATTTCGCGGTCTATTCGAATCGAATTTCGAACTTTCGAATATTTCACTACTCGCTCATCTCTAATAGTAAACTAAGATTTATTTCTCTAAACTCAGCACAGGAAATAAGAGGGACAAAGAAAACCACTTTTCCAGGCCAATTCTGCTGCAGAGATCAGTTGAAGGCCTTGGGGTCCATATTCTCTGACCTGTGTTAAACAGCTGCTAGGTATAGCTATACAGTTCCACTGAATGGGCCAACATGCAATACATGGAGGGTTTAAGTATACTTTCACAAAAGCGTTTAGAATTCTGGTTTTGAGAGAATCTCATAACCAGGCCAAACAGTTCAGTTTTGTCCCCATGCATTCTGGATGCATCAAGATGCCTTCTGTTCTGTCAGCATTCCATTTTGTGACTGGACACAAAACCATTGCAAGTGGTTTTTACACAACCGCATCCTAACAGAACGGGTGCATACTAACGTTTAATAGGAAGGACTTTGGAATGGAAGGACTTTGGTCAGGTTTTGAGATCCTCTGCTGGATCTCAAAACCTGAAACCAAAACGTATATGTAAAAAGTAGCCTAAGACTGCCAGAACACAAGCTGTTGCATAAGGACATCATAGACGGTCCTCTGCTTGGCCTTCTCTTTCAGCCAGAGCAGAGGACCCTCTATGATGCTCGTATGGCCAAATAGGACTATATTTCAGAGGCAACTCCTATAATGAGGTTAATATAATGGCTCTAAAATAAACCACAAGTTTGAGAATTAATCTTGATCCAAATGATGATTTAATCATCCATAAGAGCAGAAAGAAAAGTTTCTAAGATCCTTCAGGTTAAAGGGGTGCTTCCATGAAATGTTTTATCACATAGAAGTCTTTATGTAAATATACTAAATTGTTTTTTTTTTATACAAAAAAAACAGATGAATGGCTTTCTGGATATCATTTTTTGAAGTCACTTCATGCACTCTATGTTCTGCCTTGGCTCTTTAACTTCCTTTTTGTTTGGACTTTTAGCACAGCAAGCAGTCTTGCTTAACCCATTCCCCACCACCCAAAGTAAATGATGTCAGCAGTGACGCATTTACAATTGGCACCCACTAACGAGCGGAGTGGGCACTATAGCCACTGGGTGCCTGTGATCAACAATAACATAGATCGCATACATTAAACCTCTTAGATGCCATGCACATTAGTTTCTATGGAGATCTTGTCTGTGCCAGAGCTCCACAGGAACACAGTATAAGGGTGCATTCACATGAACGTATTTTTCATCCGCGTCCGATCCGCAACTTTTGCGGACCGGGTGCGGCCCATTCTTTTCAATGGGGCCGCAAAAGATGCGGACAGCACACCGTGTGCTGTCCGCATCCGTTGTTCCGTTCCGCGGCGCCGCTAGAAATATAGAGCATGTCCTACCTATTCTTGTCCGCAAGCACAGACAAGAATAGGCTTTCTCTTTATAGTGCTGGCCATATGCGGTCCGCAAATTGCGGAACGCACATGGCCGGCATCTGTGTTTTGCAGATCCGCAATTTGCGGACCGCAAAACACTTATGTTCGTGTGAATGCACCCTAATCCTTATAGACTCCAGTGCTAGTGCATTGGAATATACGAAAGAAGCAATCTACTGATTGCTTGCTTTGTTTCCCTAGGGGAACTATTAAAAAGTGTAAAAAAAAGTTTTTAAAAATATATATAAAAATTCAGATCATCCCTTCTTTACCCAAAATTAAAATAAGAATACATAAATAATGTAAAAAATAAATAAATAAATAAATAACATCATGGGCATAGTTGTGTGTGAAAATGCCCATACTATTAAAATATTTATCCCTTACGGCAAAAGGAGAAACAGAAAAAAAGGGAAAATTGCCAATTTGCTGTTTTCTGGTCGTTTCACCTCCCACAAAAAAACGTAATAAAAAGTGATCAAAAAGTCATACATATCCCATTGTATCAATGAAAAGTAGATTGTCCCACATAAAATGAGCTCTAACACAGCTCAGTACACATAAAAATAAAAAAGTTATGGGGTCATAATATGGCAATGCAAAGAAAACGTATCCTATCCTAGTATTAAAACGCAAGATAAACTATATAAATGTGGTACTGTTGTAATTAAAATTACAGGTCAGTTTTACCCCATAAGGAAACAGTGTAAAAAATTACCAGAAAATTGTATTTTTTTTTTAGACTTTCACCCCATTTGGATTTTTTTTCTTTCTTACCACCTTACCACACATTGTACGCAACCGTAAATCATGCCAAAAAAAAGTTGTGGCTTTGGGAGGGCTGGGAGTAAACAATGAAAATAATAAACTGAAAATCACCCACTCTTGAAAGGGTTAGGCTACTTTCACACTAGCGTTTTATAATTCCGGTATTAAGTTCCGTCATAGGGGCTCAATACCGGAATAAAACGCTTCAGTTTTGTCCCCATTCATTGTTAATGGGGACAAAACTGAACTGAAGACAACGGAGCGCTCCTAAAAGCATTATTTTCCGTCTTCAGACCGGAGAGCAAACCGCAGCATGCTGTAGTTTGCTCTCTGGTCCAGGCATCCGCACCAAGACGGATCCGTCATGACCCCCAATGAAAGTCAATGGGGACAGATGCGTTTGGTGTGACACAATGGTGAACGGATCCGTCCTCCATTGACTTTCAATGGAGTTTATGACGGATCCGTCACCTGCACACATACATACACACATACACATAGAAATACACAGACATATACACATAGAAATACACATAGAGGGCGCTGTGGGGAATCGTCCTATGTGCGCGCCGCCCTGCTCCTCCTGCACTGTGGAGACCTGCCGGGAGCATGTAAGTATGTATGTGTATTTGTATGTGTATATGTCTGTGTGTCTGCGTGTATGTATTGTGTGACATGTGTGGGGCAGGAGCGCGGTTCCGGCCCCACACATGTCCCTGCGGCAGCACGGATCCGGTGGCACCCTTCACCTGCCGGATTTGTGCTGCTGCTAGTGTGAAAGAGGCCTTAACCTTCTCAGACTATGGGGGTAACTCAATTTGGGTATTATACTAATCAATGTGATGTATTTCTCTGGGCATCTTTACCTAGGCCTAACAAGAGAATAAAAACACTGTCATATTATCCCAGTTCTACACGTACCATTATCATTTGGATTACCCTTCAGATAATATCCTCATCTTACAACATCATTAAACTGACAACGGATTGCTGTTGTATAGAAGGTCTTATTATGTGTGATGACTGCTTAGAAGGACAAGATTTTGTATTTTATTTTCAATGGCATAGTGCTGCCAAAGGGGGAAAAAAAGGAAAACGTCCAAAAATTCTAAAACAAATGGTTTATATCAGTTTTTTTTAAATGTCCCTTTCTGATGACAATGTGCCTTTAAAAGGAAAAAGAAAATCTGATCTCTGAAGATACTCCATGCTTTGCTGTAATTAGATATATGTGTAGCATTTCTTGAAAGAGGAATCTGCTCAATGATCCAGCAGCTTAGGTAATGTATTCTCAGACTTGTAGTTACTGAGCCTAATCGCTAGTAATCAGAGGCAAATGAAAAATAGAGCCATCGATCAGGCTTATTCCTATATCGCTCTGCAATGAATCTAAGGGTACCCATTCTAAATACCTGCACACATCACTGATGATTACATTGAAAAAACAAGAGCATACAAAGAAGCTATTAAAGCAGAGATCATAAATCTATAACTGCTTCATCGAGAAAAAATATGTTTTGACTCGAGCACTAGAGGCAAAAATAGTCCGCAAGGAAGCTAGACTGGAAAACATGGAAAATTTCTTCTATTCATTAGTATGTAAAAGAACTTTTCACAGAAGCCTGGGTTCACACATGTGCCGATGTAGCAGAGCTGACTTTTTCACATGCAGATGTAGAGACGTGTATTAAATAATACTCATTGTCATATTCTAATAAGTTTTCCACATTTTACATCAACCTAACAAATGAATACCTCACATTTAAATGGATGGGATTTTCTCAAAATCCCTCACATTACAAGCCTTTAAGCGCACCAAGGGTGGGCCCAAGCCACTCAGTGTATCCTTACTCCTCCAGTTTCCTCTACCAGCCCCTCTTTCTTCTTGACAGGGTCAAGTTCCTGCATAGTCATCTCACCTGGTCCTGTCAATAAAGGAAAGAAGCTGGCAGAAGAAGCAGGAGCAAGGGTGCACAGAGAGGCTTGGGCCTGCCCTCAGTGCACTTAACTGTTCATTTGCATATGAATTACTACTTTTTCTGCAAAAGTACACAACATATCACTAAGGTCAGGTTCACATCTACGTTGTGAACTCCAGCACTCTGATCTGGTCACTGTATCTGGCTATGCTGGATATGGCGAACTCTGTCAGTCTGCTCCTCCACTGGAGTTCACAGTGCAGATGTGAACGCGGCCTACACATTCAGCTGAGTTAGCCCTACAAGGCGTTGTTCCTGGTTTAGCAGTGAATTTCCTGGTGTCTGCCTTTAAGCAGTGTAATTGGTTGCACTATTTTTTCCTGTGTAAAAAAAAAAACAATGACTACCCAACACATTGTAATGTCCGGCAATGTACTGTTCATTGAGAGGCTAAGATGTCTGTTCCTCATCATTTGATTTCTACAATATCTGCCTAATAACCACTGAGTATAAAATGCCATAATAATAATAATAATAATAATAATAATAATAATAATAAACTAGATGACTGAGGCCTATTAGACAAAGCAATAATTGCTCTAATGGTAAAATAATCAAATGACGAACCACAGGACTTATAAGTTCCCTGGATCGGCCAAATCTGATTAAAAGACTATTATATTATTAGGGGTGGGGAGCTAAGCATCGAGACCCCCCTGATTGCTAGAAGAGAAGAGAATGAAGACAACCCCGTAGACTTCTATTGAGTCCATCTCCTGCAGCAAGAAGATAGAACGTGGTATGTGCATGCTTCTCTCTCCTCATTCTAACAATCGGTGGGGGTCTTAGACCTCCACAGATATATACCTATACTGTATACATAAACTGATTATATGTTTCTAACCACCTTTAAAGTGTAACTGCCGTTTCACTACCAAAAATGAAATTTCTAACATATGTGATGCAGAAGGGCAGATATTCATGAAGCTTTATTTTTCAGACAATTTTACCTTTCTGATGTCTGTATTCAGCCCTTAGCAACCCTATTTCTCTGTGACTCTATTTCAGCATCCTCCTATGATGGCCTCTGCTGCTCGTCCTATGGTGATCTTTGCCCTTCCTTGAGGTCATCCTGTATTTCCCTCACTTCCCATAAGCCCTTGCTCTCCTCACATGAACTGGCAGGACCAATCAGATTTCACATAACCTCCCCCCACTACCCCAGAGCAGTGTATATCCTCTCACATACAGCTAATCAGAGACAGACAAGACCAATCAGAATGCAGATAACCTCCCCATTAGCCCAGAGCAGTGTGTATCCTCTCACATACAGCTAACCAGAGACAAGCCCTACATTACATGAAATCAGTAAGCATTTGTTTTAGCCTCTTCATAGTCATTTGTCCCTCATTCTCTTCCACTCTGACGGGGAAGGGGGCTGCTTTAGCTGCTCAGATCTCTGGTTTGGTACCTGATAGAAATATGGGCTTTATATTGTCTGAAAGCTTTCAGACAATACCAGAATGACATAAATCTGTTCCGTACAGGGTAAGATATCACTCATAGAAATCGAGATGCCGTGAATGAAGCAGATTTTACATACAATTGGGGGGGGGGGGGGCATAAATTCACTGGACACGCTGGCCTCAACCTCCACGTCTTTATCAAACCCCAGATACGGCACTTGGCACTAGATTTTGCAAATTTTTTTACTCCATAAAACTGTTCCCCCCAACTGCATTAATTCATTTGCACTGTATTGCACAATAGTGTCGGGCCACAGAAGAAGACACTGCTGTTTCCCACCTGGAAGAGCAGGTTATCAATATCAAATCCGGGGGGGGGCTTTCCAATTAGCTTTCTGCAGCAGCCTGTAGTGTTGGAAACTACATATTGGACGGAGCCGAAAGCTAGATCCACTGTCTAGTGGCCGTGTCGGTGTACTACAGCTCACCTCCAATTCCATGTCAGAAATTACACAACGGACACAGCCTTCTGCTTCCGGATCCATCCACTGTGTAGTTTCCAGAGCTGGAAGTTGCTGAAAGACCTGATCAAAGGGATGTGCAGAGTATCAGACCCCCACAATCTGATATCCTGAGGACAGAGCATCAATATCTAAGTCCCAGAAAAGCCCTGTAAAGCTACACCTGTGTGGCATAACCCTGGTGACCTGCCATATATTTAGATGATAAGGAGAACAAGTGAGGCCAAAACAATGCCTGAGAGGACAGAATGCCCACTATGCAGTAAAAGCCATTTTTAGTTGTTTAAGGCCTTTTTACACTGACAGATGAGGCTGACAAGCATTCCTTCCCGACAATTGTCAGCTCGTCAGTGAAGGAGACCTCTGGTAATTGGGGGCACTTTAATAGTGGCAGATTTTTGCCAAATAGCATTTGTATGAACACTGGTTAGCAGGAGCAGACTGGCAACAGACCATACAGGGAATGTTCCCAATAGGCCAATACCCAGGGGCCACCCGAACCCTCCTCATGGATACCAGCTGTGCACATAACGACCTGATACTTTCAGCATTAATGCTAGGAGTATCAGGTACCTATGCACTTGGCTAGCGACCATAGGTGCCATCCTGAACTCAACTATATCGCCATCCTTAGGACTGGCAAGGGACGACAGTATTTTGTGCTCCACTTTGGTATTTGGTTCGGCTGGTGCAGTATTTTGTACCCAGCCTACTTCTATACGTCATCTCTGCCTACTTGTGTTGCCCTATCTTCCGTCAGTCTGGACCCACCTACAACATGGGAGCACTTTTATTTTTATTTCTGGGGCACTTTTAGTTTTTTTTCCAGGACCACGTTAAGTTCCCAGTCCATCACTGCTGGTTAGCGATAATCTACCTGAACATCGGGCAGTGTAAAGGGGTCTTTACTCAACAGGATGGACAATGCTCCCCTTGAAACTGGATTGTGTGATGGGGTCATAAAATTCAAATCTTCAAATCTGATACTACGGCTTGATTTTTTCCTGTAGTAGTTAGTATGGTATGTGCACGCACAGTAGATGACATAGATATTGCAGGATCATCAGTGCCTCCTTATGTAAGATAGAATAATCTGACATCTACTCTGAACAATAAATAATTAGTGCGGTTTACGATATCATATTCTGAATTCCTAGGGCATGCCTACAATGATTTTGTATGTTTGCTTCCATCGTCTTGATTGATGTGGTAAAAGGTGATATTTTCTTTTATTTTAACTATGCCTTCAGTATACACAGAAAATTACATACCTTCGGTTTAAGCATGATAAACCTTGCTTTAAGTCAAGTACCAGTGAAGGATTGCTATAACCTAAAGCCATCAGCAGCCTGCTCACAGGCTCTTTATCTCTCCATCACAAGGTAAAGAGTGTGCATATGAGGGAAGCAGGGAGCACCCTTCAATTTGGGAAGACAGATCAGCATCCGAAGAGATGGGAGGCAGAGATTACTGGCAGCCACGTGACGACTGCATTTATTTCCTAAATTGAAACGTCGCTGGATTGATGAAGACGCTTTCTTCGGCACAGAAAACGAAGAAAAATGTACATACATTGGAGGGAGACAAATGGCAGAGTAAACAAAATAACTGATAACTAGAAAATCCATTCCAAGAACATAATTCTACAGTTGCGGCTTCCATCTTTGTCAGGCATGAAATAAAAAATGGCAGGGGAATTAATAAGCTTTCATAGTTTGCACCACTATGTGGTAAACAAATGACATTCTCTGATAGATTTGTCAGTTTGGAATTTCACATTGTGTTTTGAGGCTCAGGACTGGCTGAATGGAAATGTTTGCTACTGTAATGGTATAAATTTGCATTAAACTGAGTGCTTCTCCGAACCTCAATGTCTGCCTACAAGTAATCAAAATTTGCATGACTTCTCACCCATATTGGACTTGGTAGGGAATAGAAATAATGTCAGTCAGCTCCACACTGGCCCCTCTTCTGTAATGATACACGTTCCAAAATGAACAGCGAAAGCTGATCTAACTGGACAGGTACTGTACATCGATAAATTAAATATATAATCCAGTAAGATCACCGTTTAATTTTCTAATATCCACAACAAAAATGATACCTAAGCACTGCCAGACTGCTATGCACTGATGCTTTTCATTAACCTGTTCCTGAGTGATTTTCAGTTTTTTTTTTCATTTCCGGCTTTCCAAAAGCCATAACTTTTTATTTTTCTATTCACACAGCCTATAAGGGCTTGTTTTTTGTGGGGCATTAATGGTACCATTTAATGCTGTATACGATGTATAGTGAAGCTTTAAAAAAAATTCCAAATGGGGTGACATTGAAGAAAAAACACCACCATTCTGCCTCAGTTTTATGGGTTTCATTTTTATGGCATTCAGTAATGGAGGCAAGGCTAAGAAAAAAAAATCCCGTAGTGCTACTGTAGGCATCTTACATCTAATACTAATGGTTAACAAACATTAGATTTCTCAAACTACTCATCATCGGTCAATGGTAAACGCTACAGTCCCTTCACAACGTATCCAAAAGGTTATTAAGACAGCACTACTCACTATGTCTTCACATAAAGTCCTCTCAGCAGCGGTGCCAGCAATGTTGGGCCCCCAATCCACAAACCAAGAAGGAGAGATACTGAAGCACTCAATGACTTCAGTTTCAGTTTCTTTATTAACCGAACACGCGACGTTTCGACTCGAATGAGTCTTTATCAAGCATAAGTGGCATGTTACACAGTGACATGCATATATACCTATTGACCGCAAAGTAATTAACAAAAGACCACCCATAGTAAATAACTCCACCCCATTCACCTATTCATATGTGTCTTCATAGCAAGGGACTTGTATACCCCCATAGAAGAATCTAATATAAATGAATCTATGACATACCGTAGGACTCGCTGTTCAAAATCCTGAGAGGTTGATCAGCGCCGACATAGCGGCATTCAGCATCCGTGTTTGCCGACTGCGCATGCATGCCCTGAAATTCCCGTATATATAGGTATATATGCTTGTCCCTCTGTAATATGCCACTTATGCTTGATAAAGACTCATTTGAGTTGAAACGTCGCGTGTTTGGTGAATAAAGAAACTGAAACTGAATACATTGAGTGCTACAGTATCTCTCCTTCTTGGTTTACAGTCCCTTCACATACGTCAGGTTATGGCACTTAGTTTACCTCTGATTTAGTGCAGAAGCTCCAGAGGGAACTAAAGCCAGAATTGATCCCATAGTTTTCTATTGGATTGTTCATAATCACATGGCACACTAGTTATGATGATGCCAGACGCTAAAAAGCACAGGACAAAAAAACATACTGGGTTTTCTGTCCAGTGCCATCACCTGTCAGATCATACACATATGTCAGTTGGCTGTTCATTAATGACATATAGTATGTGCCCCCAAGCCTTACACATCCTGATTCTATAATGATACATATTGGTGCTGAAGGCTATCTCCTTGCAAAAAGACAAAGACATACTGCCACAGTCGTCTTTTCTATTAAGATGCTAATCAAAAATAGATGGCATGTCTGGTACAACCCTTCAGCCAAGAAAACTGTGTACGAGGACGCCATATGTGTTGGACTCCACAATCCTGGTTTGGACTTACACCAGCCTTTCTTGTTTGTGGCATCTACATCTCTTTACAGACTCCAACATTTTCCAGGGACACTTTGCAGCTTTGTGTCCCCGTCCTCTTGGCTGCTTTATATGTTAATAAAACTAATAACGCTCATTAGAATAATAAGACATATCAGTGGAATTTGCACTTGGTACATAAAAACATAGAGGGACACTTATCAAATCTGCTATGCAAGGTTTGTTGCGTAAAAATGTTGCAAGTGACGCCTATGTGCGAAATATGGTGATCTTCGTCACTTTTAGAAATTGAGTAAAAAGTAAGTCTGGATTTCAGAGTAGAACACCTTTAAATCTCATTTATGATGTGAGACTTTTTAAAAGTCTAAAAAGTTGCAGCTCCATGTCAAGCAACCCCCACTGTACTTTTATACACTTAGGCGTACACCACATTGCACTTGAACCAAATATAATATTACAGTGCACCATTTCAAAAATTTGGAACAACCTCACAAAGCAATGATAGACAAAAAAAAAAACTCTACACCAAAAACATAGTCTTCCATTGATGATAAGTGAAATATAGGAGCAAATGATGAAAACTGTCATTATTCACATAATAGGGACATTTGTCAGATACCTGATTAAACCTACCTACAATCGAACATTTAAAAGAGATGTACAGCATTAGAAAACAGGCCATGTCTGTTCACATGTGTATGATACTGCAACTCCTACATGTGCATGTATGTACAATGTACTTTAAATTATACTGCTATTTGGGGCAGACTAGCCATATGCCTTACAGAGAAATTTCCTGGTGGGCCAATGTCCAGGGTACTGCTTGAGCCCTGCTCACAGCCGCTGGCCAGGTACATAACGATCTTATGCACTCAGCGTTAATTAATCGTAGGAATATCAAGTACTTATGCTCCTGGCCCACAGCTGCAGGTGCCCAACTGAACTCCACTGTATCACCATCCTCAGCATGGTGATAGCTCAGTATTGTATGCTGCACTGTGGTATTTGGTTTTGATGGGATATATTTTGTGCCGCACTACAACATTGCTATTGATATCGCCTCCCTCTGTTGTCCCTGCCTACTTGTGGCTTGTGTCCGTCAATCTGGACTCATCTACAACTTTGGGCCACTTTTAGGATTTTTCCAGGGACATTTTCAGTTCCCATTCCGTCCCTGCTGCTATTGTTACACACAGGTCATTAATACATTTACTTGTGGATCAACCTATAGAAATTGCCCCTAGCTACAAATGATAGATCCCCAAATCAGCTTCAAATGGGGTTTTCTGCTTCAGCCTGACTTCTTCACACTCTCAAAGGAGTGCCATCAACTTACTGTACATGGGTCAGTAAGTGGGGGTGGGGAGACGTGGAAATGATTAAATTCGGTACTTGGTAAGGATCAAGTTAAAAAAAAACCCTCTATATAACTATTAAAAATGGTACAGTCCTGGATAAGCTTTTTAAATGTATACTGTTGCAGACCCAGAAATTGTGTCACACAGTAGTGGTCATATATAATAGCATTAAAGGGGTTCTCCACTTTGGAACATCTCTACTTGTCAGAAGGATCCTTTAACAATAAACAGTTTCTTTCACCTGGAACCCCAGTGATCAACGGTAATCTTTGGTGAAAGCTACTTTATGTTCAATTTTCTTACAGCGCCACCACAGGGAAGAATGAAGCATTACATAGCGCCCATTTAAAAGAGTGGACTGTCTGTGTAATGCAGGACAAGGTAGGTCATCCAGGGTGAGCGATGCTCTTTATAAACACTCTCCGTTCTAGCCAAGAGATGAGGACCCTGAACAGAAGAAGACCCACCCAGCTTTCTCTCAGAATTCCCTTATAGGGTTTAGGTAAAAGGGTTTTCTATATTGAAAAGCCCCTTTCACATATTGTTTCCTCAATGCAATGCCAATAAAATAGACCTTAAACATGTAGACAGTAGCATGTCAAATAGTAACGCCATCCAAATAGTACTTCTCGATATTAATACCCGTCACATAGTGACCCCTCTCAGTACAAAGATATAAATTATAACCTCTTGCAGCTGGAGACAAAGTTCATCATCCTGGGCAACTTTCCTGTCAAAGTAGGAAGACAAGCCTACCCAGCCCAGTGAGCTATGCTAGATCTGTACAGAGACATAAGGAACTATATGAACACTTTAAAGAGTCACTGTACTTTCACACAATTGCATTTAATAGACAATGGTGTAAATAGCTCATTTCTAAATCACTTAATTCAAAAAATCTGCCTGCATCCACCTTAAAAATGCTGTAAAGTCATAGACACTAGGGGTATCACCTAGGGTTGTGCGATAAACCGGTGTGGGCGGTATACCGCGGTATTAAGAAACAGCGATATGGCGATATCGCTGTTTCCTAATAACCGCGGTATTTTGTGATGTCATTGAAGCTGTCAGGTGCACTGACCGCTTCAAAATCTAAGTCCACGGCCGCCCGCACCTACATTATTACATACCAGCTGTAGCCCGCAGTGGCCACCCAGGTTCCTCCTCGCTGGCTCCCATAATGCAGTCTCCGCCCACCGACGTCTGACGTTGGAATCAGATGCCGACCCGGCAAGGCTGCTGTGGCTGAGCAGCGCAGGACATGAGCGAGCGGCGGGAAAGTCCCACTCCGACTCCCACAAATTTAACTACGCCTGTGGAGCAAGAGAGACCCTATAGCTGCCGGCCCCGATTAAAGGTGTAATTTCGCTGACTATATGACCCCAATTGTATGTCTTTTTGTACTGTGGCACGGCCTTGTCCTACTCAGTCCTTCCTGCTAGCTGCGCCTGCACCGCACTAATAGCAGCGAGCAGGCAGGGAATGATCCATCATGAGTCCCTCCCTAAACCCATGAAGAAGGAATTACTGTATGGCAGGTGGTCATAGACATGGGGGGGGGCACCTTGTGGCTGCTACCCCCATACTGTAATGTCTCCTTGTGGCTGCTTCCCCCATACTGTAATGTCTCCTTGTGGCTGCTTCCCCCATACTGTAATGTCTCCTTGTGGCTGCTTCCCCCATACTGTAATGTCTCCTTGTGGCAGCTGCCCTGGTGGACAGTGTCCCATAGTGCTATACAGTATAACGTTTAATGTCTCCTAGCTGCCCAAGCCCATAACGTCTCCTTCTGGCCCCATTAACCCCATACATATAATGTCACCTTCTGGCCCCCGTACAGTGTAACATCTCCTTGTGGCTGCCCCTATACAGTATAACGTCTCCTTGTGGCACCCATACAGTATAACATCTCCTTGTGGCTGCCCCTATACAGTATAACGTCTCCTTGTGGCACCCATACAGTATAACATCTCCTTGTGGTCCCCCATACAGTATAACGTCTCCTTGTGGCCCCCATACAGTATAACATCTCCTTGTGGCTGCCCCCATACAGTATAATGTCTCCTTGTGGCTGCCCCCATACAATATAATGTCTCCTTGTGGCTGCCCCCATACAGTATAATGTCTCCTTGTAGCTGCCCCCATACAGTATATGACGTCTCCTTGTGGCTGCCCCCATACAGTATATGACGTCTCCTTGTGGCTGCCCCCATACAGTATAATGTCTCCTTGTGGCTGCCCCCATACAGTATAACATCTCCTTGTGGCTGCCCCCATACAGTATAACGTCTCCTTGTGGCTGCCCCCATACAGTATAACGTCTCCTTGTGGCTGCCCCCATACAGTATATAATGTCTCCTTGTGGCTGCCCCGATACAGTATAATGTCTCCTTGTGGCTGCCCCATACAGTATAATGTCTCCTTGTGGCTGCCCCATACATTAAAACGTCTCGTTGTGGGCCCTATACAGTATAATGTCTCCTTATGGCCCCCATACAGTATAATGTCTCCTTATGGCCCCCATACAGTATAACGTCTCCTTGTGGCCCCCATACAGTATAACGTCTCCTTGTGGCCCCAATAGAGTATAACATCTCATTGTGGCCCCCATACAGTATAACGTCTCCTTGTGGCCCCGATAGAGTATAACATCTCATTGTGGCCCCCATACAGTATAACATCTAATTGTTGCCCCCATACAGTATAATGTCTCCTTGTGGCTGCCCCCATACAGTATAACGTCTCCTTGTGGATGCCCCATACAGTATAACGTCTCCTTGTGGCTGCCCCCATACAGTATAACGTCTCCTTGTAGCTGCCCCCATACAGTATCACGTCTACTGGTGGCTGCCCCCATATAGTATAACGTCTACTTGTGGCCCCCATACAGTATAACGTCTCCTTGTGGCTGCCCCCATACAGTATAACGTCTCCTTGTAGCTGCCCCCATACAGTATCACGTCTACTGGTGGCTGCCCCCATACAGTATAATGTCTCCTTGTGGCCCCCATACAGTATAACATCTCCTTGTGGCTGCCCCCATACAGTATAACGTCTCCTTGTGGATGCCCCATACAGTATAACGTCTCCTTGTGGCTGCCCCATACAGTATAATGTCTCCTTGTGGCTGCCCCCATACAGTATAACGTCTCCTTGTAGCTGCCCCCATACAGTATCACGTCTACTGGTGGCTGCCCCCATACAGTATAACGTCTCCTTGTGGCCCCCATACAGTATAACGTCTCCTTGTGGCCCCCATACAGTATAACGTCTCCTTGTGGCCCCCATACAGTATAACGTCTACTGGTGGCTGCCCCCATACAGTATAATGTCTACTGGTGGCTGCCCCCATACAGTATAATGTCTCCTTGTGGCTGCCCCATACAGTATAATGTTTCCTTGTGGCTGCGCCCATACAGTATAATGTCTCCTTGTGGCTGCCCCATACAGTATAATGTTTCCTTGTGGCTGCGCCCATACAGTATAATGTCTCCTTGTGGCTGCCCCCATACAGTATAACGTCTCCTTGTGGCTGTCCCCATACAGTATAACGTCTCCTTGTGGCTGCCCCCATACAGTATAACGTCTCCTCGTTGCTGCCCCATACAGTATATGTACAGTACAAGTTTTTCTTCTAAATGAGTATTTATCGCGATATATATCGTTATCGCGATAAATTTCATGATATCGTTATCGTGGGAATATTTTTGATATTGCCCAACCCTAGTATCACCCCCTCCTAATATGCAGTCCACTGCCTGTTGTCAAGAAAGATCCATCCTAAGTAACAGTGATGGCAGAGAGGCAGTGGGGGTGTCAGATCTAGCTGGAATACTGAGCCTGTTAAAATAACTACTTCTGAATTCACAGGATCCTTCTGTTTCGGTAAGTGTGATTTCTCGCTTCTTATCTGATCCGTGAGCTTCAGTGCTGCAAACATAGTGGGAAGTAAGGTAAAGTATGACACAGCAGTACATTTCTGGTAGAAGGGATACATTCCCTGCTTCTGAGTTAAATGCATCTAGCTATGCAGCTGAAGCAGAGGATAATATGGCTGAAAAAGCCCAAAAAAGAACTATACCTCACAGTTATGACTGTATGAAGAAGCACAGCTTTTATGCAAACTTATTTTTTTTTAACTCAGGTATGTTTTAAAGTGTGATTACTTATCAATAGTAATATTTTTTCACTACTTACAGTATTTCAGTATACGAGTGTGTGAGGTTATATAACGTGGAAAGAGCAGTGTGAATAGATTACTTTAGTATTTATAGTTTTTTTCTTCATTCATGGACATAAAATATTCATACTCAATATGTTTCCATATTACTGAAAATGAAAAATCTTGGAAATTTAATCTATATCTGAGTGCAAATGCAATAAGTATAATTAGCCTACTGTATGCTATGATTCTAGTCTTACTAGAAATTCATCGTCCCCACCATGATGTGCTCACCGGTTCCATACTGGCATATACAATTCATAATTATCTTTCTCCTTTATGTATGGGGAGTGTGAATTAAGAGTAAATTATTTAAGTTGAGAAAAGGTAAAAAACCAGAACACACGAGAACCTCCAGATATGTGCTGCCTAACACTGAAACATCTGGCAACAAAGAACAAAAAATACTGTCACTTTTTGTTACCTATACCGCCATGTAGTCACATCTTACAAGAAAATGCATTCCTATGTACCATCAGTTCTACAGAAACAAATTATTGGTCAAGGAATATTCTGGCCTTTCCAGGTTTCTTGTCATATTATTCAGATCTAGATTTCTGAACACATGCCACTTGTTGCAGATCTGTGTACTGTGTGTCATTAGCAGCTCTGCACATTATGTTACCAGAGCATTGCTGGTCCCTGGTGAATGAGTTAACTTAGCAATCTATGCAATGTGCTCTCAAGAGCCTGGCAACTTCAATGTGCTCCTGAGGAAGGCAGAGCAGTACATTTCAAGGTACATTAGCTCTCACAC
Source organism: Rhinella marina (assembly GCA_900303285.1). Taxonomy (NCBI): domain Eukaryota; kingdom Metazoa; phylum Chordata; class Amphibia; order Anura; family Bufonidae; genus Rhinella; species Rhinella marina. The sequence continues at coordinate 920,327 of ONZH01020026.1, read as the reverse complement.
TGTTTGCTTTATGGTGGAACAAGTTGCTTTCCCCAGAAACTCATCTTGTCTAACAAGCAGCAATACATTTGATAGAGGACCAAATTAAACCAGAGGACTAAAACAGAACCTAACGCATTCTTATCACCAAGACCCTGACACCATTTAATGGTGATCAACTTAACTAGTAGTAAATTTAGGAAAGCAGTGACGTGAATTACCATTATAGACATCAATGGAAGTGGATGCTCATGTAAATAGGAGACATCATTTCTCTTCTAAATGGCAAAATATTGGGGCAATATTCTATTACAAGGTATTGCAGCTCAGTCCCATTCACATAAATAGGACTTAGCTGCTGCGACCTGCAATACCAGTCAAAGCCACCACTAAAACAGTGGCGCTGTGTAAATAAACAATGAAGAGGGTACTATATCCCCTTTAGTCAGATGATTGGCAGGAGAGCCAGCAGTCAGACTCCTCCAATTGTTCAATTATTAATGACCGATCCTAAGGATAGCTCATAAATATTATAGTCCCATTTTGCAGCTATTGATTCATCAAGTATACTCCTCACATTTTTGTAAATATTTTATTATATCTTTTCATGGAACAACACTGAAGATCTGACACTTTGATACACAGCCATTAATCCCTTCACGCCCAGCGCTGTAATAGAAAGGTGCTGGGGGACGTGACTTGCCGCCCAGCACCATAGTTGGCGCCCACCCGATCAGCTGCCCGCTATTCCCATGAGCCGGACCCCTGCTGTATGCGCCAGCATCGGTGAAAATAAAGATGCCAGCGCCTTTAACCTTTGATGTGCCGCGGTCAGCGTTGACCGTGGCACCTGCGATGTGTGGAGCGTGAGGGAGCTGCCATCGGGTCCCCGCGCTGCTGTGACGGGGACCCAATGGCTAGGAAGGCAGCCCGATGCCTTCCTTAGACATTGTGGCTGTCTTCCTGTTAGCCTGTGAGATATAACTCACTCGATCTCCCAGACAGGAAGCTGTAAGTGTATTACAGTGAGGAATACACTTACAGCCAATGCATTACAATACAGAAGTATTGTAATGCATTGTAAAGGGGATCAGACCCCCAAAGGTTGAAGTCCCAGAGTGGGACAAAAAATAAAGTGAAAAAAGAAGTTAAAAAAATAAAGTTTTACAAAAAATGTAGTTTCAAGTAAAAAAAAAAGTATCCTTTTCCCAAAGTAAAGTAAAAAAAAATTGTAAAAATTAGGGAAAAAAAGAAAAGTAGACATATTAGGTATCGACGCGTCCGTATCGACTAGCTCTATAAAAATATCACATGATCCACCCCGCCAGGTGAACGCAGTAAAGAAAAAAAAAGTGCCAAAACCGCCATTTTATGGTCACCTACCCTCACAAAAAGTGTAATACCAAGCAATCAAAAAATCTTATGTACCCCAAAATGGTACCAATCAAACCGTCATCTCACCCTGCAAAAAATGAGACCCTACCTAAGACAATCACCAGAAAAATAAAAATAGGGCAGTCAGAAAATGGCAACACAAAAACAAGATTTAATTCTGTTCAAAAATGAGTTTACTGTGTAAAACAAAAATAAAAATAATAGACATATTGAGCATCTGTGGGGCATCCTAAAATGGAAGGTGGAGGAGCGCAAGGTCTCTAACATCCATCAGCTCTGTGATGTTGTTACAGAGGAGTGAAAAAGGATTCCAGTGATAACCTGTGAAACTCTTGTTGAACTCCATGCCCAAGAGAGTTAAGGCAGTGCTGGAAAATAATGCTGGCCACACAAAATATTGACACTTTGGGCACAATCTGGCCACTTTCACTTAGGGGTGTACTTACTTTTGCTGCCAGTGGATTAGACATTAATGGCTGTGTGTTGAGTTATACAAGCTGTGCACTGATTACTTTACATTGTATCAAAGTGTCACATCTTTAGTGTTGTCCCATCAAGAGATATAATAAAATATTTACAAAAATGTAGGGGATGTACTCACTTTTGTGAGATACTATATTATCTGCATCTTTAAACGTGAATTCTATTATTATATTTTATTACATCCCACTCTTTTTTACGTAGCAGTGCTGCGCTATTGTTGTAACTATATTTTTTCACCACGTGAGTTTACACAATGCTCAGAATCTGTATTGTCCCAAGAACTATTTCATGTTCTTAATGCAAATAAAGGAATATTTATATGTCCAAATGTGACAATTAAACCTTCTCCTCAGCGTGGGTTATAGATTCCCCCATGGGTATTAACCCTTTCACTGCCGGAGGTTTTTTCGGTCATGCATTTTCGTTTTGCGCTCCCTGCCTTCAAACAGCCATAACTCTTTTATTTTTCTGTTCACATAGCTGTATGAGGGCTTGTTTTTTGCGGGACAAGTTGTACTTTCCAACGCCACCATTTAATATTGCATATGGTGTAGTGGGAAGTGGGAAAAAAATTCCAAACCGGGTGAAATTGCAAAGAAAATGCTATTCCACTACAGTTCTACGGGTTTCTTATTTACAGCGTTCGATGTGCATTAAAACTAATCCGTTACTTTCATTCTACTGGTCAGTACGAATCCGGCAATACCTAATATGTATAGTTTTTCCTGCGTTTTCATAGTGATAAAATAATTAGAAAGTTGCCCTTTTTTTTTTTTTTTTTTTTTCCTTGTCACATCTTGACCCCTATAACTTTTTGGTATTTATGTGTACAGAGCTGTATGGGGGCTCATTTTTTGCGGGACGATCTGAAGTTTTTATTGATACCATTCTGGGGTGTGCATGACTTTTTTTATCACTTTTTAATTTTTTTTTTAGAAAAAAAAAGCGACAAAAAACAGCAAATCGCCATTTGGACGCTTTTTTCCGCCACACAATTCGCCGTATTGGAATTTTATTTATATATTTTAAAAGTACGGGCGTTTTTGGTCACGGTGATACCCATGATGTCTATATTTATTGTTATTTAGGTATTTATTTTTTAATTATACGGAAAGGGGGGTGATTTGAACTTTTATATCTTTTTTATTTTTTATATCTTTTTTAACATTTTAAAAAAAAATTTTTTTTACTATTTGAAAGCTCAAATATTGGCTTATATATTGTGGCTTTTTTTTTTTTCTTTATGAGCAATCAGGGATTTTCTAGACTCAGAAATCCATGAATTGCTCATTTCTTATCCTGGCCTACCATCTAGTGGCCAGAATAAGAATTGCACTTTGAAAACTGTAATCCTCACCAGCGAGGATTACAGTTTTCATACGGTGTACAGACACCCCGACTGGCCACACGGGGTGTCTGTACACCACCCGGAAGCAAACGCTTCCGGGTTCAGACGAAACTAGATGCCGTGATCACGTGTGATCACGGCATCTAGACGCCCAGGAAGATGCCGCCGATGGCGGTAAGTAGCGCCAAGTCTCTGCTGTTAGAAACAGCAGAGATTTGCCGGCCATGACGCCCGCCGCACTTGTACATGTACGGCGCTGGGAGTGTAAGGGTTAACCAAAGTACAAAACAGAAAACTGAACAAAAATAACAGAACAAACAGAAGAAGCACATCGACTAGGATTTCTATTGAGCACTTGTTCAGTCCCACTAGTAAACCTGATGATCCTGACTTCACCCTCTCCTACAAAGATATGACGAACTTACTCTCCATAAAATATTGCAATCAATGGTCTTTGCCATCGGCCTAAAGACAAATCATCTGGGATTGTGCAGCGAAACATATTCTGCATTCTTCAAACCAGCAACTGGATCTGATATTTTTGCTTTGTTTGCTATGAAACAATTAATATAGCCACTGAGCTATTCAATAAAATGTATCCTTGTTTCTTGTTCACCTCATTGAGGTGGTCGCATGCGCTCAGTTTAAATCTTCAACCAGCCATATGTTCCGTTACAAGCTGTGTCAGTTACAGAGTTTTAGCTACAGTAGAAAAGACACACCCCCTGAGCAGTCAGCCTGAAGAGAACCTAGCAGAACAAATAGAGCAATGAATGGGGAGATCTCTGGTTCTCTGAGACATACAGGGCTGTTTCTAGCTTTGCTGGAAAGGGATTATCGTGCACTACATTATGTCTGATTTTTATTTATTACATCAATCATAGCATAAACCCCTTTAAAGTGTTTGTGCATTTTTTTCTACTTTTTTTAACTTGAACTCCAGCCTGTGATACCTGTGGGGAAAAACCATACTAAGCTGCTCACCACTGTTCTGTTCCAGCTCCTTACGCTGGTCTTCTGGTACCGGCCTGTAGACTTGCAGACAAATGGGGTGACATGTGCTACAGCAGCTAATGAATGGCTTCAGTGGTGACATGTTTCAAAGTGGACGGTAACCCAGCAGTGCCTTACCCCAGCACTTACCACTTGGGGACACATAACTACTGAGACCAGTCTGAAGCAGGGCACTTAACCCCACCCATGCAGATGATTACACACAGGGAACAGAAGACCAATACAGGGAACAGAAGACCAATGAAGGGAGTCGGAGAGCAGAAATGGAGTAGAAGGGTGCAGATGAGTATTTTTTTTTACAGGTACAGAAGGTTCAAATTTAAAAATGTAAAAAAATACTGTGAAAATCCCTTTTAATAGTTAAACTGTTGCAAAGTCTTTATCTTCTGTGTTAAAATTGTGATGTTGCCGAAATTTGAAGGCGCTAATAGATTTTACTGTACATGAAGTGCGATAATACATTCATAATACACTTTTTTTTTTAGAGAACTATATATAACGGTACTGTGCAAATAGCTTTGAAAATTACATCAAAGAATACGCAGGGGATAGAAAAATCCTCTTGGGTCTTAACTAAACACAACATATTCCTGAGGCATCCTGTGTACACTATCTACAGTATATACTGTATGTGCCAAGATGTTATCACTGGGATACAGCAGAGATAAAGTGCAACTAAGGAAAAGTATTGAAATTTAAGGCCGAGAATCCACCAGATAATCGCTAATGAACGTTCATAGGAACACTCATTAGCAATTATTAGGTGGAGTAGTAAAGGTGCCACTGACTGGAACGTTTCTGTAGGCTCCTAAATCATTGTTTGCCAGCAGCAGATTGTGCTGTCTAATCATGCTCTACTGCCAGACGTCGGTCTTAATAAAGGCCCTGTGATGTCCTCCTTTGATTGTTCATACTTTTAATATACAATACCAAGTGTCATTGAACATATGTATTTAAGAGCATGTGTCCTGTCTCAGCCGGGCTGAACATTATGACATTTTCTGTGTCTTTTCACTTGCCAAGCCAAGATCCAGGCTGGGTGACATTTACACTTTATCTGGTCTTCTTCTCAGCGCTACTTGTCCAATTACCAGAATGTTAGCATGTTAGCACTTCACAAGAATTAGTTTGTATCACAATAAAGCCAGATAATGATTTCAATGCACATATCCACTTCTGCAAGCTCGACATTTCAGTAGGCTGACTCAAGTATGGTTGTGATTGATCAACGTTGATCCATGTGCCTAAATGTAAATGGGTTCAACAGGATTAGAAAAACATGGCTGCTTTCTTCCAAAAATAGCGCCACACCTGTCCATGGATTGTGTTTTGTACTGCAGATATGTAACATTGAATGGACGGTCTGAGCTGTGAGTGGGTATGGAGCAGCCATGCTTTTCAGTCCCATGCAACCCTTCTGAGCTCCTATACTTCAGCAGCTGCCTAGGTCGCACATGACATTTATGATTGGGATTTTCAGCATGGAATCTAAACCAAAAATCCAATGTACAGTACAATGCATGTGAATGGGGTTTTATAATACCTATTCACATGCTACAAAGAAAACTGTTGATTTGAGGATATACTGCAAATTATAAAATCCACTGAAAACCCAGTCGCTGATTTATTCTGGAATTTTGCAGTCAATTTTTACAAATTCCACTGCAAAATCAACAGCAAAGTATGCTAAATACAGACATTAGGGGCATTTCCATTTTTTGTATTGTTTTGGCTTACATATTTTGGGTGTGGCAGATAGGCAAAAAAACTAATTTTGCCATTGTTTTCATGATAATTTTAGAATTCATTTACATAGCAACAGATACAGCAATACCAATTATATTTATGATGTTTTACTTTTTCCATTAAAATCATTTTTTCAGGTAAAAGTGGTGGATTATTTTGTAACTTACGACTTAACCGGATTTCTTATTTTTACCATTTATTACAAAGGCATTTCAATATGAGATTGTTTGATCACGTACATAATACATTGCACTACTTATGTAGTAAAGTGTATTATGCTGTCAGTGGAAAACTGACAGGTACTCTATTAGGTATGTACAGAAATTAGACCTGGGGGCCTTCATTAGAACCCCAGCTGCCATGTAAAGGCTTCGACATGATGTGATTACATTTACAGAGGTGCCTATATGTGAAACCACTTTGGTGCCATAATCATTATTTATCACAGTATCTACAAGGTTAAATTGTCAAGATCAGAGGTTTTTCCAATCCCAGCCATTAGAGCAGGAGCCCTTCATTAGGGCCAGCACAGGAAACCTGTAGTGAGTTAAACCTGTGGCACCATAAAAGGTGTATCAGCAGATTTAAGGTCCTTAGTGGCTACAGTAAAAAGGTGGGTTGGTGTTCACTAACAGGGTAAAGCAAGAAACCCATGATCAAGTGCTATCGTGATGTGTGACTTAAGCTGGGCTTCAATTGATGGGGTATACATCTGTTATTTGGAAACAATGGCTTTCCAAGTATTGTCAAACTCAAAAACTCAACATCTGAGAAAATTCAGAAAGACTTCAATAAATTGAATTGGTCACCAATATATTTGCCTTCTTTGGGAAAGACATGGTCCTTTACGACGATTTGGATGTAAAAGTACAGTGGGAAGTTCCATCAGTGAGTGATAAAATTTCTGGTAGGTGTGTATAGAGAAAAAGGTGTAGATCGTTGATAAAACCGCCCACTGGACTACTAAGCCCAGAATAAGAAGAAATTTAAATGAATAAATTATAAGTATTACTAAATATTTTCATGCAATACTATATATCATTCTACTAAGTAAAATCTGCTGTAGACTGAATGTTCAATGAGACAGAGTCCTTTCAAGACAGGTAACATATATACTTACAGAATACTTGGTGGGAGAATGCAATTTTCCATCTTTGTAAACCAAACTCAGGAAATATATTCCTGGAAGTGTCATATCCTAGACATGCTGGAGGTTTTCCCAAGCAATTAAGATGATAGAACATAACATTGAGTCTTACTATATATAGCAACAGGAAGGGCTATCTGATTGACTTTCTAAGGTGATCTAATCAGCCGATATGAAGTGATATGTCATATGTCAGGAAATGGCCCCAGCAGCTTAACCACTTGAATAGCCATCTGTCGTAAGCTGTATAGCCTCATAGAAAGCCCTCACATACAGAAAACCTCAACATGCATGAACAAAATGTTCCCTCTGCCAATATTTGACAGCTTGCATCTACTTTGAAACTATCTTGACCATCTAATATTTTGCAGAAGCCATTGTGCCAGGATGAATATTATGCAATATGATTAAATAAATATCATGTTTTTCAGTGCAAGATGCAAACTAGGAAGGAATTCTTATCAAATCTCAGGATATGACATTTTGAAATGCACAAAAATGATTGCTGAAGATGCTACTGAAGTAATCTTCTGAGGATTATGAGTTAGCTTTAAGGGAGGATGACACTATGAATTAAAGAGTGGAGCTGAACACCATCTTTTCTACACATCTCCCATGCAGTTGCTCCTTTGCCTTAATGTAAGCTTGTTGAATCTGAGTGTGTTCAATCAAGGAGGATCTATACTGGCATGCCATGTCTCAAAGAGCTATACCAAATGTAGGTTCTTTGGGCCTCTAACATGTAATGTGTTGAGTTCCTTGAAGATCCATTCTCTACATGGACTATTACTCTCAGAGGTGTGTTAAATGAGATATAAAACTCACATTGCCACATTAGGTTATTGGATTGAAGCTGAAAATTAGAGATAGGCAGCTAGCAGAGATATTCCGTAATGGATAATGATGGATATCAAAGGCAATTTAGTGGGTAAAACATGTATTACAAATTTCACGTAAAACTAATCCATTTTTAATTGGGAATTTTCTTGGTTTCTAGATAGAACATGACATATAAATGCCTGATACTGTAATAACCACAAACTTGGCTTGTTCTGGAATAATTGCGTAACCTCTGATACAGTAATAACCAGGAAAGTTGAAAATGTGACAAGCCAACCTGGAATACCCAACAGAATCATTCATTACCAGCAACTATTATTAGACAAACCAGGAGTGTTTTGTATGTCGTATTATCACTTAGAAAAGTCTATCTGATGTTTAACACTTATAATAGTCACACAATTTGTCAAATAACATAATACAATCTAGAAGCTGTTTAAAGCCAATTTTCACAGCGACATGCTTTTAAAACTGTGGCACCCATGGGAAATACCAAAAGCCTTGCACAGGGAAATGAGGTTTTTAAGAAAAACGTCAAACTGCAGGGTCACAGAAAGATGACTACACTAAATAGCAAGATATTGTCTCCCCACTATGTCAAACAAATGGTAAGAACTGACTCTACAGAAGTTACCTTCTGCTTGCACTTGCCATCACATTCTAGATGCACACACAAAGAAAGTTAAGCCATTGGTAGCCAGCATTTATCACATTAATTCAGTTAGGTCTGTTCATATATATTGTGAACTACACTGGCAAGTCTGTTAGCGTATTTCACTGCTTCCCTAAGGCTACTTTCACACTTGCATTGTTAATTCAGGTATTGAGATCCGGCAGAGGATCTCTATACCTGAATTAAACTGATCCGTTTTGATTTTGCACATCAGGATGTATCCGTTCAGTTAGGGTGCAGTTGTGTGAAATCAAAACTGAAGAAAACTGATCAGGCACTAAATACATTAAAAGTCAATGGGTGACGGATCCGTTTTTTTAGTCTCCTAAAAAAACTGATCCGTCACCATTGACTTGCATTGGTTTCAGTACCTGATCAGTTTCTTTCAGTTTTTATGACCGGACACAAAATTACAGCTTGCTGCGGTTTTGTGTCCGGTCACAAAACTGAAAGCTGCCTGAACTGAAGACATCCTGATGCATCCTGAACGGATCTCTTTCCATTCAGAATGCATGGGGACAAAACTGATCAGTTTTTTTCCGGTATTGAGATCCTCTGCCTGATCTCAATACCGGAAAACCACAACGCAAGTGTGAAAGTAGCCTAACTGAGTTAGGCTACTTTCACACTGGCGGCAGGCCTGATCCGGCAGGTGAAGGGTGCTGCCGGATCAGGCCTGCCGCAGTGACATGTGTGGAGCCGGAACCGCGCTCCGGCCCCACACATGTCACACAGTATATACATACACATAAACATACACACACATATAGACATACAAACACACATACATACTTACATGCTCCCCGGCAGGTCTTCGGAGCGTCAGAGGGACAGGACGGCTCACACAGGTCACGATTCCCCACAGCGCCCTCTGCTGGGCACCTGGTGGAATCGTCATCTGTGCGCGCCGTCCTGTCCCTCTGACGCTCCGAAGACCTGCCGGGGTGCATGTAAGTATGTATGTGTGTTTGTATGTCTATATGTGTGTGTATGTTTATGTGTATGTATGTGTCTATGTGTAGCCGGATCCGTAATGGACTCCATTGAAAGTCAATGGAGGGCGGATCCGGTTACCATTATGGTCACACCAGACGGATCCACCCCCATTGACTTGCATTGGGGGTCATTCCGGATCCGTCTTGGTGCGGATGCCTGGACCGGAGAGAAAACCACAGCATGCTGCGGTTTGTTCTCCGGTCTGAAGACGTAACGGAATGCTTTCAGGAGCATTCCGTTGTCTTCAGTTCAGCTTTGTCCCCATTGACAATGAATGGGGACAAAACTGAAGCGTTTTATTCCGGTATTGAGCCCCTATGACGGAACTCAATACCGGAATTTTAAAACGCTAGTGTGAAAGTAGCCTTAAAGATCATAAAATCAAAAGTGATCAACTAGTGTAAAAACATTGATCAATCAAGTAACAAGTAATAATTGTTTAGTTTGTCGTTCTTGCGGTTGCTGACCTAAACCATCATTTGTCATTCAGAATTCCAGAAGTGTAAACAGATATCGTTTATAGTATAGACCAGTGGTGGCGAACCTATGGCACGGGTGGGCACCCGCACCCTGGAAAAAGTCTATGGTGTACCAATATGCCTTAGACTTTTCCTGCCATTCATCAGCGCAGGGCGCAATATGAACAGAACAGGCAGCGCACTGAATGTAAGCAGGCTATTATAGCTAAATGATAAAGTACATAGAAGATATACTATATTGGTATTTAGGTTAAATTACTGTGTTGGCACTTTGCAATAAATAAGTGGGTTTTGGGTTGCAGTTTGGGTACTCAGTCTCTAAAATGTTCACGATCACTGGTATAGACGATTCCTCAGTGGGTGTGGAATGGGTGTGGAATCGTTACACCACTCACATTATTTCTTTAGCCAGAAAAACGTAAACAAACCACAAAAAGATGTGGATTAGAAATTTGTTCACTCCTTCAAGTGTTCTCCTATCAGTCAAACTGTGGGAGAAAACACGTCAAATGTTAATTTTAAAGCTCTGTATGAGACAAGCTGTATCTTTTCTGAAGCCACTTTTTGGATCACATCCCCCTCGTTTGTTTTCAATGATTTTCCTCAAGCTACATGTCTATAACATAATCCGATATTTCCTTGACAAGTCAATGTTTTGCCCAAAAGCTTATCTTGCAACCGTGTGGTCTCAACTGAAGACAAAATGGAGATTGCTTATAGGAGGAAAAGTAGTCTTTAACGGCAAAGAAGGTGGAACAAAGGGTCTTTACACACCCTTTTTCTTCAAAGACCACCCACACAATTATCTTTTTGTGTAAATACAACTGTTTGCCTGATTACATGATCACACTCAAATTTTTACACAATACTTTGCACATCTAAACGACTCTAACGACTTAACGACTCTAATAGTGACTTGTTTGTCATTTAATCAAACAATTATCTACTCCTGTGAAGGGACCTTTAGTTCCATTAAATTACAGAAGAGCCGAATTGTCAAGTCATTGGTAATAATAAAGTAATAATAAAAAAAAAATATTACCAAAAAAGTCTGACCTGATCACATGCTCTGGTTGATGTCCTTCACATCAGTTTTGGTTTGAAATAGCTTTAGGTCAGTGTTTTCAAACCAGTAATGTGAGAATTTAACTGATCACTAATTTTACCAACATCACTTGTACATATTAGATTGTGTGTATAAATCCACCATTAAAATCACTGCAAATATAAAAAAACTCCTGACAAAATGATGGAAAGTAAAAGAAATCAGAAGAGGAACTGTAAAATGTCACCTACCCCAATGAAGTGGTGCAATGTTGCGGTAAAGGGGAGGATTATAGTTCACATATCAATTGCCAACAAATTCTGCAATGAAAACAGATCTCCCAGAAATAAGATGGAAACTACAATGATTATACCTGCAATGTTCTAAACTCAGACGTCTCCAGTCCACCCACATATGCAAACCTCTTCCAACTGCACCATAATTATGTCCATTGTAAAAAGAATAAGACAGCAGAATCACTGCTCCAAATCTGTATTACTGTATGTCACTGACAAAAGAAATGAAATAAAATGCCACCAATACGAAAACTTTAAGAAAATGGGGCTTTAATTAGAGATGAGCAAATTGATTCCAAATTAGTCCTGCATTTTAGATTCTTATGAACCTGAATTTCTTGATTTGTTTTGGGTGAATGAGAGGGAAGGAGGGAGGGAGAAAGGAGAGAGAGATGTTAATTTGCATATATTTTCTCAGAAACCCAGAGAAGCACTGTCTAAAATACTCCTCATGTACACTGACGCACTTTCCATAAGAAGAAACAGCACCACCCTCAGACCCCACCCAAGACCTCTCAGACAGCCAAGTTAATTTTCTCTGTTCATCTCTAATAAAAACAAGAGATGTATGCTGCTAGGAGACTCAGTTTTTCTTTTGCTGGTTTGCACATCTCTTTTTCAGATAAGCGTTATGAGGAGACATTTAGTTTTACTTCCTTTTGGAAGGAGAACTGATTTGCATCTTTCTTTTCCAGATGAACATTACATGTGTTTCTCTGATTAATGTAGAATCGGACCTGAATCAATTTTTTTTTTAATTCTGCAAATTAGATTCAAAACAAATTTGCTCATCTCTAGATCTAATTTACCAGCTTTCTATCTCTAGATATGAATAAAGTACAACAATTAAGACTTTATTTGCATACTGCAAATTAAAAGTAGCCATAGACCTTCAATAACTTGACCGTTATCTCTTCTGACTCCCTAATATACAGTAGATATGTGCTCGGTTCAGCCAAGCATGTTTGTGTTTTCAGTGAAAACACAAAGCACCTACAGTAAATATCCAGAATCCTGCAGTGAGATTAGTTACCATTAGTCACCATGTAACCTGTCACCATGAAAATATAATGCAATGTACAGGCAGCATGTTATAGAGCTGGAGAAGCTGAGCAGATTGATATATAGTTTCATATGAAAAGATTCAGCATAACCAGTAATTTATACATTTAAATTCCTGCTCATTGCAGGCTTTGAAGTCAAGGAGGTGCCTCTATCAATAATTGACAACTATATCCATCTGCTCAGCTCCTCCTGCTCTATAACATGCTCCCTGCAGTCCAAATACCACGTTTAATGTGACAGGTTCCCTTTAAACATATCTCTAAACATATCATACCTTTCTAAAAAGATCATGTGAAAATGCAAAGCTGCTTATTATTGGGTCATGCTTTTTGACCTAAGAAATGTTATTGTAATTTTTACTTTATTATACATTATAGTCACATGTACAATGTATACAACGTAAAGTTTACCAACTTTGTTACTATCTATTTCTGCATAAATAATGGCCAAAAAGGGGTCTGTGAGGTCAAGGGAGCAAAGGGATCTCATAGGACCCCATAGAAAAACATAGTATGGGCCCCCTGGCCCTTTTTCCAGTATGTGTGTCAAACCGTCCCAGGTAAAAAAGAAAGGAAAGCACAAGTTGCCTAATATTAAATGGGAGTTAGTTTGGGGAAAAGTTCACCTAATCTATACTTTATTAAAATAAATTCAAAAGGAGCAGTGAAATACCAGAAGAAGCTTAAACAAGCAAGGACAACATCAATTATATCCTTCAAAGAGCAAAATCTCTATTGTGGCTACAGGCAATTGTTTAAAGATGTTTTTTTTTGCTGTGAAAGGACATTTTCTAGCCGTTATCAATGGATCACAAGCTGATACAAAGTATTTTTAAAATCAGAAACTCAGAATACCAGAGTTAAAATTTCCCCCTGCCTGATACTACAGCTATCTCTCATCAACGACAGCAACTGTACAAATCTTAAAGTACATAAAATAGGTCAAATAGTGGCCATGAACTCAGAATTCAAATTAGGATGTAGAGGAATCACTACTGATGCTGATTATTTTTGTGTAAATTTTGTGTCCTTGGATAGTATGAGATTGCAATCCATGCCTTATGTACTGTCTATACCTAATTTTGGCCTTTAGATGCAGCTAGCTTCTTTAGCTACACACTTGTCAATTCAGGGTTTGTAATCTTTCAGCCAATGAGCATGTGTACATGTACAGGCCAAATTATAAGGGGTAAGAAAACTAAACTACAACATTTTGTCCAAGTTGTTGGTAATAGGTCTCATGCACACATCAGTGTTGTCCAGATCAATAAAAGCCCCTACAGAATGTGATGGACTAAAGATGAGCAAATCAATTTGTCTCCTCAACCTGTGTAGGCTTTGCTTCCACTACCGAAGCAGCAACTACACTCACCGGCCACTTTATTAGGTACACCATGCTAGTAACGGGTTGGACCCCCTTTTGCCTTCAGAACTGCCTCAATTCTTCGTGGCATAGATTCAACAAGGTGCTGGAAGCATTCCTCAGAGATTTTGGTCCATATTGACATGATGGCATCACACAGTTGCCGCAGATTTGTCGGCTGCACATCCATGATGCGAATCTCCCGTTCCACCACACCCCATAGATGCTCTATTGGATTGAGATCTGGTGACTGTGGAGGCCATTTGAGTACAGTGAACTCATTGTCATGTTCAAGAAACCAGTCTGAGATGATTCCAGCTTTATGACATGGCGCATTATCCTGTTGAAAGTAGCCATCAGATGTTGGGTACATTGTGGTCATAAAGGAATGGACATGGTCAGCAACAATACTCAGGTAGGCTGTGGCGTTGCAACGATGCTCAATTGGTACCAAGGGGCCCAAAGAGTGCCAAGAAAATATTCCCCACACCATGACACCACCACCACCAGCTTGAACCATTGATACAAGGCAGGATGGATCCATGCTTTCATGTTGTTGACGCCAAATTCTGACCCTACCATCCGAATGTCGCAGCAGAAATCGAGACTCATCAGACCAGGCAACGTTTTTCCAATCTTCTACTGTCCAATTTCGATGAGCTTGTGCAAATTGTAGCCTCAGTTTCCTGTTCTTAGCTGAAAGGAGTGGCACCCGGTGTGGTCTTCTGCTGCTGTAGCCCATCTGCCTCAAAGTTCGACGTACTGTGCGTTCAGAGATGCTCTTCTGCCTACCTTGGTTGTAACGGGTGGCAATTTGAGTCACTGTTGCCTTTCTATCAGCTCGAACCAGTCTGCCCATTCTCCTCTGACCTCTGGCATCAACAAGGCATTTCCGCCCACAGAACTGCCGCTCACTGGATGTTTTTTCTTTTTCGGACCATTCTCTGTAAACCCTAGAGATGGTTGTGCATGAAAATCCCAGTAGATCAGCAGTTTCTGAAATACTCAGACCAGCCCTTCTGGCACCAACAACCATGCCACGTTCAAAGGCACTCAAATCACCTTTCTTCCCCATACTGATGCTCGGTTTGAACTGCAGGAGATTGTCTTGACCATGTCTACATGCCTAAATGCACTGAGTTGCCGCCATGTGATTGGCTGATTAGAAATTAAGTGTTAACGAGCAGTTGGACAGGTGTACCTAATAAAGTGGCCGGTGAGTGTATGCAAGTACTGCTACACTTCAGAGTAGTGGTGCATGAACAGTACCTGCTTCGGAAGCAGAAGCTGAGCCTCTGTGCTTGCGTCACTTCTTGGAGTAGCAACACAGATGCGAGATTGTTAAGGCCCGGCAAAAATTCTTCACCAGCAGGGACAGCCACACACACAGGTGAAGAACGCTGCTGGAATCCAGGATCCTACTTTCCCTAAGTTTATGTGTAGGCCTAGGCCCAAGGAAAAGTCAGTCATTTTGGCATTGCATCCCATTTATAAGAGATCACCCTGCTCGAAACATGGGTTTATATATTTTGATCAAAATGTGTGCTAAGAACCTCAGGGTCAGGCTAGCCTACCAGAGTATCAGTGGATCTTCTGGTGGGCCAAGATTCTGATGCCATAATGAGCCCCAAAGGTCTGGAGCTGCCTTTGGAGATAATCACTTGCCACTAGGGCCTATTTTATTGATTCAAAACTTATTAGACATAATTGATGGTATATGGTTTGGGCCCCAAGAATAATTTCCTTGGTAGGCCCAAGGAACCCCAGTTCGACTGTTAGAAAAGTGAATATAGCAGTACTCCAATTTAAAATCAATAAATGTCAACTGGGTGTAAATGAATTGTCACCGCAGAAGCATCATTTATCAGTCTAACTGGCAAATCACCTGGAATATCAGAGCATCTATGGCCAATGTAACCTAACCTAAAGCACAGATCAAAGTTGGTGTCCCTCAGAACACTGCAGCGTCTGATCATTAATCTGACTGGCTGGTGAACAGATGAGATACTGATCAAGCAGAAACTGAATATAATAAGACATCTTGGCTTAATAATAACACACAAGACATAGTGTTCATCAATTGTTCATCATTAATATGTTCACATTAATAAGTTAGTTTACAAGGCAAATGCAATTCACTTTTGGGAGCATCAGGTAATGTCAGTAAGGAACATCCCTGTTATGTTTCTGTGCTCTGAATTCCAGATCTTATCAGTTTTACCCATGAGAGACAAATGAGGCAATCTCCTGCCTAAAAGAAATGAAGTGCCCAAGATGAATAATGATAGGGATATTTCCCTTTCAGTCACTAGCCTTGAGACAAACAGATAGCTTCTTCCTCTCTAACAGTGTGGCCATGATGAAGCTGTTGGCTGGGATTAATTGAGACCCATTTCTAAAAGGAATTTTTTCATAACTTCAAATAAAAACCTGTATTCACTACATCAGTCACGATGGTTTACCTAAGGTCTACATCCTGGCATGTAAGAAAAATGGAGGTTAACCAAGCTTCAATCATAGCATTGTAAATAGCTGAACGTTGTGAGTCTAATACACTGCTATGTACTAATATATAATGCAGTTCTCGGTTTGAATGCAGCAGCACGAAACAAAGCCCACACAACAGGAGCCACAAGTTAAAATGTGCACATCAACACCATATAAATATGCATGTGCCAAATCCAACACTTTAAGGACTACATTGGCACTTTAAGATTAAGAGAGACGTCTTGATGTAGTAAATAAATGCAAACTGCAGAACATTTTTAGGGATATCTACTTAAAGGAGTATTCCCATCTCACAAATGTAGTTTGTATAGCTAGATATAGCCATACCAATATTATTACTAATAGAATGTATTTATATGAAATGTACCATTTAGTAGATTTGACTATTTGTATTTCCATTGTCCCACACATATCAGTCAGACCATTGCCCCTAGTTACGGCCTCCACGGCCATGTAGTAGTGATGGTCGGCTTGCTCCTTTTCAAACCCGCTGTAGGTAACTGCTGTATTGATAATACATGTTGCATGAGCATGTGGGGACACATCTTAGGGTACTTTCACATCTGCATTTTGGACGCAGACTTTATAAACGGACCCTGCTCCATAGAGATGAATTAATCTTGGAACAGGATCCGTTTCTCTGCGTTTTGGAAGCGCAGACAAAAATGCTACAACCCTAAGATGTGTCTCTACATGTTCATGTAATGTGCGTTCACAATACAGCAGTTATCTCAGAGCGGGTTTGAATAAGAGCAAGCCGATCACCACTACTACATGGCCACGGTGGTCATAACCAGGGGCAACGGCCTGAGTGATGTGTGTGGGACAATGGATATAGAAATAGGCAAATCTTCTAAATGGTACATTTTATATAAATACATTCTATTAGTAATAATATTGGTATGGCTATATCTAACTATACAAACTACATTTGTGAGATGGGAATACCCTGAGGATAATTGGGCAGATTATTGGGAATGAATGTTCTTGTGAATGCTCATTGCCGACAATCTGCCACCTAAAGGTGCAGCCAATCATCCGATGAACAAGCAAAACGCTCGTTTATTGGGTGAAACTATCGTTTGTGCAGGCGCAAAAATTATTATTTTTGGGCAGCAGATCATGCAGCACTCTGCTGCCCAGAAACAATGCAGCTGTATGAGGACGAGCAACAGCAATAACAATCCTTCATTCTCATACTGTGGAGGTGATCACTGCATGTAAATGCAGAGCTTCACCTCCACTTAACGAGGTATCTCTTCAATGTTTGCCCATGTGCCATACCTTGCCTGTCTGCCAATTCTGCTCCTTGGAACTGTGACTTGGACCACGTGTGTACTCGGTCTGCCCTGACCTTGGACTGTGTTCAGACTATGCTGTGCTTTATTCTTGGTACTTTTGCATTATTCAAATATTTAAAGAATATGATACCTAAATTAGGACCTTGCGGGGTATATTATTAAAGGGTTTCTGTCACCAGATTTGGGCATACTAAACAGGATGGCATTTGCAATGTGCAAATGCCACCTGATGCCCAATCTGGTTTTCTTACAGTAATCAGATGAGCCGTTTTCTTAAAAAAAGCACTTTTATAATATGTAAATTAGGCGTACTAGGTGCAAGAGGCGTTTACCTTGCACCTAGTAATCGCCGTGTTCCTACCTCTAGTGCCGCCTCCTTCTTCCTGATTGACAGGGCCAGGCAGCTTGCTCGATGAGCTGCCGGCCCTGACCTCGATCGAAATCCCGCGCCTGCGCCGTGTAGGCTAAATTCTGCGCAGGCGCAGATAGTTCACCCGGCCGCCCGGCTCCTGCCTCTCTCACTGCGCCTGCGGCGTGCGGAGACCCGGGAGCCGGCGGAACTCACTGCGCCTGCGCCGCTTTTACTCCGCACGGCGCAGGCGCAGTGAGAGAGGCAGGAGCCGGGCGGCCGGGTGAACTATCTGCGCCTGCGCAGAATTTAGCCTACACGGCGCAGGCGCGGGATTTCGATCGAGGTCAGGGCCGGCAGCTCATCGAGCAAGCTGCCTGGCCCTGTCAATCAGGAAGAAGGAGGCGGCACTAGAGGTAGGAACACGGCGATTACTAGGTGCAAGGTAAACGCCTCTTGCACCTAGTACGCCTAATTTACATATTATAAAAGTGCTTTTTTTAAGAAAACGGCTCATCTGATTACTGTAAGAAAACCAGATTGGGCATCAGGTGGCATTTGCACATTGCAAATGCCATCCTGTTTAGTATGCCCAAATCTGGTGACAGAAACCCTTTAAAGTATAAAGCAAAGACCTATTAAAACTCAACTTTTATTATAATATGCCAATAAAATGACCTTACATACCTTGTACTGCTTATCCCTAGATGTCCCTACACCAAAATCTCTATAATCAAGCAGATGAAAAACAATGGTGGCTCAATCGCATAAATATCACATTTGTATCCAAAACAGATGAAAAGAAAAATAATGGCTCAATCGCATAGATGTCACATTTGTATCCCGACGCGTTTCCCCTGTTTTCAACAACACTACAAATGTGATATTTATGTGATTGAGCCACCATTGTTTTTCATCTGCTTGATTATAGAGATTTTGGTGTAGGGACATCTAGGGATAAGCAGTACAAGGTACGAGGACAGGGGTCTCCTACCATCAAGGCGATCCCCTGGGCACAGGTTACAAAAGGGTCCTATTAGGGCCAGTATCTGCTTTCCCCAATATATCCCTATTGGTGACAGGTGTTGTCAGCTTCTTACTTGGTAATTTTTTGACCATATGTGGTCATTTTATTGGCATATTATAATAACAGTTGAGTTTTAATAGGCTTTTGCATTATTCCCCTCAGTGTTTTTAGTGAGTTCTCCTGCGTTTACCTGGCCCACCTGTGTGTACCAGTACTTCTAGTTTTGTTTACCTAATTCATCTATTTTGTCCATGCTGCGACCCCATTTCCAGTCTGTTGCCATTTATTTATTATACCTATATAGCGCTGACATATTCTGCAGAGCTTTACAGACATTAGCATCATTCTGTCCCCAATGGGGTTCACAATCTAAGGTCCTTATCAGTATGTCTTTGGAGTATGGGAGAAAACCAGAGTACCTGGAGGAAAGTGATGCAAACACAGAGAGAACATACAAACCCAGGACCCCAGTGCTGCAAGGCACCAGTGCCAACCACTGAGCCATCATGCTGCCCATATGCCATGCTGAAGTCTGGTCTCTAGACTGCTTGCAAGCTTCTCCTAGTATCTTTTTGATTATCTACAGCCTAGACTGCAATTTACCTGGGGTTTTGGTGCATTTTCTGCATCCTGAGCTCCTGGTGCTTACACCAGAGTTCCTGATCCCTGTGGGTCAGCTGTCAACTATACTGGGGCTATTCCAAGTGGTAGCGGTCTGGTTGCTCCCCTGCGGTGAAGTCCAGATCCCTGTAAAGGGGTTAAAGGGTGAATACCAGAGGAACGCTGGAATAATGCATTAGAATTTAGCCCTAAGCCAAACAAGTCAGTTGGCACAGTGGGTCCACATGGGCTGATCCATAACACAAAGACTGGCAGGGAACACCAGAGCTACAACGGAATGGTTGCGGACAGAGTAAGGCTCATCTAAAGTCTATGAGAGTCTAGGAAAACTCCTTTAAGTCGTCTTACCATTGGTTATGTGGACATTACAATACATTATCTCTAAACACTGCACAGCTTTTAATGTAAAAGCAAGAATGCAGAATGCAAAAAATAAGAAAATTCCACTTTAGATCCAAAAAATGTGCCATGGTGGAGTGACTACATCTCATTAAAACAGATCCACAGAACAAAGAATTTATAAGCCTATCTTAATTACAATTAGAAGTGTCAGGACAACTTCGTTTTGAGAAATGATACATAATTTCTATCAGATACTCCATGTAAACAATGCCAAATCTATCAAAATGATAAAACTATTGTGCACTAATTAAAAAATGCTTTTGACACAATGTTGATTATTATTTTATTTAGAGACAGTCGTTAAAATGTAATTTCAATCCCGATCCCCTCCCCCATTCGCCCCTCTACAAAAAGAAGTCACAGGCGACAGCTTCTAGAACTCTCCATCTTTCTGCCATGCTGGAGCTCTCGTGGACAGCTGGAAGAGCTTTCTGAGCTATCTTTTTTTCTTTTTTTTTTCTTAAATCCATTAGCTAATTCAAGGAACCTAATTAGTGCTGCCATTTTGATGGAGTATTATACTGAGAGTTTAGTACAGTCTGGTAACACCATCAATGTTTATTAGAAATTACAAAGCAAAAGCTTTCTCTGCTTGAAATAAATAAATCTGCAGGAGAGAAGTAAATAACGTGATTATCTTCCTCCAGTCTAAGTAGGTACTGTATCCAAGCTGCTAATGGAATGGTCTACCAGAAGCACCGGCTAGTAATTGTGTGCCTCAGAAAAACATGCGGAAAGGCAACCTGCACTCTAGACCCTTATTATGTGCTTTCAAAGAACAGAGATGGCAACAGTTTAACAAGGCCTGAGATGTACATCTTAATGACTCCTAAAAGTGGGGCTATTCAGAATGGCCAAATCTGTACTGGTAAGATGGAGGCAAAAGAACTCTCTATCCTAGGCAACGATCGTCCTATGGGTTGACGGATTCACTGCACTCTATGGGCTACCTAACTGTTTGACACACGAACATGACTTCTACATACTCTGTCACTAGGTTCATTTTATGGTGATCACAGTGACAACAAAGATCGGTACCACTGTCAAGAGTTGCGAGGATCGGTTGGATGCTACCTATCTGTGATCAATACTGATAATATGCACTGATAATCTGGAACCAAGAAAGTCCCATTTATTCTGAGCAAAGCAACTGTATATTACGGTATACGTGTGTGGCGTTTTAAAGGGAGTCTGTCACCTAATTTTCACCTATATAACTAAGAGCACTGCCCCACAGAAGATTGCAGACACATCCCAGACATACCTGTGTGTACTCTGTGTCTGTATTCCATGTCCAGGAAAAGCACTTTTAGGCTCCATTCACACGTCCGTGTGTGATTGCGGATCGGCAAAACACGGACACCGGCCATGTGCGTTCCACAATTTGCAGACCGCACATGGACGGCTCTATAATAGAAATGCCTTTTCTTGTCCGTGTATTCGGACAAGAATAGGACATGTTCTATTTTTTCGCAGGGCCCCATTGAAAATGAATGGGTGCGGAACGGATACGGACGCATTTTACAGACGTGTGAATGGGGCCTTATTCTTCTGGAAAACAGCTCCCAAGTGCCCAGCTCTGCTGCTGCTGCAAACCAGACTGAAGAGAGGAGGGCTGCTCTAGCTGCTCATATCTTGGGATTGGTAGCAGATACAAAAATGGTTCTGACCTTCTTTGAGAGCTGGCATTCCAAGCATTCCATTTAAAATGATACCAAAATCACAGCATTATATCCAGTATATCAGAAGATATAGCTGTTAGAAATCAAGTTGGAGAGAAAGCTGTTTTTAGTTTCACTTTCAGCCGGGCACTTGGGAGCTGTTTTCCTGCAGAATGCTTTTTCTAGACATGGAATACAGACACAAAGTGCACACAGGTATGTCTGGGATGTATATGCAATCTTCTGTGGGGCAGTGCTGTTAGTTATATAGGTGAAAATGAGGTGACAGACTCCCTTTTAGGCAGTGCTTACTCCATGCGAATTCTCATTAATACAGTACCAACGAAGTATAGGAGATTAGACAAATCTGTGCAGAATTTCTGCACGTCTACCCGTATACCTGTGCAGGTAACCTAAACCTAGCAACAAATAGTTAAAGCAAATAAGGA
Organism: Rhinella marina; assembly: GCA_900303285.1. Taxonomy (NCBI): domain Eukaryota; kingdom Metazoa; phylum Chordata; class Amphibia; order Anura; family Bufonidae; genus Rhinella; species Rhinella marina. The sequence goes on along the minus strand of ONZH01020026.1, from coordinate 898,141 downwards.
ATATAGTTGCTGTAACTATTAGCCAATCTGAAGAATTTTTTGCCTGATCCTGACACAGTCTTGTAGAAATCCAGCAGTCAATAAAGGGATTAAAGCAGTTGCGCAGCAATTTACATTGATGAGCTATCCTTAGGAGAGGTTATCAATATCTGATTGGCTGAGGTCCGACACCCAGGACTCCCGCCAATCAGCTATTTGAAGAGGAGGTGGTGCTCTATGAGAGAGTGCCGCTTCCTGTTCATTACACTGCGCATCGTCAGTGAAGTGTAATGACGAGTACTCGCTCTAATCCCTTGAATGGAGCAAGTACTTGTAATTACACTACGTCACTCTAAAGGAAACAAAATATTGTGTAAAGACTCTTCAAACAGCTGATTGGCATGGAGTCCCGGGTGTCGGACCCCCACTAATCAGATATTGATGACCTATCCTGAGGATAGGTCATAAATATAAATAGCTGCACAACCCCTTATATATCCTAATAATCTGCTGGGGACCTTCTTAGGGGAAGGGCTTAGCCAAAGGGGTGGGGCTTAACTTGTCTTACTACAGACAGGACACAGCTGCTTCTTCTCTACCGGTTTGTCTTAAAGCATAACATGACAATCAGGAGGAGGTGGGGGCATGAAGGGGATTACAGAAGGAAGTAATGTGATATGTTTTCGTTCATTGTGGATTTTTTTGGGCTTAGTATTCCAATAAGGAAAGAAACGTAAGTTCTGCACATACTGTGATCCATATGACAGTGATATACAGTGTTTAATATCAGAATGTTCCTTATGTTCTTCAAGTTCTCTAATATCTGAATTGCTCCCTTTAGGAACAGAAGTCATCCCATAATAGAGAAGAAAATATATAAAAAAATATTCCTGCCAAAGGTGAACATGCCCTTTAACATTGACCTCCAGCTCTGGTTCATCTTCTGTTCTGTATTTATTGGATCAAACTATCCATCCTACATGTCCTGTTCTTATTCATATCCCTGCCACAGAACCCCCATAAAAACTACAGCCAGAGGACCCCCATAATAGTGATGAGGAATGGATGGATCTGGGGAATGGCAGTATGAGAAGAGCAACCAGTGCAGTTCTGCTGAGGATGTCACTCACAAGTGCTGTACAACCTCACCACCCTCCTGAAGCCACTCCAATGTGGTCCAATGCCAGGAAAGTGCTCACAATTGTGTCACTGTTGGCACAAGTGCCATGGCTTTGCCACTCATATCACAGATGCTTGTTAGATAAACTTTATACATTTTTTCTATTTTCTGTCATATATTTGCGCAGACCTATCATTTTTCGTGTAATACATCGTACTTATCGTTGTATAATATTTTGCAATGTACATGCCCGTTACATGACAAATGCTTCTCACTAGGTGATTATGACAAGAAAATACTTGTCATGATAATTTAGCCTCTGGGTGGCCATTATTGTACGGGTAATGCATAAAATATGCATAAAATAAGAGGAGAGCAATAAGGCTGCACAATGGAAGAACTGTGAAATTAGTTTCCTACAGAAAACACGTTTGTAATATTATTTTTACTGGAACGTAATCCTGATAACACAAGAACATCATGAACTGCAGGTAATACATTTCCGAGCCAGGGATTCCCATAACTTGTCGGGCAGCACGGAGACTGGAGCTGTTGTATTCTTGGCATTGTTTCTTTAATTAAACTGAGTGGCAAAGGCTTGTCAAAACCTAAGATATTAAGATCGCTAAAAGCCACAAAACCAGTTAAAAGCAGTCATTTTCCAACCACTGGGTTAAAAGGTTGGCATTAAAAGATCTACTAATGCACTCCTGTAGCATCCTTCAGCTAACAATCACACTGCACTGCTGCACTGGCCAGAAATGGCTGGGCAGTATATACACATATCCAGAGCTGTGTCCTCGGTTACCCCCAACTGGTCATAATTTGAGGATATCCGAAAGAGACAAAACCTGTGGCAATTTTTGAAGCACTAATATCAAATCTATGTTGTCATTAGGTGGCAACGCTGTGGATTTTCCTACCCAAACTTTAAAAATCTGCAGTGTTTAACCCCTTCATGACATACCCATTTTTAACCTTAAGGACCAGGCCAAATTTTGGAAATCTGACATGTGTCACTTTATGTGGTAATAACTATGGAACACTTTTACTTATCCAAGCCATTCTGAGATTGTTTTCTCGTGACACATTGTACTTCATGTCAGTGGTAAAAGTAAATATAAATCACCTTTATTTATAAAAATAAATCTACAGAAAATTTTGAAAAATTTGTAATTTTCAAAATATTAATTTCTCTGCTTTTAAGACAGATAGTGATTCCACACAAAATAGTTATTTTCCAAATATTTTCCAAAACCATTTTTTAAGGACCAGTTCAATTCTGAAGCCACTTTGTGGGGCTTACATACTGGAAACCACCCATAAATGATGCCATTTTAGAAACTACACCCCTCAAGGTTTTCAAAACTGATTTTACAAACTTTGTTAACCCTTTAGGTGTTCCACAAGAATTAAAGGAAAATGGAGATTACATTTCTAAATTTCACTTTTTTTGGCAGATTTTCCATTTTAATCCATTTTTTCCTGTAACACTTCGAGGGTTAACAGCCAAATAAAACTCAAAAACTATTACCCTGATTCTGCGATTTACAAAAACACCACATGTAGTCGTACACTGCTGTATGGGCGTATGGCAGGGCGCAGAAGGAAAGGTGCGCTAGATGGTTTTTGGAGGGCAAATTTTGCAGGACTTGTTTTTAGACACCATGTCCCATTTGAAGCCCCCCTGATGCACCACTACAGTAGAAACAAACAAAAAGTGCCCATATTTTGGAAACTAAGGGATAAGGTGACAGTTTTATTGATACTATTTTGGGGTACATATGATTTTTGATTGATTTATATTACGCTGTTTGTTAGGCAAGGTAACCAAAAATGGCTGTTCTGTCACAGATTTTATTTTTTGTTTTTTACAGTGTTCATCTGACAGGTTAGATCATGTGCTATTTTTATAGAGCAGGTTGTTACGGACACGATGATATCAAATATGTCTTCTTTCTTTGTTTGTTTCAGTTTTACACAATAAAGCATATTTGAAAAAAAATCATGTTTTTGTGTCTCCATTTTCTGAAAGCCATATTTTTTTATTCTTTGGGCCTTTGTCTTAGGTAGGGTCTTATTTTTTTCGGGATGAGTTAACGGTTTGATTGATACTATTTTGGGTTACATATGACTTTTTGATTGCTTGGTATTACACTTTTTGTGATGTAAGGTGCCAAAAAATGTGTTGTTTTTTTTTGGCACAGTTTTTATTTTAGTTATTTTTTTTTACAGTGTTCACCTGAGGGATTAGGTCATGTGTTATTTTTATAGAGCTAGTTGTTACGGATGCGGCAATACCTAATATGTCTTCTTTTTTATTTTATTTCACTTTAACACAAAAAAAGCATTTTTGATACACAAAAAGGTGACCATATATGGCTTTTCTGGCACAGTTTTTATTTTTAAGGGCATTTACTTTTTGGGGGAAGAGTGTGATATTTTTACAGAGCAGGTCGTTACGGACGCAGCAATACCTAATATGTCTACTTTTTTTTTTTTTTACACAATAAAAGCATTTTAGAAAAATATCTCCATTTTCTGAAAACCATAGTTTTTTTTTCATTTTTTGGGCGATTGTCTCATGTAGGGGTTCATTTTTTTCAGGATGAGGTGACGGTTTGATTGGTACTTTTTTGGGGTACATAGGACTTTTTTGATCACTTTTAATACCTTTTTTTGGGAAGTGAGGTGGGCAAAATTTCAATTCCATCATAGTTTTTCTCTTTTTTTTTTTAATGGCTTTCACTGTGCGGGGAAAGTAACGCCATCCTTTTATAGATCAGGTCGTTACGGACGCAGCGATACCAAACATGTGTAGTGTATTTTATTTTTTAAATTTTTAATCAATTTTAAATGTGCGGATATAGATTTTTTCACTTTTTTCACTTTTTTTTTGACCCAGACCCACTTGGTTCTTGAAGATCCAGTGGATCTGATGTCTCTATAATACACTGCAGTACACTATATAGTGCACTGCAGTGTATTTTTCCTTTACACTTAGCCTGATCAGGCTCCTGCCTTTAGCAGAAGCTTGATCAGGCTTAGATAATACCATGGCAAGCCAGACGTCTGTGAAAGCGTCCGGTTGCCATGGTGCAGCGGCTCGATGGGTGAGGGAGCTCCCTCCCTCTGTTAACCCATCAAGCATTGGGTCGCTGCTACAGCACAGCAGCGGCCCGATGATAGAGGGAGGGAGCTCCCTCCATTTCTGAAACCCCTTCCATACAGCAGTGGAAGGGGTTAAACAGCCGACATCTTGCCAACACTGATGTCGTCCGTTTGAAGCAGAGTGTGAGCTGTATATTACAGCTCACACTCTGGTAATCACTCGGCCATCCTGAAAATGGGAGAAGGGCGGGGGGGGGTTGTGGGTTGTGCGGGGGATCGCGATTCCGCCCGTTCGGCCATCCTGATATAAACGAAAGCTGTAGCAAGGGGGAAACAATGAAGGCTGCAGCAAGGGGGGAGGGTGTATATTAGATATATTTATACATTTTAGAAGGTTATGATCCCCACAGTCACTGACTGTGAGGATCAGAACCCTTTGCCGGCATTAGTACACTCTGTACAGACTAGCCAATCAGAGCGATTGCTGGCCCGGGACCGCCCTCTTTGGTCCTGGACCAGCTAGCTGAGACCCCTGGCTGTATGTAACACATCTGCTGACATGGTGACAGTTTAATGCCATGACGTGTATACTCATCATGGAGCACTAAATAGCAGTGCTCCATGACGAGTATATACGTCAAATAGCGTGAAGGGGTTAAAATGTCAGCACATTGGATGAGATTTTATGAAATCTGCATGGTGAGGAAAAAAATCAGCACAAATTCCATGTGGAAACTGTCCTGTGGTTTGACTTTTTGCAATGCATAAGGTAAAACCAACACCAAATCTGCCTCAAATTCTCAGACAAATCCATATGTTTGGGTACATTCACACAACCATTTCTATTTTGCAGTCCGCAAATTGCGGATCCGCAAAACATGGGTACCGGGAATGTCCGATCCAAATTTTGCGGAATGCACGCATCCTATGGTAAAAAATACCTATTCTTGTAAGTGATTGCTAAAAAAATAGAACATGCTCTTTTTTAAATGAATGGGTCTGCACTTGTTCTGCAAAATTGCGGAATAGATGCAGACCCAGAAATACAGTCGTGTGAATACTAATGCCGATTTTGCCACAGTTTCATGACGTTCCATATGAACACACCCTAATTCTATCACCCATGTTTAAAGAGTAACTAACCTTTTGTACAAGTTTATTTAAAGGCTATGGACACCTTTGGAGGCAATTTTTGTCTATGATTCCAGTGTACTAATTTTTGGCTAAAAATCATATTTTCAATTGGCCTTTCTTAAAAATATTGAGCTGTTCTGTCACAAAGGGTTAAGTGTTTTTCTAGCTGTGTGAATGGTACTTTATATCTAAACTACAAAGAGGTCATAAACACTTATGTATTCCACATTCTTATCAGTCAGATAAGAGCTGAGTTATAATGAGTGTTTATAATGTCAGAGAACAGAGATAAGGAGTCCGTCAGCTCCTGGTCTGATGGAAAAGACAGAAAATCCACAGGCTGCTACTACTGGTGGACACACAAAAAACATCTTTCATTATTTTTAATGGGAAGCTGTGCTGCTATTCATGCAACCACACTTTATGGCTATGATCACATAAGAAAGGATATGTCCTTTCATAAACTGCAGCTTCCTATGGGAGGCTCCCTCATAGCGGCCGCCTAGCAGTTTTTGACATAGAATCCAAACCAAATTCAGAGGCCAAAAAAGTCTGTGACAATGCTGTTTTAACTCTTTCATTTCCACAGTGCTCAACTTAGAGGGAACACTGGGTAATGTGAAGCTCCTGGGCCCTAATGCAAAATCTTTGACAGGAACTCCTGATTTTGGCTCACAATCATTGATTGTGTGAAAGTGGCCTTTGCGTGCCAAGGTATATCAGTATTAGTATATTTCTGTTTCCCAGGGAGCTTTGACCTTTGGTTTGCTGTGTTGAAACTCTTAAATGAGGCTCCACTGTGTTTTTTTGTAGTTGGTCTCCCTACGATCCGCTATTGTTTTGTTTGAAGGTATATCAGTATGACCCATAAAAAAAACCTTTCATGCCATATTTTTGGACATGTCATTCTATTATTTAAAGGTCTCCTTCCCAGTTAGAATTTTCTATTTTGACATTAGGAGTGGGCACCATGGCAGAGTTTACACGCAAGACACAACACCATTAAAGTGTTCCATGATAAGTGTTGTTTGACATTTTCAGGGTTACGTACAGTGCTAACCAACTAAGCAACCACTGACTATAGTCTCATTTGTTCAAGCGGCAGAATGAATTCATGATCCTTACTGACCCAAGGCAGCTAATAAGAAAATTGGACTATTGAAATAATGATTCCATAAGGCATATATTGCATTTTTGGGCTGAAATCAATGTCCAGGAATGCAATGCAATCTATTTCTCGTGGATAAAAACAAGCAGGCCGAAGTATTGATGTCTCTCCAATACATCTCATGGTAATGATGTCAAAGTGTCATAATCTATCAAATGATGCCAATAACTTTAGAGGATCAATAAGAAACATTTAGCAAAATGGGATTTTGCATGGTCTGTCCCAAATATGTATTTGAAGGGATATTTTCTATATTCTATTATGTGCATTGTAATAGGTTAATACTTACTGTGTCCCTATTTCTTACCCAGCGTCGGGACTGGCCCAACAAAGTACCAGAGGATCGTTTGGTAGTCCCAGGCTCAGGACAAAAAAAAACCATTTAGATAATACATTTCTACTAGAGTTTATTTCTTTGAAACACAGCCTATTAGACCTCATTGATGATATCAGGTTGGGCCCTGAGAATCATCTACTCTGGAGGGCCCAAGGAACCCCAGACTGACCTTGCTCTTACCAGTAAAACCTACCATGAAAGTTTGCAGAGCCTCATCTTTAATGCTTATTCACTGTTACTTCCTGCGCTCCTGAATAATTCTTCAGAATGGAAATAGCAGTTTTAACATATGGGCCTAAGTAAACAAATCTATTTATTCTGACAAGAGAAAAATAAAGTATGATGCCGGAGCCTTAAAACGGCAGCCGAACAGCTTTAAGGCAATCATCATCACACGTTCTATAGAAATACGCCAGATGTTCTGATTGCGCTGCTACCTTGAATAATTTGCCTGTTTTTTCCTGCAGGGTAAAGACCTTTCAAAGTCTAATTACAATTACACTAAGGAGAGGCAGAGCTCGTGTATGAGACATTTCAGTGTTTGACTAGATGGACACAACGGGGAGATAGGAGGTGAGCAGACATCCAGGCTACAGCACATATTATGCAGGTGTGTTTTATCTATATTTAACACAGTCGTTGCTAGCAGTGACAGAGCTAATAAACCATCCCACAGGGACCTCAGATCTTCATACATTATCTGTCAGAGCTCCGTAACTTCAAACCAGTATAAAGAAGCCATTTACAGATGGGAGCACAGTTTGCCATGTTAGATCAGAGATTCATGTCTAAAGCTTCCTTTCTTCTTAGAAAGACAAAACAAGCTAATAAGATTTCTTCATCTCTCATTCTTTTCTTCCTGGGCAAGACTATTCATAACTTACACAGGGTCTGCAATATAAGATTTCTTATTCATTCTTACTAGTGGTTGCTGTAAAGGTACCATCAGATATTTACAGGCATGAGATCATAAACTTACATTAAAAGGGCATGAAGACAGGATTCTTCAGTCCAGGGTGGACCATTTAATCTTTGTTATTGGACACCCCTATTTTCTAGCAGTAAACCTACTCAATGGCCAATATATTGTCTGTGCTGTGAATACAACTACTTTAAGGAGCCTCTGTCACCAGGATCAACATACTGCCTGGCAGGTCCCATCATGCTAAGGATACAATTCTTTTGTCTGTAGGATAAATAGCTGCAGAGAAATCTGCATTTTTATTTATATGCAAATGAGAATTTCAAGCACCAAGAGTCAAGTTTGAATCCTTTGATCACTGCTTTGTAACACCCCTATGCTCTGGAAACACCACCTCCCCTTGATTGACAGGGCTAGACAAACTGTGGGCAGAGCTGCGACCTAGCATGTACATATCATTTATACTATGTACTATAGCTTCACCATATTGAGATCTGCTCAGAAAGCTAATCTACATATTACTGGTTTATTCACAAGCATAATATATGATTAGAAAGACACCAGTAACGTGTCACATACATCTTTGTATGGTAATGCAATAGCTTGGTGGTTAAAGGGGTTGTCCAAGTTATGAAAAAAAAATATAGCACTGTAAATCTGATGGGCAGCAATATATAACTAAGTTCAGCAAGTTTTAGGCAAAAAAAAATCTCTATTTCCTAATTTCCCTGGTTCTCTTCTGGACTTTGTTTACCTGCAGTAATAACAATCTCTGCCCCTCCCTCCTTCTCTGCAAAGGCAGTGAATACAAGAGCTGAGTGACATGTCTGCCTGCTGGAATACTCAGCAGCATGTTGTATGTGTAGGACTACAAGTCCCAGCTGTACAATGACACTGCTGATACACACAGGAAATTCTCCCTACCTGTTCTTGTACAATACAATTCCTCTATAGCTCCTTGCCCAGCATGTGTCTCCTCTCACTGCTGCAGCTACTATTTGTTGTAAAGCCTTGAGCCCTCAGTGTGTTCTGGCTGAAGGGGTTAATGTTTTATCTTAAGGAATCCAGGGAGAGAGCAGATAGCAGCCCGGCAAAGAAAGGGGGTGTGGCCAGTGAGGTCTCGTGTACAGACTGTTATCTGAACTCTGAGGCTTGTGCACGAAACATCACAGACCAGGGAGATAAGCTGACATCACAGGTCATGTGACCCTCAGTCAACTCTGAGAAACCAGCAGCTTTAGAAACACAAAGTATATGGAAAAGTTGTTATACCTGACAAGTTAGAAACTTATAAAGAACAAAAAAAATAACTCGGACAACCCCTTTAAGTGCTTAGTTTTGCATGTAGAGATCACAGGTTTGAACCTTGGGAGAGACTTATGCCCCTTTCACACGAGCGGGAGACTCGCATGTCTCCCGCAACGCATCTACAGGGCTGGACTCAGCACTGACAGAGATTGCATAGCATTATATGCGATCCCAGTCAGTGCCGGAGTCCAGCCCTGTAGATGCGTTGCAGGAGACATGCGAGTCTCCCGCTCGTGTGAAAGGGGCATTAGAAGTTTTTCTCTTCAGATATTTTTTGCTTCCACATTTATTTCATAAGAAAGGCCTATCATATTGAGAATATTGTTTTGTTTTTTTAGAAAGCTAATAAATATTACAGGTTTCTTTATAATCATATATTGTACCTGTAAATAAACCAGTAATAGCTGTCTAACTATTCTCAATATAGTAAGGCCTTTTCATTATTATTATTAGTTATAGTATAGCCTTTTAATATGGTTTTAAATGAATTAAAAGAGATAAAAAAATAACTGAAAGAAAATTTACAACTCTCCTGGGACTTGAACATGGGATATCGAAAAGTACGGTAAACCGAAAAAACCACTAAGCTATAGCATTACCACAGAGACATATATATGTTTTTTCTATGCTTAGAATATAAAACATATTAATGGTGTTTTCTAATCATGTATTGTGCTTGTGAATAAAGCAGTAATATATAGATTAGCTTTCTGAGCAGATCTCAGTGTGGTGAAGCTATAGTACATAGTCTATATGATATTTACATGCTAGGACACAGCTCTGTCATCAGAATATCTAGCCCTGTCAAGCAAGAGGAAGGGGGAGTGTGCAGGGCACGGGGGGTGTTACAAAGCAGTGCTGAAAGGATTCAACCGTGCCTCCTGGTGCTCCACTTGCTCATTTGTATTTCTCATAAACAATATCATAGTGCTCTACATGGGTGTGCAGAGATAGCAGCTGCGCTCAGGAAGCCCATAGGCCGCCCACCAGTATTATAATTACATATGGTAGGTGGGGATCCATGTTACACACAGTATTTTGCATTGAACAGGAGCTTCCAGTTACACTTCTGAATGTGTGAATTAATGGGGTTGTCCAACCCCTAGTAAGTGATAGCCTATCCTCATCCCCGCCAACACTGTGGTGGCGTGAGCTTATTACTAAAGCAGTGCTCCCATGTAGTAGCAAGCTCTCTCCACTACAATGCTGACAGTGCTGAGTGGCTCTGTTCTTGAATCTGTTGGCGTAGATATCAGTACAGGTGCGTGGACTGCCGTATGCGGTTCTTAAATCTCCCCCATTAGCATACACCAAGCTATGGCAATCAGGCATGTTGCTGGATGCCGAGACTAATTTATGACAAGAATCCAGCAGTCAGTGCAACTGATATCTACTCTAGTCACTGCCTGGCATAGATTTCAGAATTCTTCTACGCCCGAAGAATGGCACAGAAGATGACAAATGTGGCGGGGCCACCCTCCCCATGCCTCCTGCTTTTTTCGAGAAAGTGGCAAGGTTGTCGGCAAAATGGAACTTGTGCAAAAATGTTTGCGCAAGTGTTGTTGAGTCGCAAACATGCAGTTTGCAACTTTTTCACGCCAGTTTTCTTGTGTAACTTAATGATAAATTTGCCCCTATATGTTTGAAGAGAATGCTAGTGGATGCTCATATTGTTGAACAGAGGAACTCATACTGGGGCAAATGTACTCATCTAGTAACTCAATATGATGAATGATGCTGACTTGATGTCCAGTGCCCTTGGAAGTGAGGCAGGTTTCTGCTTGAGATCAGCTGGAAATCAGAGATCTAAATATGGGGTAGAGGAGCTTTCTAGGAGTATTGGTTTGGTTACTTATTAGTAAAAGCTACAAGTTTTGGGGGTGAACTTTCCTCCCCTAAGGTTTTCCTAAGGTCTCCCCTAAGACCGCATCAATACAACAGAACATAATCATTTTGAAAGCAGTATCTAACTTGTGCATTGCCTAACCTCTGCCCCCAAAGGAACATACTTTATCTGTGAATACAGCACTGACAACAAAAATTGATCATGCAAAATGATATATGTGAACATTTTAGGATACGGTGATCATTTACAAAAAGATTTAGGAACTCACAGGTCCAATAAATGATATAAAAATGTCTGCTAAATGGGATCAGTAGAAAAATGATGGTTTGAAAGAGAGGGTAACCTTGCTGATATCGACACATGCCACACAATGATATCTACAAATCAACAAGCTTGATCCTAGTTTTACTGGGTAGTTAAAAATGCCTATTACTCAATACCTATAATGTAATTTATTAGATGTAATGCAAAGTGCCGAGAACATTCCACAAATTAACGTAGACCTCTTTGTCCCATGTAAATGACACAAAGGACAAAACAATCTGAAATGGAGAATATATGCTAAAGGACCATGGGGAAGAACAAGATGATTATTTCTGACCTTTATTAGCAGCCCATATACAAAAGATTATTGGGGGTGTTTAGGATACGTGTAGAGCACTGCGTGAGTAATCTATTCCCTATTCAGGTCTGGACACAGATCCACAGTCAGAAGCAGTAATACTGAGGTAAATGTATGAGAAATGTATCATCAGTAAGAATACTAGAATAATTTGAGATGTGGCAACTTAGACCTCATGGTCCTGAGAATCTGCGATTAGACAGTCTTGTTCTGAAACCTGTAACCTGAAGTCCACTGACATACTACAACTTACTTTTTATAATAAAATCTATTAAAATATATGTTGCTTTTTTATACTTTATACTTTTTTATACTATTTTTGTTAACGTTTTCCAGAAACAGAAGAAAATTTTACAAAATGTTGCACATCCAACATAACTCGTTAAAACTAAACTATATATAAAATTGAAGCATTGAAGATCTTGGAGGAGTTGAGTGAGGAGATGGATAAAGATATTAAGGTAGGGATGATCCCAAGGGAGTTAAAGAAAAAATCCTCAGTGTTTCCCCAATTGAATTTATGCCCGGCATTAGATATTTTTGTGAGATTGGTAAGTGAAGATCTGCAAAAGTTGGGGAGGAGTTACAAAAGAAATAATTTGAGTCAAAAGGAAAGGAGGGCCTTGGATGAAATTAAAAATATTAAGGGGATACAGATTAAACAAGCTGATAAAGGGGGTAATGTTGTGATATGGCCACAGGAAATGTATGAAAAACAAGCGTTCAAATTGCTGAAAGATAAAACCTGTTATAGAATGTTATCATATAACCCTCTATCCACCTTTCAGAAGGAATTGGAAACCATTTTGGACCAAGCGGTCGAAAATGGGGTAATTTCAAAGGAAATTAAAGAGTCCCTAATTACGCCACATCCAAGGATTGCTACTTTTTATATCATTCCAAAGATTCACAAAAATCAAAAGGACCCTCCGGGAAGACCCATAGTGGCAGGTAATGACAGCCTTTGTGAAAAAATATGTAGGTTTATTGATTATCATTTAAAACAATTGGTGATGGAATTGCCTTCCTATATACAGGACACCACTGCTGCACTAAACAGATTGGAGGATATTAATATGGAGAAAAACATGCTGATAGTGACAGCAGATGTTGAGTCGCTTTATACCAGCATCAAGTATGAGGATGGATTGGCAGCTGTAAAAAGCTTTTTAAGAGGTAATAGCATGTCGTCAGATTTCAATGAACTAATTTTGGAGCTGCTGGAGTTTGTCCTGCGACACAACTTCTTTGTGTTTAGGGACAGATTCTATTTGCAAATTCAAGGTGTGGCGATGGGGGCAACGTGTGCCCCGTCTTTCGCCAATCTATTTTTGGGTGCTTGGGAGAGGGAGTTATTCCAGACTAATAACATACTAGGAATGGATAAAGTACACAATTGGATTAGGTACATAGATGATCTGCTGTTTCTATGGGAAGGATCGGAGGATGACTTAAAAAAATTCATGAATAGATTGAATGACAATGAACTTAACATAAATTTGACATATAAAGCGGGGAGGGAAGTAGATTTTTTGGATTTGAAAGTGATGGTGGGAGAAACAGGAAGACTGGAGACGGATGTCTTCAGGAAGGAGACAGCAGTCAACAGCCTACTGCACGCTGAGTCCTCCCACCCGAAGAGCACAATAGATAGTATACCTACTGGTCAATTTTTGAGGCTGAAGCGAATTTGCTCTAACGAGACTATGTATAGGACACAGACCAGTGATTTGAAGAGAAGATTCATTGATAGGGGATATAGTAAGCGGCAAATTAAAAGAGGATTTAGAAATGCAGCAAAGAGAAAGAGGGAGAATTTGCTGTGCCCAAATGAAATAAGAAACAGTGAGGAAAATGAAGGTAAAACAAGATTTATCACGGTATATAATAAACATTGGAATGAAATGAAAAAGATTTTTTCAGATCACTGGTCTGTGCTGAAAACAGATTCCATTCTAACTAAATGCATCACGGATGGACCATTATTAACGGCAAGACGTTCAAAAAGTTTAAAGGACCTATTGGTGCATAGCCACTACATTCCAAAGGATAATGACGAGTGGAAAATAGGAAAGAAAAGAGTGGGTTCATATCCATGTGGAGGATGTAAGGCTTGTAGGAACATGGTAAGAGCAATGGAATTCACTGATATGGAAAATAAAAAAACATTCAAAATACGGAATTATATTTCCTGCTCCACGACTGGAGTGGTCTATCAAGCGATATGTCCCTGCGGCAAACAGTACGTTGGCCTTACCACAAGAGAGTTTAGAAAGAGAATCAGGGAGCATGTTAGGGACATAGAAAAAGCAAAGGAGAATGAGGAGTATGGAGAATTGAAAACTATCCCTAGACACTTTAGGAAATTTCATCAATGTGATGCAGAGGGTTTAAAATTCAAAGGAATAGATATGGTTCAGATGGGAATAAGAGGTGGTGACAAAGGTAAAAAACTGGCACAAATGGAATCCAGATGGATTTTCCAGCTGGGAACATTGGCTCCCGGGGGTCTTAATGAAAATGTGGGTTACAGTGCATTTTTATAAAGTGGTATCATCGGTTTGGTTTGGTTTTAAATAGATAAAAAATATGGGCTAGTTTATTAAGAGGGTAATATATTATTTTTGTAAAGATATATTTCAATTTTTGCTGTTTGCCTTTAGATAAAAATAATCGGAGGATGGGGAGATTGTGTGCTAATATTCGAGTAGAGGATCGGAGGTGGCTGAAAAGGAATCCGTATGAAAGAAAATGAAAATTCATACACATCAATAGGAGGACACATTGCACTAATGCACTTTAATTATATTTCACACTTTTTGACTTCATTAGTTATGATGTTTTTGATTATGTGTACTCATGAAGTAATATAATATGGAGGGTTTCATGTTTTTGATGTTTCACCTTTTTGCATTAGTCATATTTTTAGCATATTTTAGTATTAAAAAAGTGTGGTATTCATTTACCATATATTTGCACTTGCACTTTATTATAATGAATTGCTCACATGTTATTAGTTTTTATTGTGGGTTATATTGTTTTATTTATCGTGATTATCACATATTATTCATTGGGGTTTATATATCTCAATAATGTTTCACTATGGTCAAATTGATTGATTATGTTGTATCTTAACTTATTTATTCATTTGTTCACTTGTTGTTTTAGGTAAAATTGCACCTAGTTAATTGTGTAAGGAAAATATTAAGGGATTCCTTTTTAACCCCTTCGCGACCAGCGCCGTACATGTACGGCGCTGGGGCGATGCGGGCACATGGCGCCCGCTCGCGGGTGCGGCGGGCGTCATGGCCGGCAAGTCTCTGCTGTTTCTAACAGCAGAGACTTGCCGCTACCTACCACATCGGCGGCGTCTTCCGGGTTGACTAGATGCCGTGATCACACGTGATCACGGCATCTAGTTGCGTCTAAACCCGGAAGCGTTCGCTTCCGGGTGGTGTACAGACACCCCGTGTGACCAATCGGGGTGTCTGTACACCATATGAAAACTGTAATCCTCGCTGGTGAGGATTACAGTTTTCAAACTGCAATTCTTATTCTGGCCACTAGATGGCAGGCCAGGATAAGAAATGAGCAATTGATGGTTTTCTGAGCCTATAAAACCCAGAATTGCTCATAAAGAAAAAAAAAAAAGCCACAATTTATAAGCCCATATTTGAGCTTTCTAATAGTAAAAAAAAATTAAAAAAAAATGTTAAAAAATATATAAAAAATAAAAAAGATGTAAAAGTTCAAATCACCCCCCTTTCCGTATAAGTAAAAAATAAATACCTAAATAACAATAAATATAGACATCATGGGTATCACCGTGACCGAAAACGCCTGTACTTTTAAAATATAAAAAAAAAAATTCCAATACGGCGAATTGTGTGGCGGAAAAAAGCGTCCAAATGGCGATTTGCCGTTTTTTGTCGCTTTTTTTTTCTAAAAAAAATTAAATAAAAAGTGATCAAAAAGTCATACACACCCCAGAATGGTATCAATAAAAACTTCAGATCGTCCCGCAAAAAATGAGCCCCCATACAGCTCTGTACACATAAATACCAAAAAGTTATAGGGGTCAAGATTTGACAAGGAAAAAAAAAAAAAAAAAAAGGGCAACTTTCTAATTATGTTATCACTATGAAAACGCAGGAAAAACTATACATATTAGGTATTGCCAGATTCGTACTGACCAGTAGAATGAAAGTAACGGATCAGTTTTAATGCACATCGAACGCTGTAAATAAGAAACCCGTAGAACTGTAGCGGAATAGCGTTTTCTTTGCAATTTCACCCGGTTTGGAATTTTTTTCCCGCTTCCCACTACACTGTATGCAATATTAAATGGTGGCGTTGGAAAGTACAACTTGTCCCGCAAAAAACAAGCCCTCATACAGCTATGTGAACAGAAAAATAAAAGAGTTATGGCTGTTTGAAGGCAGGGAGCGCAAAACGAAAATGCAGAACCGAAAAAAGCTCCGGTCGTGAAAGGGTTAATACATTACCTCGGTCCTTTATACTACAGGGAAGCGCTTAATCTGTTGGTTGAACCCGGACGCTTCGGCTGGTTGCCAGGGAGGCGCCGGGGGGGGGTGACGTCAGCATGACGGACGAACGTCCGTCCTGTTTGCCCTCACCTATCCGGGCCTCAGGCGTCGGGCGGAAGCGGATATTATGAGGGTATCGAGCACAGGTGGAAGCGCTAAGTATCCCAGTAGTTGGAATATTCCCCACGTGATTAGACTCAGTAATGTTGAGTGGCCAGCGGTATTTTAAATAGCAGCAAGCAGAGCCCTGCCGATATCTTCTCCTGAGGAAGCGATACGCGAAACGCGCGTCGAGGAGGTGAGGTGTCTGTTGCTGGTATCGGGTGAGTTACGTTCTCTCATTTCATCTAGACTTGGTAGTCATTAGTGATTTCTATGGTGCAATTTTATTTGTAATGTAATATGGTATTGATTCAGCAGGCACCATTTATCACAGTTACATATACCTTTACCAGCAATCAGAAACACCTTTTCTGTTAAGCAGTGTCCTTGGCTAATAGCTACTAAAATGTTTTGGGCTGTAAAATGTTTTTAACTTAATATATTAATAAAGTATTATTGTAATATTTGAACCTTAAGATACTCCATGACATTTATTTGGTGGATATATATAAACCAGTTCAAGACTGGTCCATTTACCTTACCTTCCTGACAAACTGCAATTTCCATTTTTTTAGTACATTGATCTTTGACAGCCGTAACTTTTTTTTTACAAGGGGGTATACAATACTCAGAGAGGTTGTCAGGGCTGTACAACCTCACTGCAGAGCTGATCTGGGTCTGCTAAGACCCGCCAGCTCGTGCCAAATCCCAGTCCCTTGCAATCACATGACCGCTGGGACTGGATCAGGAAGTGGCTTTGCCTCTTCCTTATATTTATACACAGTGCTCATTCAGAACTGTGTATAGAGCAATGGGAAAGGCATGGATGGTAAAAAACTATCCCTGCCTTCACCATGGGAAGCCCTTCTGTCACTGACAGTGGGCTTCCTGCTCCCACAGTTGCATGATAAGTGTACAGCTGCTGTCTCTGATGTTTTAAAATGTCCATGCAGTGATACGTGCCAACCATCTGGATGTGTATAGTCAAAGTACAGTCAGCAAGGGGTTAATGTATGTATTAGTACTCATAAAACTTTTGAGCAAATGTAGCAAACGACCTGAATAACCAGCAAAGTTATTAGCAAATCTGACTGAAAAAAATAATGTACTGCCAATAAGGGTTACTGTGCACTGGAGCCAGGGAAGACAGAGGGAAAAAAAGTAAATACAAGTACAGAAGCAGAGATAAACCCTATCTGCTAAGAATTAGCTTAGGTTTGCAGTTATAAAGATCACTCATTCACAAAGAACACTCATATATGACAATCTGCCTGTGTAAATGTGCTGTCGATCACCAGATGAACGAGTGATCCTGTCGCTCGTGCAGGCACACCAATTATCATTTCTGGGCAGCAGATCCTGCTGTCTGAATCGTGATCTGCTGCCCAGAAACAGTGCAGCTGTATGAGGACGAGCGATGGCAATAGCGATCCCTCATCCTCATACTGTGGTGGTAATCACAACATGTAAATGAGGCGATCCCTTTCACTGAACGAGCAGCGGACTGTTGGGAAAGAACGCTTCCTTCCCGACAATCAGCTGTTACATCTGGACATGTAAACCTGCCTTAATGGGTTCTTTCAGTTCAAGAAAAATCAATAGAACACACCCTTCATTGACACAATTTATTTAGAGTTCTTCTGGAGCCAAAAGATACAATACCAAAGGTCAGAGTCCCAAGTCCTTACATATGCCTGGTACACCAAAGTGAAAATCAAGAACAGAATCACTTTCAAAAATGAAAAATTTCATCTAAAGGCGAGTCTGGCATAATGCTGCTGAAGAGCTGTATACAGTGCCTTGCGAAAGTCTTCGGCCCCCTGGAACTTTTCAACCTTTTGCCACATTTCAGGCTTCAAACAAAATTATATAACATTTTACATTTTTGGTGAAGAATCAACAACAAGTGGGTCACAATTGTGAAGTGAAACGAAATTTATTGGATCATTTAAACTTTTTTTTGTAATAATAAAGCTGAAAAGTTGGGCGTGCAAAATTATTCGGCCCATTTACTTTCAGTTTAGAAAACTCACTCCAGGATTTTGAGGATCTCTGAATGTTAAAATGTTGTCCTAAATGACTGATGAAGATAAATAGAATCCACCTGTGTGTAATCAAGTCTCCGTATAAATGCACCTGCTCTGTGATAGTCTCAGGGTTCTGTTTAAAGCACAGAGAGCATCATGAAGACCAAGGAACACACCAGGCAGGTCCGTGATACTGTTGTGGAGAAGTTTAAAGCCGGATTTGGATACCAAAAGATTTCCCAAGCTTTAAACATCCCAAGGAGCACTGTGCAAGCGATCATATTGAAATGGAAGGAGTATCAGACCACTGCAAATCTACCAAGACCCGGCTGTCCCTCTAAACTTTCTTCTCAGACAAGGAGAAGACTGATCAGAGATGCAGTCAAGAGGCCCATGATCACTCTGGATGAACTGCAGAGATCTACAGCTGAGGTGGGAGAGTCTGTCCATAGGACAACAATCAGTCGAACACTTCAAAAATCTGGCCTTTATGGAAGAGTGGCAAGAAGAAAGCCATTTCTCAAAGATATCCATAAAAAGTCTTGTTTATAGTTTACCATAAGCCACCTGGGAGACACACCAAACATGTGGAAGAAGGTGCTCTGGTCAGATGAAACCAAAATCGAACTTTTTGGAAACAATGCAAAACGATATGTTTGGCATAAAACCAACACAGCTCATCACCCTGAACACACCATCCCCACTGTCAAACATAGTGGTAGCAGCATCATGGTTTGGGCCTGCGTTTCATCAGCAGGGACAGGGAAGATGGTTGGAGCCAAATACAGGACCATTCTGAATGAAAACCTGTTGGAGTCTGCAAAAGACCTGAGACTAGGACAGAGATTTATCTTCCAACAAGACAATGATCCCAAACATAAAGCAAGATCTACAATGGAATGGTTCAAAAATAAACGTATCCAGGTCTTAGAATGGCCAAGTCAAAGTCCAGACCTGAATCCAATTGAGAATATGTGGAAAGAGCTGAAAACTGCTGTTCACAAACACTCACCATCCAACCTCAAAGAGCTCGAGCTGTTTTGCAAGGAAGGATGGGCAAGAATTTCAGTCTCTAGATGTGCAAAACTGATAGAGACATACCCCAAGCGACTTGCAGCTGTAATCGCAGCAAAATGTGGCACAACAAAGTATTAATGCAAGGGGGCCGAATAATTTTGCACGCCCCACTTTTCAGTTTTATTATTACAAAAAAAGTTGAAATGATCCAATAAATTTCGTTCCACTTCACAATTGTGACCCACTTGTTGTTGATTCTTCACCAAAAATTTTAAATGTTATATCATTTTGTTTGGAGCCTGAAATGTGGCAAAAGATTGAAAAGTTCCAGGGGGCTGAATACTTTCGCAAGGCACTGTAGATGTTGATTGTCCAATATGTGGATGGTGACTGCCAGGACCAAGACCCGAGCAGTGCTAAATATGATGATTAAGCATCCCTCCCAACATTTGCATCCCCATTTGCTGGAAATGTTTATGCTACACCCCTAATCAACCTGGGAACACCCAAAGTCCTCCATGAAAAGCACACTTCCATGCACATGTGACTTGTACATGTAAAGAACAGGATGGTTGGGTGGTGTCGATCAAGTAGGCAGAGCTCAGTAAGAGAATCACAACACTATAAGTTTCTTTGTAAAGACCCCTTTACACTGCTTCAACTGAACAGATGATTGTCAGGAAAGAAGCATTCCTTCCTGGCAATTGTTTGCTCGTCAATGAAGGAGACCACTACATTTACACATAGTGATCTCCTCCACAGTATGGGGAGGAGCAATCACTAATACCATCGGCCGGCAGCAAAGTGCTGTTTAGAAGGCACAGTCTGTTGCTGGCAAATGATGATTTAGGTGACTGCACAAACGATTTTATCACCTGATGAACAAACATTTCGCATTACATTGGCAGATCACTAATGAGCATTCCTACAAACGCTTTTTAGCCATTATCTGTCTGATGCTCAGCCAGTGTAAAGGAGCCTGAAGAGAGCAAAGAGGATCCTTCATTAACTCCTGATAGGAGTGTTATGGATCATAAGTTTATTAAAAGTTCAATGACTATGTTGATGCAAATCTCTGTGTTCTTTACATCTTTCACTGCACTAGAAGAGTCATGGACGCCATGATTTGTGTGTGCTTGGATAACAAATCCTTGTGGTGGTTGGAAAGACTCTGCATTGCACATGATTTTCTAATATCTTTCCAAAATCATCCTTGTATTTTCTCACTCATAAAAAATGATTTGTAGCTAGAAACATATATAAGATTTTGTCAACTGCATAAGGGCAGCTGAGGAGAGAAAAATACGAGCAGGACAAGGGCTGTTGAGGCATATGTACGACCAACCAGCAGCACACAGGCACCTGAACAGAGGCAAATACTGAGCAGGACAATGGTCACCGAAGAGAGGCAGATGTGCGACCAACCATCAGCACATACGGCCAGATGTAGGACCAACTAATATGACAAACCCTCATTATTAGCTGTTTATTTGGCAATATTACTGGCAAAAAAGGACTCAACAAAACAAACAAAAAATGATCTGCAAAACACATTAACAAAGCCGTACAGCCTAATGTATCTGAACTGTCCTTATCCATGCTAATTAGATTTTATAATATAGATTTAGACAAAGGAGACAGTAGTGGGTGGAAAAAGGTAAACTGAACCACCCTTAAAGTGCTCTGAAAATCATCTATCCAAATGAAGCCTTCATAAATCTCATCAAATGTTACACGTCAAGAGCTAACATGTTTTCCCCTTCAATAAGCTGGAGTTGTGGTTTACAGATTTATGATTTAATTCTGGAAATGGACTATAAAAAAGGCATACCCGTACTGCCAATCATCCGTCTGGCACAATGTAAAAATATTCTGCCATCACATTTGTGTAAATATCTTATTGATTTAGAGTACAGGAAACCCTGAATATGTGAGGCATGGAGTCATATTTTATAGGATTCATTTTAACTTTGGAAATACTATTTTCCATAGACTCTCAGGAACTTGTCTAATTGTAAATTATGTAGCTGAAAACATGCTAACAGGGTTGAATACACAGCAAACAATGATGGAACATAGTAACAGCATTTAGTTTTATTTCTTTACTTTTAAACAGGGCTGTGGAGTCGGTAAGCCAAAGCCCCGACTCCAACTCCGACTCCGACTCCTCAATTTCCCCTCAGCCCGACTCCGACTCCCGACTCCGACTCCTACTCCCTCATACATGGAGCATGTTTAAGTGATAACTTTAAACAAATTTGCATAAAATCAATAGTACAGATAAGTCATGACAAAAACAGTTTGTAATCTATCAGGCTTCTCTGGGTACAGCTCACTAAGGGCCTGATCAGAGGTGTAGCTAGAGGTTCAGCACATGGGGGGGCAAAACATACTTGAGTGGGCCCCCACTTATTGGCTTCCCAAACGCACGTTTCCAACTTCACAGGCACATACTACTAGTTGTGGTTATAATACTGTATTAGCAAGATGACTATATAAACTGCTAGATCCAGGGGCGTAGCTATAGGGGGTGCAGAGGTAGCAGTCGCTACCGGGCCCAGGAGCCTGAGGGGGCCCAAAGACCCTTGGACCACATAAGAAGACACACAGAGCACTGAGGGAAAGGGGGCCCAAGCTGAACTCTTGCACCAGGGCCCATGAGCCTTTAGCTACGCCCCTGGCTAGATCATCTATGCTGTTAAGTACAGTACAATAGACTTTCTACATACCCTACTCTAAATACTCTACCACATAATGCAGTAAAATATAGGAGTAAAAAACAAGGGGACTCCTATGTTAAAGGAAATCTGTCCCCAGCTTTTACATCACTAAACTAACAGTCCCTTGCCCCCATCAGACCACAGATCGGCTTAATGAGCCCCCATCAGACCTCAGATCGGCTTAATGTGCCCCCATGAGACCTCAGATCAGCGTACTGTGCCCCCATCAGACCTCAGATCAGCAGAATGTGCCCCCATCAGACCTCAGATCAGCAGAATGTGCGCCCATCAGACCTCAGATTAGTGTATTGTGCCCCCATCAGACCTCAGATCAGCAGAATGTGCCCCATCAGACCTCAGATCAGCAGAATGTGCCTCCATCAGACCTCAGATCAGCTGAATGTGCCCCCATCAGACCTCAGATCAGCAGAATGTACCCCCATCAGACCTCAGATCAATAGAATGTGCCCCCATCAGACCTCAGATCAGCAGAATGTTCCCCCATCAGACCTCAGATCGGCTTAATCTGCCCCCATCAGACCTCAGATAGGCTTAATGTGCCCCCATCAGACCTCAGATCAGCGTATTGTGCCCCCATCAGACCTCAGATCGGCTTAATGTGCCCCCATCAGACCTCAGATCGGCTTAATGTGCCCCCATCAGACCTCAGATCAGCAGAATGTGCCCCCATCAGACCTCAGATCAGCAGAATGTGCCCCCATCAGACCTCAGATCAGCAGAATGTGCCCCCATCAGACCTCAGATCAGCGTAATGTGCCCCCATCAGACCTCAGATCAGCAGAATGTACCCCAATCAGACCTCAGATCAGCAGAATGTACCCCCATCAGACCTCAGATCAGCAGAATGTGCCCCCATCAGACCTCAGATCGGCTTAATGTGCCCCCATCAGACTGCATAATGGAAGCGCTCACTTGTATTCGCCTGATTGTACTAAGGCCATCCCTGCTGGGCCCCCCCAGAAGTATTGGGCCCGGAGCATCGCCTCCCCTGACCCCCCCCCCCCCCAAGTAGCTACGCCTCTGGGCCTGATGTATGAAAACTGTCTAGGTCTAAAACTTTTTTGTTGCCCATAGCAACCAATCAGAGCTCCCCTTTCATTTCTCCAGAGCACTATATGAAATGAAAGGGGAGCTCTGATTGGTTGCTATGGACAACAAAGAAACTTCTACACCTAGACAGTTTTCATACATAAGGCTCTAGGTGTTTTACATCAGCAGATAGAAGCCATGAGAGCAGCTAACCTCTCCACACATGAGCTCAGAGGAAACATAAAGCAGAGAGAACATGCACTGGACATAAAGGGCAGTACACAGTCATCTCAAATAAAAGCCTAAATCCTTAGATCAGGAATAGAACAGACATTTATAGGACATTTCATCATTTCACAAATTCTTATAAAAATATATTCAGCACTGAACTAAATTCATTATATATTTTAGGAGTCGGAGTCGGTCCATTTTATACCGACTCCGACTCCACGACTCCGACTCCACAGCCCTGCTTTTAAATTTAATTTATCTATTCATTATTCATTCTTTCTTTGCTGTCATTTAAATAGAAAGGAAATGTTAAAAAATAATTAGCAGTTCAAAGAGCGATGCCTAACACTGGGAGGAGTGTGGAAACCAGTTTATCACATCCATTATTCTAATTATTCATTAGTCCCTAGATTTAGTAAGATCTCACTCTGCCATGTATTGTTATCGAGTATGTGACATACAGAGAATCAGCAGCAACATATTGGCATACGTACCAACCAATACCGTTCCAATCGCCATAACTTTTAAAATGTCATTCATATAGCCGTATGAGGGCTTATTTTTTGCAGGACAAGATGCATTTTTTCAATGACAAATACGAACGATCTGCAGCCACCGGTGTTGGTAAAATCCATTCAGTTTATTTCTTCTCCATTAAAAAACAGTTACAAAAATGGTAAGTACAGACAGGCCTTACGTCACTCTGACGCGTTTCGGGTGCATCTTTTCAACACCCTTTTAGTCATAGAGTAGAGTAAGAATACCATCCCCACCGTCAAGCATGGTGGTGGAAGTATTATGTTTTGGGGGTGTTTTTCTTCTAAGGGCACAGGCCAACTTCACCGCATTGACTGGAAGATGAACAGGGCCATGTATAGCAAAATCCTGGGTGACAACCACCTTGCCTCCGCCAGGGCACTAAAAACAGGGCGTGGATGGGTCTTTCAGCACGACAACGACCCAAAACATACAGCCAAGGAAACAAAGGAGTGGCTCCATAAGAAGCATATCAAGGTCATGGAATGGCCTAGCCAGTCTCCTGACCTCAATCCCATGGAAAATCTATGGAGAGAGCTGAAGCTTCGCGTTTCCAAATGCATGCCTAAAAACCTTAAGGATATGGAGATGATTTGCAGAGAGGAGTGGGCCAAAATTACTCCTGAAGTGTGTGCAAACTTTATAACTTTATAAAAAACTATAAGAAACGTCTGACTGCTGTGCTTGCCAACAAGGGTTTTGCCACCAAGTATTAAATGATGTTTTCCTAGGGGATCAAATACTTATTTCCCTCAAAGAAATGCAAATTATTTTTTATTTCTCATTTCATGTAATTTTCTCAGTTTTTCTTTTGATATTTTATGTGGCACTGTTAAAATAAAGCTGGCATAAAATTATGAGACGTTTCATTTATTTTTTAGTATTAAAACTTTAAAAGTCAGTGGGGGATCAAATACTTATTTCCTCCACTGTGTGTATATATATATATATATATATATATATATATATACACACACACAGTGCCTTGCGAAAGTATTCGGCCCCCTGGAACTTTTCAACCTTTTGCCACATTTCAGGCTTCAAACAAAAAGATATAACATTTTACATTTTTGGTGAAGAATCAACAACAAGTGGGTCACAATTGTATAGTGGAACGAAATTTATTGGATCATTTAAACTTTTTTTGTAATAATAAAACTGAAAAGTGGGGCATGCAAAATTATTCGGCCCATTTACTTTCAGTTCAGAAAACTCACTCCAGAAGTTCATTGAGGATCTCTGAATGATCCAATGTTATCCTAAATGACTGATGAAGATAAATAGAATCTACCTGTGTGTAATCAAGTCTCTGTATAAATGCACCTGCTCTGTGATAGTCTCAGGGTTCTGTTTAAAGCACAGAGAGCATCATGAAGACCAAGGAACACACCAGGCAGGTCCGTGATACTGTTGTGGAGAAGTTTAAAGCCGGATTTGGATACCAAAAGATTTCCCAAGCTTTAAACATCCCAAGGAGCACTGTGCAAGCGATCATATTGAAATGGAAGGAGTATCAGACCACTGCAAATCTACCAATCTACCACTGTCCCTCTAAACTTTCATCTCAAACAAGGAGAAGACTGATCAGAGATGCAACCAAGAGGCCCATGATCACTCTGGATGAACTGCAGAGATCTACAGCTGAGGTGGGAGAGACTGTCCATAGGACAACAATCAGTCGAACACTACACAAATCTGGCCTTTATGGAAGAGTGGCAAGAAGAAAGCCATTTCTCAAAGATATCCATAAAAAGTCTTGTTTATAGTTTGCCACAAGCCACCTGGGAGACACACCAAACATGTGGAAGAAGGTGCTCTGGTCAGATGAAACCAAAATCGAACTTTTTGGAAACAATGCAAAACGATATGTTTGGCGTAAAAGCAACACAGCTCATCACCCTGAACACACCATCCCCACTGTGAAACATGGTGGTGGCAGCATCATGGTTTGGGCCTGCTTTTCATCAGCAGGGACAGGGTGGATGGTTAAAATTGATGGGAAGATGGATGGAGCCAAATGCAGGACCATTCTGGATGAAAACCTGTTGGAGTCTGCAAAAGACCTGAGACTAGGACGGAGATTTATCTTCCAACAAGACAATGATCCCAAACATAAAGCAAAATCTACAATGGAATGGTTCAAAAGTGAACGTATCCAGGTCTTAGAATGGCCAAGTCAAAGTCCAGACCTGAATCCAATTGAGAATATGTGAAAAGAGCTGAAAACTGCTGTTCACAAACGCTCTCCATCCAACCTAAAAGAGCTCAAGCTGTTTTGCAAGGAAGAATGGGCAAGAATTTCAGTTTCTAGATGTGCAAAACTGATAGAGACATACCCCAAGCGACTTGCAGCTGTAATCGCAGCAAAAGGTGGCGCAACAAAGTATTAATGCAAGGGGGCCGAATAATTTTGCACGCTCCACTTTTCAGTTTTATTGTTACAAAAAAAGTTTAAATGATCCAAAAAATTTCGTTCCACTTCACAATTGTGACCCACTTGTTGTTGATTTCACCAAAAATTTAAAATGTTATATCTTTTTGTTTGAAGTCTGAAATGTGGAAAAAGGTTGAAAAGTTCCAGGGGGCCGAATACTTTCGCAAG
This sequence comes from Rhinella marina, assembly GCA_900303285.1. NCBI lineage: Eukaryota > Metazoa > Chordata > Amphibia > Anura > Bufonidae > Rhinella > Rhinella marina. The sequence continues at coordinate 871,761 of ONZH01020026.1, read as the reverse complement.
GCACTATATATATATATATATATATATATATATATATATATATATATATATATTTTATGATTTTTTTTATTTTTTATTTAGAATTGGGAAAGGGGTTGATTTGATTTTTTCATATTTTTTTTATTTCATAGTTTTTTTTACTTTTTACTCTTTTTATTCCCTTATTAGAAGGTTATAACCTGCAATCTTCTGATCGCTTGTCCCATAGATAATAATAGAGAAAAATTATGATCTATGTGATTTTCATTGTCTGCCTGTGAGCCTGTGACTTGTGCACAGCTTTACAGACAAGTTTACCATGACAGACCTGGGAACCTTATGCAGGCCCCAGGCTGTCATTGTTAACAATCGTAGCCCCATAATTTCACTGAGGGGGCTCTAAAGACTCCTCCCTCTGTTTAACCTGACAGATGCAACAATCGCTATTGGACACAGCATCTGAGGGGTTAAATTACCGTTTTTGATAGTAGTTGTGCCTGGTATTGCAGCTTTGGCCCATTCAAGTGATGTTTAAAGCCTAAATAACCTGTTTAAAGCTTATCGAAGTAATTCAATGTGCTTAGTCCCTCAAGGATGTAGACATCGAAGTAATTCAATGTGCTTAGTCCCTTAAGGATGTAGACAGTTTTGTTTCTGCCTCTCTGCATTTGACAGTCATAACTCTTTTTATTCTTGATAAGAGTGATGTCACACAGCATCAGATACCTTGGAGTGCTGCTTCTTTTTTGGATTTATTGACCGTACTTACAGATTACACATTATCAGTATGTCAGTAGTAAAAAATATCTTGAAAACCCACCCATTCTTTCTGTGAAAACAGCCAAAATTCTCATGGTTGCTCTGATTCATTCTCGTCTTGATTATAGTAACTCCCTACTAATTGGTCTCCCGTTCCAGCCATTTAACGGTCATGAAAAATAGATACAAATGACCAGATAAATGGATGCACACATGGATGCAGAATGGCCATGAAAAACTGACAGTGTGTCCATTTTTAATCACCATTTTTTTTTTACTGTGGTGTGAATGTTGTCTAACAGGTAGGATGGAAGCATCATATTAAACTACAACAGTCAGATAGTATGTAGTATTAGTGACAGTGGGGGGCGCGGTAGTATTCAGTTTACAATTTGTAATCCCTTAGAAAGTCCATACGGCTGTCTGTATTTTCTGAACAAATAATAGTTCCATCCAAGAAAAAGGCCATATAGGCATTATGAGGCAGAGGATTCCTGATTGATACTGACATAATAAGTGTATGTGCAGGTCTCTGATACATGAGCTGAACCCACACCTCACTTTTTATGACCTTCTGTGAAGTTTGTCTTGGAGCGATTTTAACATTTAGCTGATATACAATGGCAGCACTCAGTCTATACCAATTTTTACAGTCTCCAACACTTTTTTCTCAAACCTATCAAACTGTCCAAAAAAACCAAAGCAGTTAATAAATGATGAATCGGCAATAAATGAAACGATTCATAAAAGTGTATTTGTTCTAAGTAGAGAACGGGAAACAGGTGCTTTATAGTCAAGGTAATGGAGGCACTTAGAATTTCTCTTAACCAGCACTCTGCTATATTAATTTACTGCAAACTATACCAGAATTAGCAAATCTGTAATTGCCATACCATATGGGACTAGGTGAAGTTTTATTGTACCCATGTGTAGAAATATAGAGCATGTCATAAATGGGGCATTTCAGTGGGCTGCTAAAAATTCATGTCACACAATATTTCAAGTATTTAAATGCATTCTTGACACATTTAATGTTATGGTGATAGTTTTATGAGATCCAGGCTATGATTGAAACCCTGTGTTCTGATCAAGACAAGGTTGAGTCATATGTTTTATAGCAAAAAAAAAGGTATTTTAACAAATGAACATTTAGAAAGCACGTTAACGTTAAATATGTATTGATATAAAAGGGCTCTAGAGGTAGGAAAACCCTCAACTGCCAACTAACGTCTAATACTTTCTCTTCAAGAATTTCAATCCAGTCAAAGTTCATAAGGTTTCATAGTTGTATCATTAGAAATGAATCTTATGTATCTTTAAGATCTTGTCTATACACATGGACAAATGATTACATCAAAACTTCAAGTTAAACATTTTAAAAATGATGTTTTTCAATTTCCATTTCACCATCAATATTAAAAATCTAAAATATTGCCATTTGCACATGCCAGTGATGGCGTGCTCACAACAGACTGATAATATTGTATGTATATAACAAAAACTTACAATGATTGATATCCATTCTATCATACAGCTGGTGGTAGCCAATATCTAGGTGATGGGATGGCGCAATTCATCTTCCCTCATTCTTGCACAGTGCAGATGTCACAGAGCACACCCCCGAAACTCTACCATAGCTATTGCAATCGTTTGTTCTCATAGACCTGCATTCTTTCAGGGCAGCTGATCGCTATTTAGACAGCACGATCTGCTGCCCAGAAACGTTAATTTAGGTGCCTGTATCTGCGTCTTGCTCATTCATTGGGTGATCGGTGGCAAATTTAGACGGGCATATTGTCTGGAACAAGCGTTCGCAAGAATGTCCGTTCCTGATAATCTGCCCGAATATCGAGCCGTGTAAATCCACCTTTACCTTGGGATGTAAACAAGAAAGTTTCCATTCAATGACACCGAACATATAACTTGTAATAAATGAGGGATTAAAACAAAAACTATATTAAACGCTAATAAAAGCTAATTAAAATAAAACCAAAACAAATACTTATTACGTTAGCAATGTTGCTGTGAGCTTCAGAAGTTTTGAAAAGGTTAAAATGCGAATAATTAGGAAGCAAAGAAAATTGGGACAGCATTCTATTTGATATGATAATAAGGAATAAGATTCAAAAGTGCAAAACAATTTTATTTTTACTCTAAAACACCATGTGTAGGGCGTATGTATGAAATATTACAGGGTTCCAGATTTTCAGGCCCTTATTCTTTTAACTTTCTATAAAATATGGCTGCACATTGTGCTAATTTCGGGGGCCCTGCCATGAAGTAAAATGTTTTCTTTATAAATAGATAAAGTCTATATTTTAATGAATAGCTTTCCCATATTACATAAAAGTGCTCCCCTATTTAAGAAATTGCTATTCATGAGACTTATATAATGTTCTATGGCTACATTCACACAACAGTGAAAAATACATGTCAGTTTTTCATGGCCATTCTGCATCAATTTTGAATCAATTCTTAATTTGGATTTAATTGGAATTTTTTTTAACATGTCAACCACTGCAGTGTCCTCACAGCATAAATAATGCCCCCCATAGTGCCCCATGGACATCAAATGGCCCCTTAGTGCCTCCCAGTGTGAATAATGGCCCCTATAGTGCCCCCAGTGTGAATAATGGCCCCCATAGTGCCCCCAGTGTGAATAATGGCCCCCATAGTGCCCCCAGTGTGAATAATGGCCCCCATAGTGCCCCCAGTGTGAATAATGGCCCTATAGTGCTACTATACTACTGTATAAAGAGTGCCCTCATTGGTGACCCCAGGATTATTAATTTCCATATTTGTGGCCCCCATTATAACAAATGTCCCCCATTATTAATTCCCAATACTAATATTTCCCCCATTAGTGACCTAGAGATCTGCTTGTGTTTAAATAAAAAAAAGAAGCTTGGAGAGCATGATGACGCCATCATCAAGTGAGGAGCAACTGTTTCTGAGAGTGCAAGTGGATGAAACAATTGCTTAATGTCAAAAGGAGCTGTCTAAAAAAGTTTCTTTAAGAGTCCGATATTTTCAGTTCTTTGTGCCACATTTATACTTACCACATTAAAAACATGGTAGACATAGTTGGAAAGGATAAAAAAGACATCTGTCCATCTAGTTCAGCCTGTTGTCCCGCAAGTTGATCCAGAGGAAGAAAAAAAAACCCTGTGAGGTAGAAGCCAAGTTTCCTTATTTTAGGAGAAAAAAATTCCTTCCAATCAGGCAATCAGAATAACTCCCTGGATCAATGACCCATCTCTAGTAACTATAACCTGTAATATTATTACCCTCCAGAAATACATCCAGGCCCCTCTTGAACTCTTTTAGTGAACTCACCATCACCACCTCCTCAGGCAGAGAGTTGCATAGTCTCACTGCTCTTACAGTAAAGAATCCTCTTCTACGTTTGTGCACAAACCTTCTTTCCTCCAGACACAGAAGATGTCACCTTGTCACAGTCCTGGGGATAAATAGATGATGGGAGAGATCTCTGTACTGACCTCTGATATATTTATACATAGTTATTAGATTTCCCCTCAGTCGTCTTTTTTCTAAAGTGAATAACCCTAATTTTAACAATCTTTCAGAGTACTGTTGTTCACCCATTCCAGTTATTACTTTAGTTGCCCTCCTCTGGGCCCTCTCCAGCTCTGCTATGTCTGCCTTGTTCACAGGAGCCCAGAACTGTACACAGTACTCCATGTGTGGTCTGACTAGTGATTTGTAAAGTGGCAGGACTATGTTCTCATCACATGTATCTATGCCCCTTTTGATGCAACCTAGTACCTTATTGGCCTTGGCAACAGCTGCCTGACACTGGTTTCTACAGCTTAGTGTGCTGTCCTTTTCCATGTCAGTGTTACCCAGCGTTTTACCATTTAGTATGTACTGGTGACTTGCATTATTCCTTCCCATGTGCATAACCTTACATCTGTCACTTCCACTTCTCTGCCCAAGCCTCCATAGCCACGTTTAGCTTGTATTTGGATTTCTGCATCATTTAATGTATAAATATCACTGGACCTACAGGCTAAAAAAATTGACATGTCTGGAACTCATTTCTGGTGTTTTGTCTAAAGGCCCTCCTGTCCTACAATGTCCTCCACCCTCTAAAGGGAAAAGTCATGATGTACATTATTTCCCTCCCACTGGAGACACTATAGCTTTATCAGAAGAATAGATTGCAGTATGCTAAAACTAGTATGTTTCTAGGCATGAAAAGCAAGGTTAAGGTCAGTAAAGATTGGAAGACAAACTGTTTTCAATACTACTGCAATCTCCTATGTCAACAATGCTCAGTCTTAAGCACAATATCCTTAAAATTTATTAGCTTTGAAGCCCACTATTGAACATTTCATTGGGCTTCAGATCTCATCAAGATACAACATTCTTTTCTATTTCCAATCCTCTTTACTGCTCCCTACTGAAAGGCCCATAATGCAATTTTATATCTTGGACATCAAGGAACAATGCAGCAACAGAGGAAAGCTCGCCTCGCTTCCCTTCATTTTACGCCAAGACAAGATTACTTGCACTGATGTATGCTTTAGCTCAAAGGGTGTAATGCTGTGCATGACCCTGGTTTCTGTTGATTGGTATAAAAACATATCAAACTCCTGTTAAGCCACTGCCAGTCATATCGTTCCTTTGTTCTACGTACTCTTGTCTTCCAAATACTGAATACAAGCGTATAGCATGAAGACCTGAGCATGTAGTAGACAAAAGGGCCATTTCACATGAAGACAGGCTCTCCCTTTCACTGCATTGTCCTGCTTGTTTTTTCTTTACTAAAACAAATATAATTTATTGAAAGATCAATTAAATTGAATTCATTTGTATGAACATTTACTTACAGTAAATATCCTACATGAATAACAAATTCCTATTACTAATTTTAATTCCCTCTAAGAGCAGAAAATATAGGGAAATTAGTATATTTTATCGTATTGCAACATAAATATGGATTAAACAAAGGCTAGATATATTCAATAAAGATCTGTCATATCTGAAATAAAATAAAAAACAGAGAAGTTGTGAGTGGATCAATACAATGGAATAGCCCCAATACAGGGGGAGGGGAAACATATAAGATGTTACAAAAAGAGAATTCTAAATACCTGGCAATCAAATTACATAAGCACTGGGCTATTTATTTAGGAAAGCATTTAGATTTTTATGGACAGAAAAAATATTGAATAATTTTGAATATAAATACACACAAAAACAATTAATATTTCATCATAGATTATATTATACTACCACTTTTTTACATTTTGCATACGAGTGAGGAGTACATCTGAATGCCCCAAAAGTAAAACACACTAGAGCAGATTGGATTAATTTGATTTGGAATTGTCCAAAGAAGAGATGAGTGAATCAATTCTATTGATTCGAAATTCAACCAGAAAAGAGAGAGAGAGCAACCAGGTGGCTTAGCTATTATCCAAGGTATGCTTTAAAGGGGACCTTTCACCACTCCTGACATGCCGGTTTTAATAGCTCCATGCATTCCCCACGTACTAACAATTCTGGAACATCTATTCTTATGTCTCTATGTTGTGCCATTCCTTTATTATTTGCACTAGAAGTTATGAATGAATTGCTATTTGCCTTCAGTAAAGGAACAGAGGGGAGGTGACCAGTTGGGGGTGTGTCTCTGCACAGACTGACTCTAGTTAATCAGTGCTGTCATGTTCAGACTGTGCAGATACACACCCCCAACTTGTTACCTCCCCTCAGTGGCGTAACTACAACTAACTGGGCCCCACAGCAAATTTTTGAATGGGACCCCCCCAGAAACTTCCTCGCAACCCCGAACTCACATGCAACCCTCACTCTTGTGGCTAGTCAAGATTGAGCTCTCCCAGACAAGGCCTGACAGCCGCTCCATCCGCTTTCTATAGTGTCACTGTATATAATGTCATTGTATAATACTGTTGAGGGGGGCCTGACAATAAAATCTTTTAGTCTCCCCCCTGAGGGGGCCCCTTGTGGGTCTGGGCCCCAAAGCAGCTGCTTCCCCTGCTTCCCCTATTGCTACGCCCCTGCCTCCCCTCTGTACCCTTACTGAAGACAAATAACAATTCATTCATAACTTCTAGTGCAAATAATAAAGGAATGACACAACATAGAGACATAAGAATAGATGCTCCAGAATTGTTATTACATGGGGAATGCATGAAGCTATTAAAACAGGCATGTCAGGAGTGGTGAAAGGTCCTCTTTAAGGCCTGTTGAAAAGGCAGAGCATTGTTTTTTGGATAGCTACACTACATCTAGTGGTGTGACATGTTCAGTTTTCTTTTTCTTTTGGAAGGAAAACCGATTTGCACATCTGTTTCCCAGAGTAGTGTTACACGTTGGCTCTCTGTATCTTTCTCATATACTGGGAAGTATCAATACAGTTATGAATTTTGGGTATACCTAATAACAGCAATATAATTTTTTTAACAAAATAAAGGCAGACCTTAAAACATTGTTTGAAAGCAAGAAGCCTTTTAGAAAAATTGTGGTCTCAAGCTGCACCCTCTAAACAAGAATGGATAACCCCATAAAACCCAAATTGAAACGTTTTGAATATGCCTAAATTAAATTAACAAGGAATATCCAAATGTTTGATAACATGTGGGACAAGCTGATTAATTATTATGTGAACTAAATAAGGTAGAAAGTGAGAGTGTATATCTATCTATATATATATATACTAGCTGAAGGACCCGGCTTTGCCCGGGTATATTTAATTTATTTCTTTTACTGTTTGTGTGTGTGTGTCGTTAAAAGATATCGAGAGTGCCCTCTACAGTGCCTGCCCCTTTAACAGTGACCTCTACAGCGGCCCGCCCCTTTAACAGTGACCTCTACAGTGGCCAGCCCCTTTAACAGTGACCTCTACAGCGACCCACCCCTTTAACAGAGACCTCTACAGCGGCCCGCCCCTTTAACGGTGACCTCTACAGCGGCCCGCCCCTTTAACAGTGACCTCTACAGCGGCCCGCCCCTTTAACCGTGACCTCTACAGCAGCCCGCCCCTTAAACAGTGACCTCTACAGCAGCCCGCCCCTTTAACAGTGACCTCTACAGCAGCTCGCTCCTTTAACAGTGACCTCTACAGCAGCCTGCCCCTTTAACAGTGACCTCTACAGCTACCCACCCCTTTAACAGTGACCTCTACAGAAGCCCGCCCCTTTAACTGTGACCTCCACAGCAGCTAGAGTGGCCACTGTCTTCACCCCAGAAAGCCAGACCTCACCGGCCATTCCCCCAAACGTGAAACAGTGCTCCCAGTTCCCATGAAGACACATCACTAAACATGAGGCCACGCCCCCCCTGGCTCCGTGAAGACATGGAGGAGAAGCTGTCTGAGTGTGAGCTACTGAAAGGGTAGACATCCCTGTGTTTGTCCAGGCACTGCGTCGGACAGAGAACAGGTAGCCAGAAAACTGGACTGTCCAGCCTAAAGCCGGACATCTGGTCACCCTAACATCAGCCTGCCCCTAGGGTGGCCAGAGGTCTTGTTTTAGGCTGGACAGTCTGGCTTTCAGACTCCCTGTCCTCTGTCATGCGCAGGGCCTGGATGGACACAGAAGCACCACTCTCAGCAACAGCACTGTGCAGTCTGAGCAATAAGCTGCAGGGAGAAAGTCACCCTTCCCCCACCCCTGCAGCTGACAGAAGGTGATTTTTACCAATATTTTTAATCCCGGTCAAATGCAGCATGGAAGGGGCGTGGCCTGACTGAGTCAGGGACGTGACTTAGTGGGATCTGGGGGTGGTGCTTTTAAGTCCTTCTTTTGACGGTGGCCGGAATTACAGGTCGATGTCTGATTTAGGAGGAAGGTGGGTAGCAGTGGAAGAAAACATCTTTTATTACTACTGAACAGTAAATATGTAAAATTTACATTATATGAGGTAATGATTGTTGATGAGTTAGTCTAAAACATAAGTTATAGTTATGGTAACTGGGAATACCCATTTACCATTGTCATCCACAGTGCTCTGCCTCTTTAATGCAGACCTAAAGCAGTGAACTGGCTAGGATGTCATAGAAACCTGATGTGTGCCTATGAACTACTATTGGCTAATGCATTTTTTGGGAATATCTCAGGAACGGTACATCCTGGAGACTTGAAAACTGTTCTAAAAACTTCCCGGACACCTGATGTACATGTGTGCCAAATTTTGTGATTGTAGCTGCAGCTGTGCGGATTTCTTTAGCGGACATACACACACACACATACACTCAGCTTTTATATATATATATATGTATATATATATATATATATATATATATATATATATATGTATTCGGCTCCCTGGAACTTTTCAACCTTTTGCCACATTTCAGGCTTCAAACAAAAAGATATAATATTTTACATTTTTGGTCAAGAATCAACAAGTGGGTCACAATTGTGAAGTGGAATGAAATTTATTGGATCATTGGATTTTTTGTAATAAAAAAACTGAAAAGTGGGGCGTGCAAAATTATTCAGCCCCCTTGCATTAATACTTTGTTGTGCAACCTTTTGCTGCGATTACACCTGCAAGTCGCTTGGGGTATGTCTCTATCAGTTTTGCACATCTAGAGACTGAAATTCTTGCCCATTCTTCCTTGCAAAACAGCTCAAGCTCTTTGAGGTTGGATGGCGAGTGTTTGTGAACAGCAGTTTTCAGCTCTTTCCACATATTCTCAATTGGATTCAGGTCTGGACTTTAACTTGGCCATTCTAAGACCTGGATACGTTTATTTGTGAACCATTCCATTGTAGATTTTGCTTTATGTTTGGGATCATTGTCTTGTTGGAAGATAAATCTCCGTCCTAGTCTCAGGTCTTTTGCAGACTCCAACAGGTTTTCATCCAGAATGGTTTTGTATTTGGCTCCATCCATCTTCCCATCAATTTTAACCATCTTCCCTGTCCATGCTGATGAAAAGCAAGCCCAAACCATGATGTGGCCACCACCATGTTTGACAGTGGGGATGGTGTGTTCAGGGTGATGAGCTGTGTTGCTTTTACGCCAAACATATCGTTTTGTATTGTTTCCAAAAAGTTGGATTTTGGTTTCATCTGACCAGAGCACCTTCTTCCACATGTTTGGTGTGTCTCCCAGGTGGCTTGTGGCAAACTGTAAACAAGACTTTTTATGGATATCTTTTGAGAAATGGCTTTCTTCTTGCCACTCTTCCATAAAGGCCAGATTTGTGAAGTGTTCGACTGATTGTTGTCCTATGGACAGTCTCTCCCACCTCAGCTGTAGATCTCTGCAGTTCATCCAGAGTGATCATGGGCCTCTTGGCTGCATTTCTGATCAGTCTTCTCCTTGTTTGAGATGAAAGTTTAGAGGAACGGCCGGGTCTTGGTAGATTTGCAGTGGTCTGATACTCCTTCCATTTCAATATGATCGCTTGCACAGTGCTCCTTGGGATGTTTAAAGCTTGGGAAATCTTTTGGTACCCGAATCCGGCTTTAAACTTCTCCACAACAGTATCACCTGCCTGGTGTGTTCCATGGTCTTCATGATGCTCTCTGTGCTTTAAACAGAACCCTGAGACTATCACAGAGCAGGTGCATTTATACGGAGACTTGATTACACACAGGTGGATTCTATTTATCTTCATCAGTCATTTAGGACAACATTGGATCATTCAGAGATCCTCAATGAACTTCTGGAGTGAGTTTTCTGAACTGAAAGTAAATGGGCCGAATAATTTTGCACTCCCAACTTTTCAGTTTTATTATTACAAAAAAAGTTTAAATGATCCAATAAATTTTGTTCCACTTCACAATTGTGACCCACTTGTTGTTGATTCTTCACCAAAAATGTAAAATGTTATATATTTTTGTTTGAAGCTTGAAATGTGGCAAAAGGTTGAAAAGTTCCAGGGGGCCGAATACTTTCGCAAGGCACTGTATATATATATATATTTTATTTTTTAAATTTTTTGTTACGACCCAGTGTCAATCCATCTTGACACTTTTAATTCATTTTCCAAAACATTTTCATTGAAATGTTTAACACAATTTAGAACAATAGAGAAGTGACAGAAAAACATGGATGAGGGAAGGGACTTGGGATTTGAAGAGATAATTATTATATTCCTTATTTGGCTGGTTTAGTGGAATCCAGATTGCCATTTTCAACAAACAAATGTACAGCTAATGTGGAGCTCCACTGACCAAATATCAGTTGTCCCACAATAAATCAAAGTAGCCAATAGGTCTCTAGAGCTAACAGACATTTTGAAGAGGATGATGAACAACCCATTCTTGCAAGTGCCATTTGGTAGTTTGTAATCTAGTCCTCAAGGAGACCCAGCAGGTTATGTCTTGATAACTTCCCATACAGAAAACATGTCCTACTTATAGATCTGTTATTGATGAGTTAATTGAGATCTGTTTTAAGGAAATTCTTAAAACAAAACCTATTGGGCTATATTGAGGATTGTACTGGGATACACTGATTTAGGGCATTATGTGAGTTCATTAGAATAGACCAGTGGTTAGATAGAAACTCACTGCATTTTAAATCACTATGATACAGTAAGTTTGGGTAGGAGGAAGCACAGTTGGTCCAGGAGATTTGGCCAATACATGGGGTGTGTTTCCCGGACCATGGACAGCCGTGTGCATGCGCCCTTTGTGCAAAATAATAAAATTCTTCACACAACTATTTCCTAATTTTTCACCCCGTTCAATAGTTCTTTAGAGCAGTTACTGTAAATATTGAATAACTATTCATGTTGCCACAATAAAGCATTTTAGGGATCTATAAATCCATATAGTTCCCACACTGGGTCCAATAAGACACATACCACCTACAGTGGCCTCGTAGGGATAATATGCCCTACAATATCGCAAACAATGTTTAGCAAATTATAGGAACATGACAGAGTTCAAGGCTTTGACATGGCTTGCAAATTACCTACATCTTAAGCCAATGAAGTACCTTGCAACTTACAGGACCTGGTGGATTAGAGCTGTTTTAGCTGCACAAGGGGGACCTAGAGGGCGTATTATTTTGTTTTAAGGTTACAGTTATTTGGGGAGTTCACCAGAATAAGTGATATGTGAAAGTTTTTTTTTAAAACAATTCAACTGCATGTAATTTGACTACCAAGGCCACTTAAGTAAAAATTTCATAAAATTTGGTAGCTGCTATTCTTGCTCTCCACCTCTGACCCTCATATATATAAATGCTGAACAAAGACTTCCTCCCCTAAAAAAATAGTCAAGTAGACAAAGTAGTCTGGATTTACGTGCAACTCCTTGAAATTGAACCGACATCACTGACTTATACTATGGTAAACATCTGCAGATAATAAGTTGAAATTTTTAATTCACAATTAAAAATATATTTTACACGCCAGAATATAATTATGACAACAGTGTGAAATAATGGTCAATGGAATAATGTAGGTCATGAAAAAATACACAGTGGATGTCACCAAATCAATGCCCGCACCTCCAAAGGAGCAGAACCTGAGCAGGGATGTGATCAGTAAAGCCTGTATTAAACAGGCTGATTGAGCAAGTAGTTGTTGGGGGTTAAGCGTTCTCTCTTGACAATCGCCTGCTCACTAGTGGAGGAGACAGCTGCTATTACATGCAGCGAACTCCTTCGCAGCACAGGGAGGAGCGATCACTATGTCATTGCTCATCCCCATGCTGTATAGTGGTTTGCCAGGGACAGATCATTATTAGACAGCATGATCTGCTGCCGGCAAATGATTTTTAAGCGTATTTAAAAATCAGAATTACCTGATGAACAAACGCATAAGCGTTCATCAGGTGATCAGTGGCGGTATTACACTGCAAGATGATCATTAATGAGCGTTCATATGAATGATCGTCTGCCGAAAAATAGGCAGGTGTAATAAAGCCTCTTAAGGCACGGCCCTTATTACAACCTGTCCCATTTACAAAAGTGGCCAGGAACATTTTCTTTTCTTTGATTTCTAATGTCTCCTGCTTCCACAATGGAGAAGAGCCATGTTCTCTGCCGCTCCTTGAAACAAACAAGAAAAAAACCTAGAACCACTCACAACAAGGCACTGACAACAACGCAAAGCGCTTGGCTAAGTAAACTAGAACTGACAAGTCAATTTGAAGCCTGTCCCTGGATGTTTTGAAATGGAGAAATTATCTGTGACAGGGCTGATCAAAATAGAGCTCTCATGTCACCTCAAGTCGAGTGGCTGAAAGAGAGAAGGAATTAAATGCTGCAATTCTGTCTGCTTATTAGCTACTGGACACCAATGGATCAGCTATGAATATTGCATATTAGACCACAAGAAGGGATTTGACTAAAAATGTAGTACTTGAAGAATAGCAGAAACAGATGGTACAAAATTATAGCATGACAAAGGACATTTATTCTCCCAATATACTGAATACATAGCTCTAATTTTTTTTACACAGTATGAGGCTTCAAAGGGTCACCTTAAACAACAAGGGTAGCAATATTCTCATTTACTTTTCCAAAACAATGCAAAGACAGCTATGTCAGACATTCAATTTTAGGCAGTGTATAAAAAGGAAGGGTCTGGAGCTATGGTCATGGACCAGACGGATGAATGCTTATACAATAATCAAGTGTGGACAAGGGTCTCTAGTCTAGAGGAAGACATAAAAGTCAGTAGATCATAGGCCAACTCAAGCAATGATGAGCACACAGAGCTCAGTGATCGGTTCTTGAAAGACCTACTGAGGGACCATTTTTTACAGAACTGAAATAAGCTTTACCTGCACAGCGGTCAGTGGTGTTTTGCAGCTAACATGTAAAAGGGCAAATCTGTGAGTCCCAGAGGTTGTATTATGCACCAAAAATAGTGGACACTTGGATGTTAATATTTTCAAGTGTTTAATGAAAAGGAGATTTTAGGACTGGCTGTACCACTGCAGAAAAGATGCCGTTAATACACCTTTACCGTTTTTAAAGGGAAAGTTATATAGTTTACATGGTGACCAGTGGAGAAAAAAGTAAAAGACCTAGCGTTTAGAGGGGAGGTTAAATAGGTATCTTGTATCCATGAGACAGTATCCAATGTTGTACTGAGTTAAAGAGGATTTATACGAACCAATAATCAGATTATTGGGAACAACTGTTCCTGTGAATGCTCGTTGCTGGTAATCTGGCCATTTAAATATCCTGTCAGTCACCCGATGAACGAGCAAAACGCCCATTCACCAGGTGATCTAGTCATTTATGAAGGACATCAATCATCGTTTCTGGGCAGCAGATTGTGCTATCTAAACAGTGATCTGCTGCCCAGAAACAATTATTCTGTATGAGCAAAAGGGATTGTAATAGCGATTCCTTGTCCTCATACTGTGAAGGAGATCACTGCAAAATGCAGCATTCTCCTTCACTGAGGGAGCAGCCGACTGTTGTGAAGGAAGCACTCCATTGGCCGATGTAAACCTGCCTTAAGGGCTTTATTACACCAACAGATTATCTGACCAATTTCTCTCCAATCAGACCAATTGTCACAGACGTACCGAGACACATGGACGTCTCCGCGACAGTGAGTGACAGGAGATCTTTGAGACTGGCAACACGTGGTTTGATTTGACATGTTTATCCTGTGGATCAATAGGCGTCTGTGTTGTTTCTGGTACTGGCCACACTTGTAGCTTCCAGGTGTTGCTATTGGGGTCATTTACCTTTTCCTATTTATAGTTGTTTCTCCCACTATGCTGTGCGGTTTATAGCTTTAGTTGGACCTGTGGATAGCTGGTGTTTGGATCTCGGTGGAGTTCCTTGTGCTGCCATAGCTTCTTGAAAGTTAAGTGTTACCTTTCCCTTTTGTTTCTTATTTTGGCTTTTTCTGTTTGCTGCATTTCCTAGTCGTTTTGTATCAGGCCTCAGTGATACTCCTGTTCATCCTTCCTTTGGAGGACTGGGCTGTCTCTTTCATGTCATTAGTACCAGGGTCCTTTGAGGTGAGATAGGACTTTAGGTATTCCTATGTATGAACTCACCTACCTTTGGGGTCTGTTCATACTGGTAGTCAGTGAGGGCTTTGGTTAGTTTTTACTAGGAGGTGTCCATTTTCCTTCCCTAGTTTTTAGGCCATATTTTCTTTTCCTTTCCCTCCTATATTTTCTGTGGTGTTTCCCTCTCACACCAGAGCGTGACACCAATAGTTGGTGTGTATAACAAACCCTTTGTGTGTGTAAACTACCATCTCACCAATGATTGTTCAGAAAATCTGTCAAATAATTTGTTGATGTAATACAGCTCTAAAAGGCCCTTTACATGGGCAGGGAATCGCACAGACTATCGCTAACAAGTATTCATAGTAACGCTCATTTGCGATGATTGGGCAGTGTATATGTACCGCTGACTTCCACATGAACGAGCAACGCACTCGTTCGATTGTGTGCAAGCAAAAATAATCATTTACCGACAGTAGATTGCGCTGTGTAAACATGATCTGCTGCCGGCAAATGAGTCAGTATGGGGAAGAGCAATGGCATTAGCAATCGCTCCTCCCCATACTCTGGAGGAGATCATGCAGCAGTCTTCTCCACCAGCGATCAGCAGATTGTTGGGAAGGAACGCTTTCTTCCAGACTATCTGCTGTAATATCGGCCCATATAAATGGACCTTAAGATACATGCCTTAAGTCAATTAGGGAGGAAGGAAAGATAGACAGGTAGATTAGATAATGTCATTAATTCAGGCACTTTTATAAGGACAGCAAGACACTTATGTTGGCAATCCTTGTTAGCTCTGTTATGAGGCCTCTGCAGGAGGACTGTTTTGGATTAACTATTATAGTTGCTGGCAGAGTTTTGGGTGAAATGTGTCTGCTGGCAATACCTCTCCTTACAGCATGGTAGCTGACATTGCTTTGGGAGGCACCATGTTGCCAGCACTACTTTTAAAGTACTGCGGCTGTTGGCATGAACAAAGGTGGCCAGATATGATTATGTCTTCCAGTGTGAGACAAGCAGCAAGCAAGTAATGTTGGGCAGAGAATGTGGCAGAAAATAATCTATTCTCCTTTCAACCCCCAAGGGCTATCTGGCAAAAAATGGATGGTCCACTGGCTGCCACCCTGCTTTTATAGGAACAGATTCAAAGAACATAAGTTTAGTAAAAATAAGAATATGACTAGAATATTTTAACTTACCTGTTCTCTTTGTCCCAAACTTAAATGGGTTGTAATAAAGAGTAGATGATTACTTACCTGACAGATGCTACACTATTGTTCCAGTTTCTCCCGGGTGCAGTGTTGATGTCACGTTGACAACGCTTGACCATTGTAGCCAATGACTGGCCTCAGTGGTGTGCCAAAGAGGTAAGTGATTGGTTGCAATGGTCACTTGTCAACTAGACGTCATTGCTGTAATCATCTATTGTTTATTATAGGTTGATACCCTGAATTGTCTGGCTTACTCTTTAAATCGGACAACACCTTTGAAGACTCGGAAGTTGCTCCAATTATTTTAGAAGAATATGCACATAAGATATCATTTTTAAGTAATTATAAGGCAGAACAACACATGGATTAATCCCACTGTATAATAGTCTCTAACAGTGATCATGATCGGCAGCACCCCCACGATCTGATAGTAATCAGTGGATAGGGGATAACGTTAATCAACGGAATACCCCTTTAAATGAAAACTTCCATCAGAAAGGGGTATTTCTTTTAACTCATATTAAACTATTCAACTTATTATTCATGGAATATAATTTCTTTTAGCGTGTATGGCTGTATTTCTTTTTCATTTCAGCAGTACTATACCATTGATGATTAAATACAAAATCTTATCCTTCTGTAGCAGTCAGCACAGTGAGATAAAACTACTATATAGACAGGGATCCAACTGTCAGTTTACTGCTGTTGTGGGGGGGAAGATGTCATCGCTTAGAGCCCTATTAGATCGTACAATTTTCAGGCCAATTTTCAAGAAGAAGTGTTCATAGGAAGGAATGCGTGTCCTCGGTAATTGACTCGTATAATCAATCAGCCAAAGAACGAACAGGATGAAGCTTATCAGGATGAAAGATGCCCGATTATCAGCACCACATCTTCCTGTGTAATCAGTAGCAATCATATCTCTCACATTCAGTTTGCATTGTCCTGTATAACAGACTGGTGTAAACATGAGTCATTGTCTTATCATCTATCAGTGCATGCACTGCCCTAACATCAGGCTGTATTACAATGGCTGATAATTATTAATGAACACTTGTTAGCGATCATCTTGCAGTGTAATACTGCCGCAGCCTGCATGCAGAACAAGCAAACACTCGTTCATCAGGCAATTCTGATTTTGGTGGCAGCAGATTGCGATGTCTAATAGCAATCTGCTGCCGGCAAACCACTAGATAGTATGGGGACGAGTAATGACATAGCAATCACTCCTCCCCATGCTGTGGAGGAGATCAGTAGCAGTCTCCTCTGCTAGCTAGAAAGTGCTTGCTGATCTGCCAGCCCAATACAGGCTTTAGTATAAGAGTAGGTGTAGACTTGGGATGTCAGCTCTGTTGTTCGCATGATAGGACTAGATAAAGATGCCCAC
Organism: Rhinella marina; assembly: GCA_900303285.1. Classification (NCBI taxonomy): domain Eukaryota; kingdom Metazoa; phylum Chordata; class Amphibia; order Anura; family Bufonidae; genus Rhinella; species Rhinella marina. The sequence continues at coordinate 854,488 of ONZH01020026.1, read as the reverse complement.
AGAAGAGCATTGCACTTATCAGTGTAATATGTACTATCTGACAGTAAAGAACCCTGTCTATGAATTCAGTCACTCGGCCCCCTTCTTTCTCTGGTCACAGTGAATGGTCTAAGAAAATCAAGTGAGAATGTTTGCCATTCTAAAAGTCCACACAAAGGAAGATGTTAAAAGCCAGGAAATGAAGCAGAAAACATGGAGTGACTTAAAAAAATCATATCCAGAAAACTATCCAAACAAATGCCAGATAAAATAATCTGCTGCCATAATATCCTAGCATTTTGTGGGTTAATTCTAGGTAATCACGTTTTATATGGAATTTACCGTCTCTGGTTAATGGGTTATGTAACGTCTTACATATGATGTGGGCCCCTGCATTATGGCTTTTCTAATAAAGCTTCAAGATTTTATCATGGACATACTGTTGATGGACACTGTACTTCCAACATGCAATGTATGTTCAGATCTACAGCAGGTAAATACAGTATATGCTAGGCTGGAAAAATGGAAGATTCCTCCATAAATAACCTGTAAACCACTATCACATAACACACGTGAAGAATATATTGAAATTCCTTAAGAAATAACGCCATAGAGTAATTGCAATAAGTCATTCATGCTTTCAGATGTTTTCAGATTCCACCAGCGATCATTTAGCTAAATCCTTTCTGGTTACGCTATACAGACAAAAGCCGCTCTATAATTGACTGCATGTTTTTTTTTTGCATGACATCCTTGGTTTTCCAGGGTAAAACTATTTCAAAAATTCATTCATTCACTAATGGCCCCAAGATTTCATTATACTGTCATCCACGGTAGCAGTAAATGGATTAAATACTGAAAGAAAAATGCATATATACGTAAAAGAAAATGAAAAAAAAAACGTGATTCTTAATGTTGTGTCATCATATCTGCTCAGTTAGCAAGATACTAACTGCCATAGATAACTATATAAAAAAATTGTTTATAATAATTCTGCACAAATTATTTCATGAAATAGTCTGTATATGATGAATCAGTTCTTTTTTTTGTTAGTGGTTAATATCAACCTTGTGGTGTTCAGTTTTTACTAACTCACTGCACCTTTTGGCACAAGTATGCCAGTTTTTTTCTTTCTTTTTTTTTAACTGCAAAAAACTCTCCATACTCATCTGTTAAATTGCCTTCTGTTCCAGCACTGATGGTCACATGGTGCCCAGCTGGTTCATGTTTAGACTGTAGTAAATACGTGGCCTATACGCTGGCACTGCCAGGGTCAGTAATTGGCTACAACAGTCCCATACCAGTATAGGTCCAGCATCACTACTCAAACACAGAAGCAGAGGTCCTCTGGATCTATAGGGCTGAAAATGGTCATTTTGTGGTATTTAAATATACATGCATTTGGTCATTTCTGTTTTAAAAGCTGGATGGCCTGTTTACAGATGTTATATACAGTAGTTACATAGTTGATGAGGTTGAAAAAAAATACAAAGGTTTTGCAAGTCTAATTTATAGTCCATCCCTGATGAACTAGAGATAAGCAAAAACTCCTGAGGTAAATGCCAATATCCCCATATTAGGGGAAAAAAATCCAAATATGGCAATAAAAATAAATCCCTGAATAAATGTTTCCAAAAATCTAGTAACCATCACTTTTAATATTATCATCTTCAAGAAAGGAATCCTGGGCCTTCTGAACATGGTTAATGGATTAAAGGGAATCTGTCAGCAGTTTTATGCTGCAGCGCACGCCGATACCTGATATTCATGAGCTACTAGCTTTCTCCATCAACCACCCCCACCCGCCCAACCACCACCAACACCACTGATTGACAGTGTTCAATATAAGATTTTAGCAAAATGACTGAGACAATTAAAGAAAGTCACCCATAATTTTGCAAAGGGGATCTGTAACTTATTTATATTGCCATTATTTAGGACATCATAAAACTGGTGACAGATTTCCTTTACTTATCCCAACATCCTGTGACAGAGCCCCCCTTGTCATTGTTACAGGCCTAACTATAAAATGATCTTTTATATATCTGTACATTTGGTTACCCCTAAACCAACTTTTTCCACACTGAATAACCAACATTTGATAACCCATTGTGGTACTGCAATCCACCCATCCCCTTCATTAGCCTGGTGGTCTTCCTCTGCACCCACTCTAGTGCAGCTAGGATCCTCATACACACAGGTCCCCAAACTTTTACTCAGTATTCTGTGGTCTGACAAGTGATGTATATAAAGGCAAAACTATGTTCTAGCACTGTTTTTTTTTAAAAAAGGGTTGGCCACTTTCTGGTTACTGTTGACCAATGTGTGTGTAAGATGTCTATATGACAAATTAATATAGCCATTGTTTTTTGTTCTATTTTCTGTATTTTTCCATAAAATGGCTGCTCATGGAGGTTCATACGACCAGGGAAGTCAACTCCAAGGAGTAATGGAAGAAACATGACTATGTGTCTGACCCTCCATATAAGGCCATCTTATGGACAGGACCTCTATGTGGACAACACAAAAGGGGACATGGCTTATGAAATATAGTACAGAATATCAACAAAGGCTGTATTAGTAAGAGCCATATAGTCATCCTACATACATATTGGTCACAAGTAGCCAGAAAGTGGCCAACCCCTTTAAGTAATTTTTATTGTCCACCACCACTGTCCACCAATATCCCAAGTCTTTTTCAGGGGAAATTTTACCCAGTGTTATAATATTTAATACAATAATTGTAGAATTTGATTTATTGCCCCAAGTTTACAACTTAAAATTTATGAATTGTATTTGCCATTTCTCCACCCAAGCCTCCAGCTTCACTTCCCCAATAATATTCTTCTTCTCTGTGCTGATTACAGTACAAAGCTTAATATCATTTGAAAATACTGAAATTCTGCTCTGTAAGCCCTCTACAAGATCATTAAAGGTGTATCCTGGTTATGTGAATGTATCCCCTATCCATAGGATAGAGAACAACTATTAGACCGTTTAGGGTCAATCCTGAGAACAGGGACCCAGTGGACCCTCCTGAAATGAAGAGAGTTATCAGTTGGGCATGCGTGCAGCTGCTGGACTGCACTCAGCTATCCCTGGAATTCCCACAGAAGTGGATGAAGCAGTTGTGCACATCCACAACTGGCCACTCTCTTAATTTCATGGAGAAGTTGGGAACCATGGGGTAAAGGTTCCCCATTCTCATGGTTAGAGGGGGGCCCAATAGTAGGATCCCCACCGATCAAATAGTGATCCCCTATTCTGTGGATAGTGGATAACTTCACATAAACAGAATAAATACCATTCTATCTACTCGATGTTGTAGTCCATAATATGGCACCTCCAGATTTTCATGGCTTTACCATACCTCTGTATGACTCCATTTCTTATGGGCTTTTTGAAGCTGGATAATCTCTTAAAATCTCTGTCTACTTGATGTCATAAACTTAACCTAATACAGTGTACAGACGTTTATGGCTTTATTGTACCACTGATTTCATACAAGTCTTTATGAATCAACATTGTTTTTAGGGGAGAATAGCTGTGTAATACAGCACCAGGAGGGGAAAATGCTCCATCCCATCAAGTTAAACACATGAAGTTTCTAGTATCAAGAAGACACTGCTGATCAACCATATTACTTACTTGCAAAAAGTGTGGTGGGCCAATGCCATGTACAATGAATAAAAAAGCTTACACTGTCCCTGACTATCCAAAGCTCCCTGTATTGAACTACTTAGCAGCAAGGCACAATGGGTAATACATTTCAGTGCTTACATAATCTACAAGGTTTCTGGTATATGCAGCCAAAGCGGTGTCAAGTGCATTTGAGCTTGAGAAAAGGGAATTACCATTTTCTGATTTTTTTTTTCTTCAAAGACAAGGGAAGAAATATTATTGAATACTACATAACACACAAAATAGTTTTGGTACAAATTACTGAAAATGTACTTGAAGATATGTATGTAGAAAGTAAGATATTTTCAAGACTTAGCAAACTGTATTTAGATCCCACATGGGACGGCATCATTTTATGGGGTCAAAGAAAAGAACAAGTTTCACAAAAGTCCAAAATGTATAACTGCTCAAGGATTCAAAAGCCAAACAGGCAATTATATACAAGTGCCAGAAAATGGCTACTTGTAGACTGTTTAGGGGGTGGTTTCTGGGACTTCTTAATAGGATAAGCAACCTCTGACACTTCAACTGTTCTGAAACTACAACTCCTAGAATCTTCCTTTCACTTCTATGGAAGTTAAAGGGGTATTCCCATCTTAGACAATGGGGGCATATCGCTGTCTGATAGGTGCGGGTCCCAACGTACCTATATCGAGAACAGAGTGGGGAGCGCTGCACCTGGAGGACCCCAGGGTTTCCCGGGGTCCAGCCACCATCAGGCGCAGCTCCCCGCTGCTCCCAGAGAAATGAATGGGAGCGCACTGCACATACACGGCCACCGTTCCCATTCATTTCTATGTAGCCGACGGAAATAGCCGAGCCAGCGCTCGGCTATTTTTGGTGGCCCCATAGAAATGAATGGAGGGCGGCTGCACATGCGCAGCGCGCCCTCCTTCACTTTTGGGGCTCTATTCTCAATATAGGTGTGGGTCCCTGCTGGGACCCGCACCTATTAGACAATGCCTCCATTGTCTAAGGTGGGAATAACCCTTTAATAAAATAGCTGAGTAAGTATGCATGCTGGGAGTTGTAGTTCTACAGCAACTGATGTGCTGAAGGTTGCTGATCCCTTGGTTAGGCCATCAGTATTTGATTAGTGGGGGTCAGACTTCAGGCGCTTCCACCTCCTGTACAGTTTATCTAGGCACAGCCCTGCAGTTTAGGTCCCTCACTTCAGCCAATACTTCCCTGAATGAGGACATATCTTTGATACTGACACCAAAGTGTCAATAAGAATAATTTTGTGTAATTTCAGATTCATTTCAAATTAACTTAAAGCTTATGTTTAATAAATACTGTATAGACTCTTACCCCATTGCTTGCTGGGAGCTCTTAACTTCTGCATCTACTGCAGTAGTAGCCATACACAAGGTAAATCCGTTAGTAAAAGTCCAGCCTTCAGATGAACTCTTTACCTGACACTCTGTTCTTGCCAATTATCCAGCAAAACGACTAACCCTTTGTTATGTAGGGAGGCAAGAAATCGCGTGTGAAATCAGGATGGCATAAGCGGATTAGCAGAGGGAGGAAGGAGTTTTTCCTTTTCAGTTTCACATCAAAAAGACATTTATCAAACGAATAATCGCATTCATGTTTTGTTTACTTAAAATGTTCATTTCAGATTCCTGATAAGCCCATAATATCAGCCATGTAAATGCTGAACTCTGGAAGACCTGCGCTCCCGAGTACTTAGGCTGTTTCATCTTATTATGGCTGCAAACATATGAGAAAATGGTTTAAGCGTACACAGTAAGGGCTGTTTCACACAAGTGAGTCCATTGCGGTAATCACTCTGTGTGTAAGCGTGATTCTCCATTCTGGACTTGCAGGAGCCCTCGGCATCATCATGATTTATAATGCTGTGTGCCTCTGCGTGACCTTACTTCTATAGGATCATACTGACAGCTTTATGTCAAGTAAGGTGAAGCAGAGGCACACAGCATTATAAATCATGATAATGCTGTGCTTTCCTGCAAGTCCAGATGGAAGATCCCTAAAAAAAAAAAAAAAAAAGAGACAATGTGCAAGTTAATTTGTGCCAGTAAACTTTCATATGCATTGCATCTTGTCATAGAAGTGCAGTGACAATACTTATGATGGTGTATTCACACATGTATAATAAAAAACATGGTGAAAAGCTTGATCTGATAAGTCAAACTGTACACAGCCAAAATGCATCTTTTTCACGTGTACAAAAGAAGCCAAAAAGAAAACTGTTCACACTATGGCTTTAATTTCTATAGTGCATGAGGGATTTGATGAATCACTTATGATCTGTAACTCTTCGTTCACATCTCCGTTAGGAGATCCGGCAGGCTGTTCATGCAAAGAGCATTGCCATATCCTCTACTTCACCATCAGTTCCCCATTGTCTGCAATGAGGTCCGGTGGTGATCTGGAAGATTTCCAGCATAAATGACAGATTTCGGCTGGATGCAATGCCAGATCAGGCAGCCGGATCTCCTAAAAAGAGTTCTGAATGTGATCTAAGATCACATTCACAACTCATGAGCGGTCTTTTTTTTTACCCACTGACAATGGGACGGTTAGGTATTTGGAATTTTTCACTGGATAGAATAATGCAGCCGGCTACATTATTCTGGCTGCGAAAAAGCCATGGAAACACATAATAATGAATGCAAATGTGAATGATGCTGTCAGATGCAATACTTTAAAGGGTCTTAAAGGGGTTGTCCCGCGAAAAATATTCTACAGTTTTCAAACCAGCACCTGGATCTGAACACTTTTGTAATTACATGTAATTAAAAATTTATTATAGCTACTGAGTTATTCAATAAAATGTATCTGTATAGTGCCACTTAATTTCTTATTTCTTTGACCTGGTAACTGAGGAGGCCGCACATGCTCAGTTTCATCTTTTAATTGTCTCCTGAGCTGTGATAGGGAGAGCTGAGACACGCCTCCTGAGCTGTGATAGGGAAAGCTGAGACACGCCTCCTGAGCTGTGATAGGGAGAGCTGAGACACGCCTCCTGAGCTGTGATAGAGAGAGCTGAGACACGCCTCTTGAGCTGTGATAGGAGGAGCTGAGACACGCCTCCTGAGCTGTGATAGGGAGAGCTGAGACACGCCTCCTGAGCTGTGATAGGAGGAGCTGAGATACGCCTCCTGAGCTGCAGCAGAAAAGACACTCCCGAGCTGTCAGCGTGATAGAAATCTAGCAGAACAATGAATGGAGAGATCTCTGGATCCATGTGAGGTACAGGGCTGGTTCTAGCTTTGTTAGAAAGGTATCGTCATGGACTATATGATGTCTGATTTTCATTTTTTACATTATTCGTGGGATAATCCCTTTAATGAAACTTAGGTTTCTTAAAATTAGAGATGAGCAAATCTTCCAAGATTCGCTTCGGCAAATATTCGCCGAATTTTTAAAAAGATTCACCTCGAATAAGATTCGATTTAGTTCAAGTTGCGTTAAAAAAAATTTGTGTTCTGCGAACATTCCCGTGAATACGTACGTATGAGTGTACAAAGTGCGCACGAAGCTTTAGTTTATTATTGTCTAGGCCCACAAAAATAACGAACATACAGTAAAAGTACTCTACTTAAGTGAATACCTACACATTAGCGTACAGATTATTAGATGCGTAGCATTAGCGTACAAATTATATTATGAGTTAGTAGCGTTAGCGTACAAAGATTTAACAAGAATCTTTCGAAGCGAATCTGAAAAGATTCGGATTTGCTTCGGTGTAGAAAAAACGAAGATTCGTATTGAATCTACGAAGCGGCGAATAGATTCGCTTATCTCTACTTAAAATAAAACTCATTGTCACCTCAACAGTGTCAGACACATTGCCTCTTTAATTGTGACAACCATAGTATATTCTCAAGTCATGCTATGCCTCAGAATCTCTCATGACACAGAGGTCCACCATAATTGACAGCCCCATTAATTAAAAATATCACTGACATATTATATATACATCAAGCAGGTAGCTCAGGTAGCTATGTCACCTCAATCCTGCATCCAGGACAAAGCTGTGCTATTAAGGCATCCCAGATAAAGATTAGGAATACCAGGATTGCTCCCCCTGCGGTCATGAGGCCACCATTAATTTCTGTTGCATCACTGGTTGACCAATGATTGCACCTGTGGCACTATGGGCCTTGTTTTTTGGTAGTGATATTATTAAGCTTGGCTTTATTATGTATCCAATACAAATTATGTCATAATGGATCTCATGCTCCATGATACAAGTAATTACCTGTTGCCTGTACTCCTGTTGTTCTTACTCAGTGCAGGAAGATACATGTGAGCGGCTAGAGGCATGTGATCAGACAGAGAATGGGCCTGTTCTCAGAAGGATGAATCTGTCTATTTGACAATATTCCTAAGAGACCTCTGTATAAGAGACTTTCTACAAACTATTGTTCATTGGATGTAAATTTCAGTAATATAATGTCCAATTTCATTTATTGTAAGTTAAATAAAAACAGAATTCTCAGAAAAGTTACAAAAAGGGTCAAGAGATGAAATAAGAACGTCATGTGGTGCCCTTTCTTAGGGAAGCATTGTTTTTCTAAATCTGTAATTGGATTTGGCAGAACTTTCCACTCGCATTTCCAACATTTTAACTGTATGCTCCTTATTTGTTTTCTAAAGAGTCCATGTTGAATGTGTGCCAACTTACCACTCATTAGAAGCCAATAAACATGTCTCTCCAAAAAGAAAAGAATACCATGAGAGTACCTTGCTCTTTCATCAGTAGTGGGTGCATTAAGAATGGCTTTCCTCATAAAAAGACAAATTATGAGAAAATCATGTTCTAATCCTGAAGGTAAATGACTTATTAAAGAGAATCTGTCACTAGTCCCCCCTATGAAATAAACAGGTTTGAGTACAGGTTTTCTAGATCCGCTTTTCTCTTTATGTTCCCTACTCATATATAAAGGACCCCAGGGCTAACATCATAACTATATTTAACCCTACTAAAAGAATGGAATGGGAACAAGGCATGCACCTGCAAGAGACACAGTGTAACTGGCTTAGAACCTGATTTTAACTCAGAAACAGTCAATATTCCAGCCCCACTGGAATAATGTGGAACTACCACCAGGGGCGGACTGGGAACTTAAAGTGGCCCTGGGAAAAAAAAACCATGTTGTAGGAGGGCCCAAATTGGCTGAAGTTGGGACAACAAAAGTAGATGGGGCCAGCAATAACACAGTGCAGAACAAAATACCACCCCAGCAGAACCAAATACCACAGTGCAGCAAAACAAGTATGAAACTGTTTGATTGTCCATAGGACAGCAATGCTGGCGGCCATGAGAAATGCTTAGGTGACCCCCTGGGCATCAGCCCACTGGGAAATTTCCTGGTAGGGTCTATGATCAGAATGGAGGTTATTTGTATCTCTCTCCATTTATGTCTATGGGAATTTGTGTATAAGATTGTGTCTAACTCAATTCACCACCTGAATGCAGCTGCTAAATTGCAGAATTGGGATCTGGGGCCCCATTGTCTCAATAGGCGACTACAGACCACATATGTGGATATGTTAGAAATGTGAAAAAAAATGTGCAATGATTCACATAAAGGTGTAAACCCAAAATCTGTTACTTTTCAGAATATGTATATTTTGCAACAAATGTGGCAACTTAAAGGGTGATCCAGCTGTTAATATTGATGACTTATCATCAGGATAGTTCATCAATATCTGATCAGTGATGACACCCATCACCCCCGCCTTTCAGCTGTGAGAGGCGGAGGCGGCGCTCCATATGAGCACTGCTTCCTGGTCTTTAGACCACACCTTGTCTCCTGTGGACTTCACTTGAATGGAGTGGATACTCCGATATGAAGTTCAGTGTAATGATCGCTTGCACGGAGAGCTACCTCCTCTTCAAACTTCTGATCGTGGGGGTGCCGATGTTGGACCCCAGCCAATCAGATATTGATGACCTATCCTGATGATAGGTCATCAATATTAATGGTTGGACAACCCCTTTAAAAATTAGCACATCTGAAAAAGAAAAGAAATACACCAAAGTAGAGGTAGATTTACAGGGTAGATTCTCTGAAAGATTATCAGGAACTTCCTGTGAATGCTCATTCCCAACAATTTGCCTGTGTAAAAGGGCCACCGATCACCTGATGAAATGGCGAAACACCTGTTCATCAGGTGATTCTGTCATATGTACAGGCATATCAATTACCGTTTCTCGGCAGCAGATCATACTGTCTAAACAGTGATCTGCAGCTCAGAAACAAAGTAGCTCTATGAGGACAGAAATTGTAATGGAAATCCCTCATTCTCATACTGTGAAGGTAATGCCGCAGGTAAATACAGCAATGCACCCCGGTGATAGAGCAGCCGATTGCTTGGGAAGGAACGCTGGTGCTTGGTGCTCTAGGACTAACAGTGTACTTCATGGCTAAACCTTTGCTTCTAGTTCTGTGTGCTTATGATTGACAAGCAATTACATCAAATAAAGATAGCAGGAAGTACTTCACCTAATTTCCACAATATTGTGTTACATTGCAGAAGTCAGCCAACTAAAGAAGGGGTATTCTCTATATAAGGGTTAATTCACATATGCAAGATTGTTCTGCAGCTGCTCCAACCATTTGCATGGGGCTTGCAGAAATACACTGATATACTGTATAACAAGGTCTGTGCCTTGTTAAATGCCAGTCTATGATAAACCTCCACCAAAGTTTATTGCATTTTACTCCTTAAATTCAATTTTTAAAAAAAGTGTACAGTAAGGCCCCATTGACACACACACAGCATCTGAAGGATAAAATGTCTGCGATTGGCGTTATGATTAAAAAGAGCAGACACCGGGTGGCTATGGCAGCTGCTGTGCTCACGATGGGTGCTATTTTGCTGCACAATTGAATATAAACTGTAAAAATACAAATACAATATCTGCAATTTTACTTATTTTTTTAAACTAGCTACATACAGACCTGTCTAGCATTCCAATACCTTTTCAAAAAATGAGCCAATAGGGCAAGGGCCAATCGCTGAAAAATATCTGCTACAAGGTTTCATTTTTACTGTTCCAAACATGGTTCATGCAAGGTTTACCAAATATCTTCCAAAAGTTTTTAAAACAGATTCTATAGTTGTTCTGAAGGAGAGCTAATTTCCATCACTCAGAACTAGTCATTTTAGTAGCATGCCTCACCTTAGGTTTTAGAGACTGGTCATCTGGTAAGACGGACCTATTTTAAATGAAGGTTGGATACAAATTACCTACATGAAATGTAGAGGTCTATTACATCATGTAAGTAGAAGGTTGGTAAAGTATGAGTGACAGCATCACATAGGCAGCTCAGCTACTAAAATCGTGACATGAACTTTCAAAGGACCTTTTTTGGAACAGCAGGAGCATTTTGCAGCCTACAGCTCTTAGCTTGATAGATCAAAGGCTCATAAACTATGCGGCATAACTGCAGAGGAACAATCCTGGTATAAAACATGTACCAGTATGTTATCATTAACGCTAAGTTGCATTTGAAATTCAAGAACAAACGCAAAACAGGTGTCAAAAGTTGTTGAACTGAAGCATCCTTCATTCAATGCCTCTCCTCAAACCCTCTCTAATTTATGTTGGAAAAGTATACTACATTTCCGATTGACTTGATGAAAACAACTTTACCACCTCATCCAGGCAGCTTAGTAATTTGGTTTTACTGAAATCAACTATAGTTTAGAAATTCTTTGAAGTTCCAAGAATCGCCACAGGTAGCAGAAGTGCTTCAAATACAGCTGCCATGGCCCTCCACTCCACTTCCAAATACAGAATAATTGACAATCCTCTTACTTAAAACATGTCTTAAAGTATTAAAACTTGCTTTAAGCAAACAAAAAGGAAAGAAACTAAGTATGCCAGACTTTTATAATAAAAGTGATTTCTACATTATCACTGGGGGTACAGTTTAATTTTGCATAAGAGTGGCACAGACGTGTTTGCGATGGGACTCCCATGTGCAGCATAGCATGTGAATCTGAGACAATCAGTTAAAGTGAAGCGCATACAGCGTTCAGGTGCAAGGCCGGCACAAAATAATCTGATAATGAGTCCACTTCAAAAATCAGTGCTAAGTGGAGTCAGGCCAGAGCTTTACCACATTTGGTGCCATTTAGAAATACATTCTGTACACCTGGCAGTCTCACAGGAGAAGCTGGGTTGATTTACAAAGCAGGAGCTTGAAGGAAACAAGCCTGCTCTGTTATTACCTGAGAGTACAGCGAAGCACTTCAGGACCCCTGGCTAGTCGTGCACTTACTGCATACAAGTGCTCAATTACTGCAGTTCTTTCAAACAATTATGGAGCATTACAGGTAGTTCAGACAGAAAACAACCAAAAATACTGTGCCCTTTCCCCTTTCTATTCAAGTGGACAATTTTCTGTCTGTTCTCTACTGAATTAGCTTTCTAAAGAGGTTTTGTTCCCCAACTCCTACCCAGCACCCCTTAAATAATACTTTGAAAAAGTTTTTCTGGAATTGTAAGAAGTACAAGAAGTGCAATATTTTACGGGTTGTACATATCTTTTAGGCAATGTGGTAACAGATATCTACAGGTTATAAGTTATATTTAAAATAATGTAAACGTAAAGAAAAGGGAATACAAATTTGAAAGTAAATTCTAAACTGTAAAGAGTATAATATACATAATTTTCTGATTGTACCTAGTAGAAGACTGATGTTTGGTGACTCCCTAGTACTGAGCCATACAGCTTCTGACTCTTGCGATGATAAGCTCTCTTAGTAATGCTACGAGGACACCTCCAGATGGAATATGCATCCATCAGAAAATCCTCCACATGCCTCTATATGAAATTACAGACATACTAAGGAACCAGAACTTACTGGGTGCCCTATTATGGTCCCAGGGTTGTCGAGCTATAATTCAGACCTGAGCTCCAACTATGGTATGAAATATTCATATCTAGGAGGACAGCTGCCTTTGGACTACCTTATCATCATAGGAGGAGGCCAGAAATGCTAAGCACAATCCCTGAAGTCTTCTGTCTGAATGGAAGGGTTTAGGGGGAGGAAATTAACCCTTGTGCACAATTTTATACATATTTGTGAACTAAACTTTCTTGTACAAATCTTGCAACCACTGCGAGCAAGATCCGGTAGGTGTATGTAACATCACAAACACTTTATTTGGACTAGATTTTCTTGTTTTTCCTTTTTTTCCAATTTTTTTCCCAGAAAAGTAAAAGGGCATGGGCCCTAGCTTTTAACATGTGAACAACAGTGAAGATTGACACTGGAAAAGAACTCTGGCATCAAGAGATGCAAAAAAAAAAAAAACACATGCTTTTTCTTTTGACTGTATTTGCAAATTGTTATTCATAGCAGACCTAAAAGTTCAAGGCAACTTACATTTTATTTCATAGTCATCTTACTGTATGAAAAAGAGGTCTTCACAACTAGAATATACATTTCTAAATGAAAAGAAAACTCATCACCTGGACTCCAGACAAGAGGTGTGTCTCAGCTGCAGCAATACTTACTCATATATACTTTTTTATATGCCATTTCTAACAGTGGTACTCAGCATGCTAGTCAAAATCAATAAAACAGCTGTATGTTCCTTTACAGCTTGTACAGTGTTCTCTCTGCTGAGAAACAAGCAAGCTGACCCTCGCAAAGGCTGAGAAACACAAAGTGTCCAATATGAACAGGGCTCTAAAAGGCTCCAGAATGTGCATAAAAGGTAGGTAAAAGCAGTCATTTATAAGTTACAGCTGCTGACATACCTACTTGGGCATACTGAGAGCTATTTTGAAATTTGTTTGAAATTTTTTTTTTAAAAAGCACTTGTATTAAAAGGTTCAAAATAGTAAACCAAGCAATATGTGGAGATGAAGTCTCCCAGCCATCAGATATTATGTAATACTAGGTTGATGTAACTGTCACTCCATTCAGACATGTACTTACATATGAAATAGGTTGGTTGAAAGATATGTGTAAAGCCATCTGTAATATGCGAATTTTTTTGTAAAATGCACAATAGTTTACATTTATTCCCATTTGCACATCTCCCATCATTTATTCTAGCCAGGCAGCACCAACGCATGAACCGATTCTCCAAACTTTCTATTTATGCCATTGAAGCCACATCTTAAAGGGGTATTCTCATCTTAGACAATGGGGGCATATCGCTAGGATATGCCCCCATTGTCTTATAGGTGCGGGTCCCACCGCTGGGACCCGCACCTATATCCAGAACGGAGCGGGGAGCGTTGCGCCTGGAGGACCCCGGGTTTCCGGGGGTCCGGCCACCACCAGGCGCAGGTCCCCGCTCCGCTCATAGAAATGAATGGGAGCCGGGCCGTGCATACGCGGTGCGCTCCCATTCATTTCTATGGAGCCGACGAAAGTAGCCGAGCCAGCGCTCGGCTATTTTCGGCAGCCCCATAGAAATGAATGGAGGGCGGCTGCGCAGTGCGCCCTCATTCAGTTCGGGGGCTCCGTTCTGGATATAGGTGGGGGCATATCCTAGCGATATGCCCCCATTGTCTAAAATGAGAATAACCCTTTAAAAGGACACTGCCACCAAAGAGGGGAATTTTTAAAATGTAATATTCATAGAATTTGTTTAAAGATTTTTTGGCTGCTTTTCTTTGTCATTTTTTTCCATTGACAACGAAACACAATATCATAAGTCCTCCTAAATTACTGCTGTAAGGGTAAAATGTAGTGAATTGGAACAACAGTATGACAACTCTATTATTCTCTTGATAGGCCGAGATAAAGATGCCAAGCAAAGTGCATTACATTAACTCTTAGAGGACGTGGCGATTTTCCATTTTTGCGTTTTTGTTTTTCACTCCCTGTTTTCCTAGAGTCCTACCTTTTTTATTTTTCCATTCACATAGTTGTATGAGGGCTTGTTTTTTTCTGGTCAAGTTTTACTTTTTACTGGCACCATTTAATATTGCATATGATGTAGTGGGGAGCTGAAAAAAATTCAAGTGTTGTGGAATTGGAAAAAAAATGTAATTCCGCCACCGTTTTATGGGTTTTGTTTTTACAGCATTCCCTATTCGGTAAAACTGACCTGTTCCCTTCATTCTCTGGGTCAGTCCGATTAGAAAGAAACCACATTTGTATAGCTTTTCTTGTGTTTTAATACTTAAAAAAAAAAAAAAAACAACTTTAAAAATAATTTTCCTTTTTATTGCCATATTCTAATCCCCTATAACTTTTTTAAATGTATGTCTATAGAGTTGTGTAAGGTCGATCTAAACTTTTCACTGATACCATTTTGGGGGTGTGTAAGACTTTTTGATCACTTTTTATTAATTTTTTTGGGGCAGTGAAGTGATAAAAAATATAGCAAATTGCCCATTGTTCTTTCCATAACGCTGTTTTCCATATGGGATAAATATTTTTATATTTCATTAGTATGGGCATTTTTAGATGCACTGACATTTTTCTTAATAATTGTTTATTTTCATTTTATTTTTGGGGATGGGGGCGATTTGAAATTTTATTTTTACACCCTAGGTGACTATAACAAGGAATCATTAAATTACCAATTGTTTTCTGTGATGGATATTTATCCATTATAGAATACAGAATTCAGTATATTCAAATACAGTGCCGGCCTGTATTGGAATATACCAGTGATAGGCATTGTAGCCTCAAGCAGGTTCTGGGCTATCACATATGTTATGAGCATGGGAGCATGCAGCTCCCACATTTTCATGGCTCAGATGCTGTGGTCACATTTGACAATGGCATCTGAGGGGTTAACCATATGCTACTGGCCTTATGGCCAATTGTGGACATTAGCCCTGGACCACTGCTGTTTGAAACAGCAGAAACCTGGTGGCTTTGGTGCCAGCTGCACTCGCGAGCGGGCACAATTGTTAAAGTGAAGACTTCAGCTGTACATATATGGCAGAGGTCATCAAGGGGTTAATTGTGGTAATGTGTGACACCCTAATTGAGTCACTACAGGGGGCACCCTCTGGCCACAGTGACAGTCTGACTGGAAAAAGTCCTAACAAAGAGGAAGTTAAAAAGCCCGGACAGGAAGTAGCTAGCCAACATGATGACATCATCAGTGTCTTTAATCAAGATGGCTGTGACTGCCTCTCTGTGAGCAAATGGATGAGGTGTGTTATTTTTTTTTTCAACAGATTTTCCCTGAAAGCTCACAATTGTAGCATTAGATGCTGTAATCAACAGTGAATTCGGAATCCAAGGGGTTCAATGACATGGAGGTGGCGCGATCATCATTCCCCATCATTGTGTCTGCTACATACAAAGGAATGCACTTTGTGGCAAAGTAATTTGCCACAAATTTTTGTGAAATTCGGCTAAGCAGCCAAATCTTATTTTGCATAACTTCTATAATGTTATACTGTAGGAGTATCAGCAGTGTATGGTGTATGGTAAGGCTATGGTGAGGAACACGGCTAGAACTTGCAGATAGTTATCGGAGAATGTGGCTGATAATTGTGCAGCTGGTTAGAACTGGGTAGAAGATCTCGACTGTATTAATAATGTTTCTTCTTCTAAACTATCATTAATCTCCGGCCATTAAATTAACATTTAAAATGCCACTTTTGAAATCTCAATTTTCCATATTATCAGCTAGTTCATATTTAATGTTCTTATAGTCATCCATAAGCTGACTGAAACCTTCCATTCTCCCTGTCTTTGGCTCATAGAGCTCCCCATGCTTATAACTAATTCTGGCTCTCTTAATTAACCAACTGCATATTAGCATTTAAGCTTCAATGACATTTCTTTTTTTTTTAAGGAATTAATGTGCGCTACTTGAGAAATTGATCATTAATACACATACTTGTTCAGAGTCCATGCAAAACAAATCATTTTAGTCCCAGACAAAAATAAATCAAGATTCAAGAATAGGACAAGCAGTGCCTTCTTGCTGAACAGACACTCCTAGAAAAGCAAGAACTGAGGGAACAAACAAAGATCCGCACATTATCCATTATAATGTATAACTAATAACATGGGAGGGGCACACAATATTCTAGCAAAATTAACAATACAAAGATTGATTTGCATGCTCTATTATAATTCTGATGGTGATCACAATAACGAAAAGAAAAAGACTAAAAACACGAACAATTTGTTCTGATATCAACAATTATTCCACCAAATATTAATGCTCCATTAAACATGTGACAGATGATACACCATGTGAGGCCCCTTCACACTGTGCTTACTGAGATAGGATTAGGTTGGTTAGGAAAAGAAGTATCCAAATGTTTCCTGTGACGTACCCATAGATTTCTTTATGCCAACAGAGTGTGCCAATGAAACGTAGCTCAGCTGTACTTCCGAACTAAGGTGTGAAAATGAGGTAAAGAACCCATACAAAGTAAATTCTAAATTAAAAGAGAAAACACAAGCAAAAATAGTTCTTGTTATATACTAAACCAAGGATAAGTGAATTTCTGAAAATTCGAGAGAAAAATTCACCTGCCTGAGGAGTCTTATAGCCTAGACAAGCCTCCTCTGGGTATGCAAGTTAGCTTTCCTTCAAAAAGAAACCAAACACTCAGCATGGGTTACATCAGATCTTAGGTATCCATCCAAAAACTCAATGATTAGCCTTTTAAACAGACCTTGAAGCATAACTTAAAGGGGTTACCCTTAATTTCACCCAGGCAGCCTGCCTGACTAGAGCATCGGAGCATCTCATGCTCCGATGCCCTCCCTTGCCCTGCATTGCTCGGCAAGGGCTCTTTTGTTTACATAATACACACTGCCAGGCAGAGGCTTCTGCCCAGCAGTGTGTTCGGTGACATCACCGGCTCTAATGGGCCGGCTTTAGCGCTGCCCTAGCCGTTTCACTGGCTAGGGCAGCGCTAAAGCCTGCCCATCAGTGCCGGTGACGTCACCGGGCTCACTGCTGGGAAGAAGCCTCCGCCTGGCAGAGCCCGGTTCGTCACCGGAACCGGGCAAAATGCCTTTGCCCTGCGCTAATTAGCGCAGGCCAAAGGAGGGCATCGGAGCATGAGATGCTCCGATGCTCTAGTCAGGCAGGCTGCCTGGGTGAAATTAAGGGTATGTCCGGGTTAAGCTCTGAACCCGGAAAACCCCTTTAAGACTGCCCCCTCATCAGTGCAGAGCAGAGAGAACTGGATTAGCAAGTTGAGAGGCCTTTTTAGGAACTGGGGGTTACTATTCTTCCTTATGGGGAGCACCTGAGCACCCCATGAGGCGTCTTATAGACCAGGCAACACTGCTCTGGGTTTCTGGCTAACAATTTTCTACTTTTCCATCGACATATTCATATGGACCTGTTTTTGTTGCACCATATATTTTTGTCACCATTTTGGAGTATGCATAATTTACTGTTATAATGTCAATTCTGACACTGTTGTTTTCACATCATTCATATTGCAGTTTAAAGAACAGTTATCTTTTTTCTACTATTATAGCATTACTGTTTTTTTAAAAAAAAAATTTAAATGAAACCATGATTTTTTTTTTATTCATGTATTTTTGTACAAGGCATTTTATGTTATTAAATACTTTTGAATCTATTTCATTTTTTTTATAAACTGATAATTCAATCACTTACATACTAAAACAGACAGAAAAATTATTAGACTGTGGCCTAATACACAAGCTCCTCTCACAGACCAGGAAGCTTTTTCAGGACCCCAGCAGCACTAGAAATGCATTGGCACCCCATGATCATGCTGTGGAGTAGAAATAGGCGCTCTTTCCTCCTTAAATGACTCAGTCAATACTGGCCACAGTCACTAAAGGGTTAACAAAGCCAATTGGCTTAGTTATTGTCATAGCGGAGTACAATAGTATCAGTATAAAAATGTTTTCTGTTTAATCCCACTAGCGGCAGCTTTGTACAGCAGGAATTCATGCATTTCTGATGATTTTATAAAAACAATCTTTTTAAGAAATAGAGAACTCCAATACAATACAGTATAAAACTAACCAGTGTGTACTGGGGAATTCACTTCTGCAATAATACAATGGTGACACTTTAACATGGCTGGTGCTTATAAACATTATTTATTATCAGTATGCAAATCCTGATTTATTCAATATATCATAATCATATACAAAGAAACTGCAAACAATAACTTCTGAAGTATCTAATTTAACAAATACAAAAATTAGATTATAATGCTGTTGGATTATTCTATTTTACACATACTCGTACTGTAACGTTCATACTACTTGTAGAAATCATACATAAACTCACATAGTAGAGAAAAAAAATCTATGTTTATTTACATTTAAATCTAAAATCCAAAAAGGAATATATCATTACACAGGTATAAAAATATTAATATTTCCAATGAAATCATCACTATAAATATCATTTTAACAAGGTGTATAAAATAAAAATTCAAGTGGGGATTTTACCTATTATGCAAAGTAAAATGCAATATACTGTAATTTAATGTGAATAGTAAATATGTATACATGATTATAGCAAACAGCAAAACTAATTAAAATATTGCATGTTGCATCTCAGCTGAAAGAGATGAGGCTTTGTATTTAACAAAATGTTGTCCACAAAGTTGACCTAGAATGAAAAGCATTGCAGAACTGGCAAATATTTGTTCTAATCTGGGATAAACATTTGCAGTTATAGTTATAGTAAGATCTCTCAAAGCATTGTGGATAAATGAAAATCATGAAAGTCTACACCTTGCCACCTCGTGCAGATGTCCACAGCAGTTTACTGGTGGTGGTGATTATTTAAAGGTGTTATTATCCCACAACATAGAAGATTTCTTTACTCACATGGAGGACATTCTTCCCTTTCTGTAGGTGGGCAGTAGCTCATAACCCTGCATCTTCCAGGATGCATTGCAATTATCTCTTATAAACCACTTCCTCCCCTAGGTAGGTTCCACACATCTCGCTATGCCAGCACTGAGGTGAGAGGAATGGAACAGGGAAGCTACTGAGCATATTAGTCCACCACTGAAAGCAGGAGAAGGTGGACCACACGTAAAAAGAAAAGGGGGCGCTAGCAGAGAGGAAAATGTAATGTAAATAAATGAACTATTTTATTGCATGTATACTGCAATAATACTTTATTTGCAATGCCGTATTCATTACATAGTAATACTTCCATAGGATAACCACTTTAATTACTAATAGTAAATTTTGTTTAGTTAGAAAATGAAAAACAAATTGATCCCATACAAGAGCAACATCATGTTTTTTTCAGTTTAGAGCAATAATATTAAATCAGTGAGGGCTGACACTCAGTCCCACTGATCAGTTGGTTTGGGCAGCTGTGTAGTTTCCAGTACTGGCATACTGAAGCTCAGCTCCCCTCCATTTGAATGGGAGTTGGGCTGCAGTAACCCAGCAACGCCACAGCAGTAGATGGAATATTGTGCTTCAACTTAATCCAGCTCTGGCAGCAACCTGAAACAGCCGATTGGTAGGGTCAGACCTTTAGTGATCTGATATTGATGAACTATCCTGAGGATAGGCCATCACTAAGTACTGGAAAACCACTTTGAAGGACATCTGTCACCACATAAATCCATATAAAATACTTTGAGATGTGCGCTGGTCAGCTTAAAGAGGTTATCCCATTAATAATGTAAAAAATGAAAACCATACATAATCTAGTACATGACAACCTCTTTCTAACAAAGGGAGAACCAGCCTTGTATCTCACATGGACCCAGAGAACTCCTTTAACGCCACAGTCTTGGTCTCATCTTCCTCTGTGTCCTCATTGCCTACAAAACTAATATTTTATAATATGTAAATGAACCCCTAAGAGCAAGAAGGGCAGTGTCAGCGCACCTTGTTTCTTCCAAAGGCCCCACTCCCTGTCCTTCATGCCCTGCCCCACCGCTTAGGCCAGATAATGAAAACATATTGATGTCTAGCCCTCAAGTTTTGTGGGGGCATGTTCCGCACATGGTCAGTATAGGGATGGAAACCACCTGGCAGATGGGCAATCTCTATCCCCATGAGACTTCAGGGCCAGGCGTGAATATGTTTTCACTGCCTGGCCTGTCAGCAGTGGGGGCATGGCATGAAGGGCACTGATCGGAGCCTCTGCAAGCAACAAGGTGCAAGTAGGGGTTCATTCACATATTATAAAACAGCAGTTTTCTTGGCAATGGGGGCAACGAGGAAGATAGGACCAAGACCAGAGGCGGATTGGCTATATACCTTACAGGGAAATTTCCCGGTGGGCCGATGCCCAGGGGACCACCTGGGCCCTCCTCACTGCCTGCCAATGAAAGTTTTTTGGGATGCATTTTGTGCTGCTGGCAGTATTTTTATTTTTTTTATGGACTGTGGTACTTGGCTCTGTTGGGTGGTATAATGTGCCACAATATGGTATAGCTGGCCCTGCCTTCCATCAGTTTGGACCCGACTACAAAATGAGGCCACTATTGATATTTTTCCAGGACCACTTTAAGTTCCCAGTCTGCCCCTGACCTAGACCGTAGTGTTCAGCTGACCGATGCACATCTGAAAGGTCAGCTAGTTTTATTTGGACATATGTGGTGACAGGTGACCTTTAATTAATTGTATATGCTGTATGTCCTTAAAAGTCTGAAAGGATTAATTACTGTAGGCTTGCCTCAAGTGATCTGTTTAAATGGCTTGTCTGAGATTTTAAGAAACTACCCTAAGAGCAGGAAATTATAAACCATAAAAGAATAACCATTAAATTACAGTTAACGGTCATCCTGCAGCGATGATGTCACATACATCATTCAGTGATAGTCTGCAGGAGTGACATGAATGATGTGATGTTATGGCTGCAGGATCGCAAGGGATCACCGAAGTGGCAATGCTGCAGCGGCAAGGTATTAAGTAGATGAGTAATGTTTATTCCTTTATATTATACCATTTCCTGCCTTTTGGAAAGTTTCTTAAGGCACTAGACAGCCCTTGCAAAATATGTATATCGGTCTGTTAGTTCAAGGTTTTAATCAAGAATTAAAAATTAGTCATCTATGCTGGTTGGTAGCTTCATTAACTTGTGGTCTGCATACTCCATTCATTTCTTTATGAGGCAGAGAAGACTTGATTACTTCAGTCATTTACTCCCTCCATCCAGATGCAGGAACAGATAGAAAGGAGATAACTAAAATAACTTGAATGTCCCCAAACAGGGAACTGAAAGTTGCCCCTATGTCAGTAAAGAAATCTTGCTAGCTTATACGGTTCTGTGATTACAGCAGCCTCTGCTGCGTGAAAGGGGTGAAGAGAGAAGGAATGACAAGTGTTCTGTGAACTAGCAGGTTTGCTAAAACTGACAGTAATCAGACTGCAGCTCCACTACATCTTTAAATGTTATTTCATGTTATCCCCTATCCACGGAATCACAAGAAAGGAAGCCGATATGGTCCCAGAAGAGCACTGTGAGGTTTTTATACTTACCTTTTCTTCTTCTGTCCAGCGCTGAGCCCTGGAATCTTTTTGAGACTATTTTAGTAATCTGTGCTACCTAAATTTCTGTATATTCATGATTGGTAAAACAGGCAAGTATTGTCACCCTGTAACTCTGTACCTGTTGATAACTAATGACAAAGGTATTCAGGCACTAACCAGCATTTGTTAGGGTAATATTCATTAGGCCAGATTCACAATGTCACTTTTTCGCAAAACATGAAAAGAAGGTGTATCAAAACTGGTGTAAAGTAGAACTGTCTTAGTTGCCCATGACAACCAATCATATTCCCCCTTTTATTTTTCAAAGCTGCTTTGGAAAATGAAAGGTGGAATATGATTGGTTGCTATAGGCAACTAAGACAGTTCTACTTTACACCAGCTTTGATAAATCTCCCCTGAATTCTATATATTTTTCTCCACTCAAGAACCATGTCTGACTTTCTCTAATTGAAACATCAATAAATCTCCTTGTGTGAAACTGGATTTAGTAGGTAAGTCTGAAGGGACTGTCCCATAACTACAAATCAACACATCCTTTTGGCATGGTGTCTCAGTAGTTTGCAGTGTAGCCTTGCAGCACTCGAACCCTCAGTATCAAGTGAACCAGTGAGAACATTCACATGGAGTGTACAGATTTTGTGTCTTTGCCTGGGTTACTTCTGTGCACTGTGCTTTCTTCCCATATTGATAGTTATTAGCTCTAGCATATGTGTGTTTAAGATATGGAAATACAGTAATTCCTGCTACTAATGGTTGATGTAAATGATGCTGCATGTGTGCTTGGCAGCTGAAAGCATCTGTATTGGTTCCATGTTCGTATGTGCCCACATTAATGAGAAAAATGTTTAAATATATGCAAATGAGCATCTAGGACCAATATGGTCATTGCTGTTACAACTAGAAGCTCTGCTCTCTCTGCAACTGCCTGTCCCTGTCAACTAAAGTGGAGAGGATACAAAAGTTGCAGAGAGAGCAGAGCCTCTAGTTGTAACGGCAATGAGCATGTTGCTCCTAGTGGTTCATTTGACTATATTAAGACATATTTCTCACCAATGCGGGCACATAGGAACATGGAAAATTGTGTAGAGAACGTTGATCGGAGACTGGCACTACGTCACTTTTATGGAAAAAGATCTTCCCCTTTTCTATCACCACTCCCTCTGTGCGAACAAGCCCCCTGGTGCTCTGCATATACACAGTCCTGAAATATCTTGTAATCCCGAAGAGATGATAAAGAATGCGGCACTCACCAGGCTTCTTTTTGCAGCTTTATTATTAGACACTCACACGTGCGGACGCGGATACCCTGTGGGCTAAGCCAAGCAGCCAGACGAAGCGCGCACATACGCGCGAAACGGCCGTCGCTGCACGCTCTCTTGCACTGAGCAGGGT
Organism: Rhinella marina; assembly: GCA_900303285.1. Taxonomy (NCBI): domain Eukaryota; kingdom Metazoa; phylum Chordata; class Amphibia; order Anura; family Bufonidae; genus Rhinella; species Rhinella marina. The sequence goes on along the minus strand of ONZH01020026.1, from coordinate 831,034 downwards.
ATCCGCGTCCGCACGTGTGAGTGTCTAATAATAAAGCTGCAAAAAGAAGCCTGGTGAGTGCCGCATTCTTTATCATCTCTTCGGGATTACAAGACATAGGAACATGGATCAACACAGATGCCTTAGGCTGCCAAGCGCACATGTAACAGGTCAGCCAGTTTCATAGGTACAAATCTGCCGACAGACGCCCTTTCAAATGTTTTTTGAACTTTACAATATTATATGGAATGTAATTCTGAATGTGCTATAATATTTATTTCTTGATTGACTGATTTTACCGATATGAAAACAAAGAATATAATCCAGAGGTAATTAAAAAATAAAGTATGTTTCCGTTTCTGGGGGTTTGTCTATAAAGCAAATTAGTAGACGGGTTCTCAGGCTTGGAAACAAACTACCCATTGCAAACAGCAACTATAGTAGAATCGGATGGGTACGGGGGAAGAGAGATGGGATTTATGGGGTTTTAGGTTTATTAAAAGGAACCTGTCATCTCCAAAACACCCCCTGAACTAGAGTAAGCGGTGAATAGTGTAAGTGATGCTGAATCCGAATACGTAAGTTTTATATTCATACTCACTTCCATTCCGACGCTGTGCTCCCACAAACCAGCAGTAAAATGCACTCACTGGACTCCAGTGCTCACTCACATAATGGAGAGGACTCAAAGAAGAGTCCAGTGAGTGCATTTTACTGCAGGTTTGTGGGAGCACAGCGTCAGAATGGAAGTGAGTATGAAGATAAAACTTACATATTCGGATTCAGCATCACTTACACTATACAACGCTTACTCTAGTCCAGGGGGTGTTTTGGAGATGACAGGTTCCCTTTAAAGATCTCGAGTGTATTTTTCCTATGAATTTTCCTCGAAGTGCATGTCAGTAAAGCTCAGGTTTTCAGCTGCATGTCATCACTTTGCTAAACCCTACACATTCCCTTTGTTGAAAAGATGTTCTGTGGCTCCGCGCTTCCACTTATCTTGCTCTCATTTTCAGATGACAGCGAACTGCACTTTCCTGGATAAGACAAATACATTAATATGTTTCTCTGAAGAATAAAAGGCAATGGAAGTAAGACAACAAATCCGGTAAATAATGGTGTGCTTGACAGCTGCCACATAACGTACACTAAGTGGAATAATAAGGAGGACGCTGGTATGTTTAAAGGTTTAGCACGCCATGCAGTAGCATCTTCTAAATCTGAATAAGGCCCTGTATCCAAAGTTCCTTCAATGAAAGGTAAACTGCAATGCTAAATTATAGAAATGTAATCTTGGTAATGCAAAGTAGTGAACACAAAGTTACCACTAGGAGTGCTAAACCTTAGCCTGAATCTAAGGTCACATAGAATAGTTGCCACTCACGCTACACCCTGTTTTCTACACAGGGCAGGCCACCAGGTAGGAAACATCCATGTCAAGGACACAAATGACATCTGTGGGGATTTCCGGTAGTACCAGACTACTGAGTCACTCAAGTCTTTGGATGTATATCACTGACCTATTGTTCTGTATCAGATATCTGATCCCCACCAAGTCAATGACCTAACATCCATGAGTATTTTCTGCCTTGTAGTTGTCCAGCCCAACCTGGAGAACTGCGTGGAGGTGGCAACTTTTCTATGCACTAAAGGCAAGTGAGCATGTAGCCTAGGAGATCTATGTAGGAGGGAATAGCACATTTATTACAGAATATTAAAAAAAATCACACTCACGGGTAAAATATTCTGACAAAATGTAATCATCGCCTTAATCTTTATTCAGGTACGCATGCATGCAAGTATGGAAGCCAATTGATCCTTCATTAAAATGAGATTTTCAGTACAAAAAAGGCCCATTGGAAATGGAAATAAACCACTGAATATTCAATTTCTGAAGCAACAAACAAGAAAGATTTGTCCATGGAGAAAGTCATTTTCAATGTGATCAATCACAGCATTGACAGCAATGATCCAATCAGCCACTTAGAGGCATTAGCTAATCACATACTGATTCCAAGAAGCAACTCAGCAGCTCAAACATTTCGTGTCAGCTTATCCAGAAAGTTTGGCAAATTAAGGTCAATTTTATGATCACATTTTACACAGGATTAAGAACCAGTGACAAAATGAACCTTTGTAGGAAACACATCAGGAGCTAGCAGGACATATTTGTGTAACAGTGATCCAACCAACAATTGTCACCCTTGTGTCACCCCAAATATAGTGACTAAAGACGACAAAAACATACTAAAGATTACAGCACAGACACAGTGGTTGAAGTTCATTAAGAATACAGCAGAGGTCTGAACCTTATCAGACCTATCTCATATCTATTTCATATCAATTTACTCAATATCTCATATTTTTAATATCTATCTCATATCTCTGTCTATCTGTCTGTCTCTCTACTTACCTACCTAACGACCTGTCTCATATCTCTCTATTATCTATGTCTCTCATATCTATCCTATCTATCGTGCTGCCCACCGCCGGGCCTCATAGGCTATAATTGGATCTGGCGGGGATCCGGGTGCTTTTGGACATGAGTGCCGGCTTACAGTCGGACAAAAACCGTTGTACGCAATGGTTTTTGTCTGGTTGAAAGCTGGCATTTTGCCGGAAAGCAGTCTGATCCTATTATTGTCTATGGGGCCTGGTGGTGCAGGCCTATCTTGCTATGCCAGATCCAATAATCTCCAGCACGTTGTACCCTGCTGGATTCGAGATGCCGCAAATGTGAACGTTCCCTAAACTAAGGCATGCTAAAAACAGTCACTAGTACAAAAATCAGCCTATACTTTTCACTAAAATACGTGGTTCTACTTTAGGTTGGTTATTCTTTATTCCTGATACCAATTATAAAATACATTGTTCAAATTAAAATGTACGCTTCACCGGCGTTATTACTTAAGGAACTTCAACAGAAAGTTCAGTTAAAATTGGAATTATTCAACAGACCCAGAATAAAAGTTGAGACAGGCAACAATTGTAAAAAAAAAAAGAAAAAAAAAGTAATCGCAAAAGAGACAAAACAGCAGACGAACATCCTCTTATTAATTTGTACACAATTACCCCAATGATATTATTACATCTCATTCACAAAAATTCATTGTGATTAGGGCACGGGATGAGAGAGGTTTAGTGAGAGCACCATATAAAATGGATAATTGCCTTAAAATCTCTTAAATTGATAGCATATTATTAATGGATTCATAATTAACCCAAAAGAACATTACCGGAGCTGAAAATAGTGTGAGCTGCGCTCATTACTGCTCTGCTAAGTGCGGCCCTTTAATCAGAGCTGCTGAATACTATAATGTTTTAATCTAGATATTTATGTACAAATTTGGAACAAGCAGGCATCAAACAGAAAAATTAAAAGAGAATAAAGACGGCGAGATTTTCCAGCAGCAGGTAGCAAGGTTGCAGCTTTTTTCCCCGTTGTGGTGGTTTTTATCGTGCTCTACAATCAAGCCTTTTGTCGGCTATTTCTACATATCCATGAAGGACTGTGCACTTAGCAGGGAAATGCTCAGAGGCGGCTAATCAATCCCGCAGCAGTGAACATGGCAACCGCCGCTCCACAATGTGCTTGTCTGGACTTTTCTTTATCTCAAAGCTCTGAAAACTTTACCAGATGAAGAAAATATTGGCCTTTATGCATTGAGTAACAGGTTGCTTTACTGTTCAGGAATACAGCAGAAAATGAGAATAGTGAAGGGTAAAGTACGGTATTTATAACCAGAAGGAGACTTCTCCGATTAGTTTGTCTACAATCAATACATGGCAGGACAGAAAGCTTAATGCAGGGAAGGGCAGGCAGAAAGCTCCATGGATGTGGCATGCCAGGAAGTTGTTCCTTTTACAACAATGATTACTTGGTATTTTAAAAATGATTAACCCATCCTTAAATGGCCAAATGGATTAAATGCTGCTGTTTCCTCGCCGGCCCCTTATAGAAAAGCCTTAGAAGGGTAATCAGTCTTATGAGGCAAAGCTTAGATCCAGGATACAAATGCCACAGTTCCGCTATCTTTCCCCAGACTAATTGAAACTGCATGATGCCACACAGCAGGGAAAAAAGGTAAAGTGTAATCGGATGCAATTTTTTGTACAACTTCCATTAATGAGCATCATGCCATGGAGGCAAAAGGAGTGATAAGGTTTGTTTGGTAGCGGTTATTACCTGTCAGCTGCATCCGGTGCCTGCTGCCTCTTGTTTACTTTAGCGTAAAGGTCTTGAACGTGATCCCTCTCGGAAGCAGAAAACAGTGTCTCTCTAGGGTAACTGTAAGTCCCAGGCATTGCAGGCGAATAGGGCCTGTGGGAATTGTGCTGCGGAGGCGGGGGCTCTTTAAAGTGGTTCACTCTGGCATAATTAGGGTCCATGTCGTCATCCTCAATATCATGGGATCCGCTGAAGTTCCATAACACTTTGGCCTGCTTTTCCCTTATTTCTTGGTGCTTTGCATTAATCCTGCAGATCAAAAAAAGATAAAAACAGTCAATCACTTAGATCCTTTCACAAGAAAATCCATAAACTATTTCAGGAAACAGCATGGACATTTCATAGCAGTCAATAAGGGAGATTCACCGATCATGTATACTCCACCTGCTGAATAAGACATTCAATAGCTTTAAGCTTAAGCTAGATGAGTTTCCACCATGCTTCTTACAATAACGCTATCTTCCAAAGAAATATACACTCTAATTTCATTCAATTTGCTGATTATAGCCAGAGCCATAGTTACGTTTCTGGAGATGTGATGGCACAATGTTTTCACGTTTTATACTCCAGTGGTAAATTTATGTGATAGAATACACTGATAACTTCCTCAAAAACATAACAACCTCAACAAAGTGGATGGAGAGTTGGAGAGTGATCACTGCTGATCTCTAATAGGACATAATTAAGTTCTTACAAAGCATTAGTGATCATAAGACTACATTTCTGTAACCCATATCTAAAAATGAGTGACAATAATCTGTAAATTATCTGAGGTATGTATTATACTTGTGAGCATCGTAAAATAACCTCATATTTAGGGCATGAAACCACTATGAACATCTGCAATTCGTTGTAAACATAGGTATAAAAATTAATTTTTACATTTAAAAATTTCAAATTTATAGGGGTTGTCCACTCCTTTACCAGTGATGACCTGCCTCAGGATAGGTTAACAATATCTGTTTGGTGAGGGTTCAACAAGCCACATCGATTTGTATAAATTTATTTTATGGATTTCTATAGCGCAGACACATTTTCGCAGCACTTTACAGACATTAGCATCAAGATGTCCCCAATGGGGCTCACAATCTAAGTTCCCTATCAGTATGTCTTTGGAGTGTGGGAGAAAATCCACACAAACAAGGGGAGAACATACAAACTCCATGCAGATGTTGTCCTTAGTTCAAACCTTCAGTGCTGGAAGTTGCTGCTGGATCTGCAATGCTTTGTCCGTCATGCAGTGGACAGCACCAGTTACTGCAGCGTGGCTCTTATTGAATATGAGCCATGATAGATGACGTTGTATAGTTTCGGAACCAGAGCTACTACAGAACAGGTGACCAGTGGGGCTGTGGAGTTTCTACCTCCACCGATGAGATATTGATGGCCTATATCCTGAGGACATGCCATCACTTGAAAAGATGTGGACAACCCCTTTAATATATATGATCAAACACACAGCACAAAGCACTTGACAGCTAACTGAGCAAGATATTTTGTGTTGAAATCTGTGCTACTGTCCTTGTACTAAATTTCAATGGACAATGGGCAAGTTCTGGGGACACTGTGTTTTTTTACTTGCTCACTGCGTCTCTTTCAGACAATATAATCTCTGCTGCCTGGGAAACTGATATTAAAAATACATAAAGGTGAGAATCCCTCTCCAATGCCTTCTTAGCAAAGATGTTGTTTTGCACTACATTACTATTTCTAGGCAACATAACTTACTGACTAGACTGCAGGCCACAGTGACTGAGTGTAATGAATTTTGGGGAAAAAAGTCCCAATTTATACAACTACAGACCCATATCTAATTTCCAGTAGCTAAACAATGTCAAACTAAACTAAAAGGTGTTGCTGTAGGGGGTGCAGCAGTCACATCATAGGCCCTGGTACCTGGGAGACCCATAGCAACATAAAGAGACACCCGTATTTTGAATGGCAGTAGGTCAGAGGAACAGTTAAAGGGCGTCTGTCAGCAGATTTCTACCTATGAAACTGTCTGACCTGTTACATGAGCTCTTGGCAGCTGAAGGCATCTGTGTTGGTCCCATGTACATATGTGCCTGCATTGATGAGAAAAATGATGTTTTAATATATGGAAATGAGCCTCTAGGAGCAATGGGGGCGTTGTCATTACACCTAGAGGCTCTGCTCTTTCCTCAACTGCTGCACCCTCTGCACTTTGACTGACAGAGCCAGGCAGTGTAAAAGTGATCATTGCTGCCTGGCCCTGTCATTTAAAATGGAGAGCAGCAGTCATGCCAAGTGCACATGTAACAGGTCAGCCGGTTTCTTAGGTGCAAATCTGCTGACAGATGTACTTTAATGATTTTGCACTGGAGCTTCAAGTTACATATCTGAACTGAACAAACCTTATTATAAGAATACACAGACCTGTCTAATTTTTGGAAAAGTGCTCTCTTAAAATATTACAAAGGTGAGTCTAAAATGTGGTCTACGAAAATCATGGTTGGTGAGAAAACATTGCATAATTGTCATCCTCTACGTAAACCTGATACTACTTCTATTGAAGCAACAATTACAACTATTGTTTTTTTACCCTAAAAACAGCCCCTTCTTACATGTCCCAAACATTACAGGGAAATCTCAATAATACAATATATCCTATACAAAAACCAAAAAAGAGCCTGTTAAAGCCCATAAAATAAATCAGTTATATTAAATACTGTCATTAAAACGACACAGAAAATCAATCCACAATTAAAACAGGCATCCAGCACACACAATATACAGCCATCTACAGGTTACAATACTGAAATAAACCACAGCATTTAAAGCGACTCTCCAACACCTAGGGATGAGCAAATAGATTGATCTCATGAGCAAGAGTGCTTTACCTGTGAGAGGCAGTCCCTGCATGTGAAGAAGAGCCCACCTGTTGCTTGATTGACAAGGCTGGACATCTTGTCCAGCGAATAGCAGAGCAAGTGCAGAGGATCTGCTTCCGCATCTGGAGCAACAACTGTATATGCGCTGTTACCTAGATGTGTTGTGGTGCATGCACAGTCGCTGCTCCAGTAGCAGAAGCAGAGCCTCTGCACTACTTTGAGGAGATTGTCAGGACCAGGCAAGATGTTCAGTCTTGTCAATCAAGCGGCAGGTGGGCACCTCTTAACCTGCAGCGACAGCCCCTCACAGGTGAAAAACTATTGCTGATGGGACCAATCCCTACTCACCTCCCATGCCCTATTACATACAGTACAATATAAACAGTACTGATCCCACATCACTAATTTATATGTCCATACACATCTCTGTTCCTCTGCTGTGCGCCTGCAGACTGGAGCTAGAATACATTGAGAGGACTCACCTGGAGTCCTCCCTATAATGTGCATACACTTATGAGTCCGGGTAACATATTCCAGCGCTGGTTTGGAGGTGCAAAGCAAGGGACAGAGGTGAGCATAGACATATGCATTTTTATGTTTTTCCCTATAGAGGAGGAGATGGAAAAACACCTGCAAAATAGGCCATTGCTTCAACATGTTGCATTAAAAAAAGACACAACAAACAGCACTAAATTCAAAAACAAAACAAAACGCTTGGGTATCCTGCATTTCATATTTCCCAAGACTTTCAGCTAGGGCTAGTTTCACACCTGCGTCAGGGGACTCCGGCAGGCTGTTCACCCGCCGGATCCGTGCTGCCGCAGGTGAACGTGTGGGGCCGGTACTACGCCCCGGCCCCATTTCACTGTAATGGGGGCGGGCCACGAATCTGGCCACAGCATGGCAAACCCTGCCGCCGGAAGTCCCCTGACGCAGGTGTGAAAGCACCATAACATCTAAGGCTGGCATTTTTTCAGCAAAAACCACACTGCAGATGCAAAAAAAAACAAACAAAAACTATAAACAAAAAAAAAATTATAAGTATGAATATGTAATATTGCTCAGCACAACTGTTTAATCCCTGATACCGTCCAATCCAAGTAAAACATGAATGGCTCCTTCTTGTCGGTGGCTCTCTGCTTTGGCTTATTGGGGGGGGGGGTCACAAGTAGAGACAATCCTTTTAATTCTGAATGTTGATTAGTAGAGCCTTGTGTACTATGCTTACTCTACATTGTGACTTTTACATTCTGAAGCAAGCACAAACGCAAGGCTTTCTTTCAGTGCCAGCCCACCCAATTCATTGTACTCATTGCCAGGCAGCTGTTCTCTGTCATAGCACATAAAGCTGAATGATTACCACCAAGCACCAAGCATAATTCATAGTATTGTCCAATGGGCCAACTTCACAGACCATGTGTGCATTTATGTACAGGCAATGTGTTATCCTTTGCTATGCCCAGAGCTGAAGGACCACTGAAATGAATTTTCCTATTTAATTGGTGAATAAATACAGCATTAACCTGCCAAATAGGAGACATAAAATCAGTGAAAAACGCATTCAAGCGAGCTCCTGCCTACTGCTGTGGAGACACATGCACCATGCTTATAATAAGGATTCCCAGCATCCAGTGGGCTGTAGCTAAATCACATACTTCCTCCTCTGGCAGCCATGTCAATCATATTTCCTTACATAGCGTCAGCTGTAATGTCCACCCAAGGCCGGAAAAATGTATTATAAAGGAAAAACAAGTAAAAAATAATGTATCATGCGACCTCTGTCAGTTCTCCTGGTATTTCTATGGTAAATATTCCCAATGAAATAACTACCCATCTATTTGTAACACTTAGCTTAGTGCCGTTCCTCTGTTATTCTTCCTGGAAATCAAAGAATAAAGTGACAATAAGGTTTACTATTCCCACAGTCAATAGGAACAGTCACAATTTTGCTGGGCAATTTTGTGGGTGTTCCAGTCATTTTGGGGAGTTCTTGAATGGTCCAAGGGGTGAGGCTTAAATGTTCTCATTTCTACATTTTCACGGTTGCCAAGTTTGTTCAGTAGGGTGTGTCTCTACACATGACAAAGTGTGGGGTTAAGCCATTTACTATAAATGATTGCTTCAACTGAAAGACTTGTAAAAAATATGGCAAATCAGGCTGTGCAGACATCCTGCAGTTTGCACTTATTTTGGTGCAAACCAGGGTACAGCAATGAGGAAATGTTCAGGTAAAAGCTATTAAATCACTAAGGAAAAGAAATATTACAGATATCAATTAGTACAGCTGAAGATGTACACTGCTGGTACATTAATCCAGAGCACTGGAGCACATTGATTTTATGATCACACAACTTCACTGGGCAAATGGAGCTTGACACTTGTTTATTGGTTAATTAGAGGAAAGAAAGTGCAGCCATAGTTTGAGATATCGATACATGTACTTATAATAATACCAATATAACTAAAGGACCTTTACTTAAGGAGCCTCTGTCAGCATGATGATCTATTAAACCAGACATGATCTTGCTCAATAAAACATTATATTTCTTTATTTTATAGCTTGCAGCATTGTTGAGTTATTTATACTTTTATTAGAATGCAAATGAGGCATTTGGAGCACCAAGGGGCGGGCTATACTGCTTTGAGCACCACTAAAACTACTCCCCTAATGGTCGATCCCCCAATTGATTGGCAGAGCCTAGCGCTGTCTTATTGCGCTTGTGCTGTTGTGCACAGACTCAGCCCCTGTGCACTCCATCTGCTGCTGTTTGCCAAGCAGCACAGATTCAGACTGCGCAGACGCCAACCACTTAATTCCACCCATTAGTGAAGGTGCCTACGTCTTCAGAATCAGAGGAGGAGCACTTCTGGGTGGAATGATGTGGTCGGCACCTGAGCATTCTAAATCCGTAGCAGTGCTCGAAGCAATACAGCCTGCTCCTTGATAAAAGTCCAAGTAACAATGCTGCAAGCTAGAAAATACAGAGATATATTATTTAAATCTGCATGATCAACCCTACCAGGTCGATCATGCTGACAGAGGATCTTTAATGTGACATATATCAAATATCACAGATTTTTTTTCCTTTTTCTTTATGATAGGGCCCAATTTCATGTTTTTCCTTTTCTGGATTAAATGGTTGCTTCATTTTTATGTTGGAGTATATTTCCATAAATGTCTGATAGAAGTGGGTCAAACTCCAGAGCCCACAACTGTCTTTTAAATAGGGCCCTAACCCCATCCCTCCTGGCTGCAGTGACCAGGGGTGGTCAAGAATATGGAAACAGCTGAGCAAGACCGTGCCATGCTGTCATAGAGCCTGCTCGGCTGTTTTAGTAGTTCTGGTCACAGTCATCCAGGAGGGAGGATATCTGTGATATGTGGCGGAAACATGTGTGGCAGTTTTTTGTGCCAGAACTCTTCTGTAGTTTAATCACTGGATTTTTAGGTCCTATGCATATGGCCTCCATGTGAATAAAGCTAAGCCCAATACATATGGTGATATCTTGTAGAAACAATGCTTCTAGGAGAGAAAAGTTCCATACATGCAGCATCTGACAGAACGTCACAATTTCTTCTAGTATGAAATTGGAGGCACACCAAGGTACAGTAAAAGCCGCAAGCAGTTGAATGGAAGCCTTTTTATGGGCTTGTGAATTAGACCTAAAAATAATAACACATCACATACGGCGCTTACGGCGCTTTTTGCATAAATTAAGATGGTGCCCACAGGGCCCCAGACAGTGGCATGCAGATACAGTAGAAAACTATGGCAGAACAGTGCCTCACGATTCTCTGTAATAGTTCACAGGCACATGGGAGCACAAAGCATCAGCCTCGATACAGGTGGCACCATGGCATCACTGCATCGCGTCTTATGCCTGCCAGCTAACAGTGACTGATGAGAACTGAGTGAGTAGGTGGGTGCAATGGATTTCATTATGATAGCAGGTAGGTGTCAGAGGCATCCTCTCTGCCTGCAGTCTGCAAACCTACTCTGATCATTTCTCTGCTCTACACCCAGTTTATTCTCCTGTGCCTCGTAAATAACATTACAGCACAATGCCACTCATTATCCTTGCAGGTTTCCATCCAGTGCTGGGTGATCTGTGTGACTTTCTATCACCCTTGGCATAGAGTTTCTTCAATGCCATACATCCTGTCATTATAACTTGTCATGCAGTACTCATATGGGAGCCCTAGAGTCTGAGCCATTACTCTCCCTGTTTTCCTGACATAGATGTTACCTCTGCACACTAACCAGTGCCAACTGCAGTCACTTTGTGCCTGTCCTTGTAACAAAGTGGATGTGGATCTGCTGTGTGTCAAACAGTTTTGGCTTGGGGCTCTGACCAAGGGTATTATCTGTGTTATATTCTTACTATTTTCTCTTTAATTAAAGGGAAACAGGGAAAGGTGCCTTAAGTACCCCAAAGGGATCAACCATCAGCTGGTGACGATCAGGATGCATGTACTGGCCCTTTAAGAGCTAAAGGGAGTTTGGCTGCAAGCCCTACAGACAGAGACAGAGGCCTAGTTAGCAAGAAGCAGCCTGCATGGAGGGACATAGCTACTTCAGCAGCTAGGAAGGAGAGAAGAGTGTTCAGAGGGACCACACCGCTGGAGCCCAGAGTGATGTAAGGCTACTTTCACACTTGCGTTGTAAGGATCCGTTTGTGAGATCCATCACAGGCTCTCATAAATGGTCCAAAACTGATCAGTTTTGTCCTAATGCATTCTGAATGGAAAAGGATCCGTGCAGAATGCATCAGTTTTGCTTCAGTTCAGTCACCATTCCGTTTTGGAGGCGGACAAAAACGCTGCTTGCTGTGTTTTGGTGTCCGCATGAAGAAACTGATCCAAACAGATCCGTCATGACTCACAATGTAAGTCAATAGGGATGGATCCATTTTCTCAGACACAATAGGAAACGGATCCGTCCCCCATTGACTTTCAATGGAGTTCATGACGGATCCGTCTTGACTATTTAAAACATAATACAACCGGATCTGTTCAGAACGGATGCAGATGGTTGTATTATCATGACGGAAGCGTTTTTGCTGATCCATGATGGATCCAGCAAAAACGCTGGTGTGAAAGTAGCCTAAGTGAGCAGAGCAGTCAGTCATAAGCCACTGTTGTAGCACAACTATAAATCCCAGTATCCTCAGTCTGTTTGATTCTTCAGAGTTCTTCCAGGGCTTGTCTTGTACATGTGACCCATGTCCATGCTGTATGTGATTATATGGCCTGTTATCATATTATATAGTTAATAACATTGGCCGTTTGTGTAATGATCTTGATATAAAAAAAAACTAGTCATGACTGGGTCAAAACTAGCAAAAACCTGACAAAACATTGCTTAGGGCCCCAGAATGCCAAATCTGCCATTGCACCTGGGCAGGAGATATTGGATAACGCCTTAGTATACAGAGTGATTGAATATGTCATTTTTCCAGCTACACTAAATATAAAGGATCTAATACATATTCAGTGGGAGAGAGTCAAGTGAGGAAATGGAGACAGGGAGGCTGGCCATAATAACATAGAACCAACAAATGTAAAAAGAGGCCACAATGCAATGCAGAGTATTTAAGGGAAAAGCTATCTAAGAGAATGATTATGCTGACTTTCACTACCATTATTCTGGCACTGAGCCGCCGTAACTGTGACTTCTCCCATCTAACCATGTTCAGATTTTTTTTTTAACAAATGAAAGCCCTGAACACTTTAATAGAAGGTGATCTATGACTAACCCAATGGAATATGCCCAATGCTTGCACCCCCCTCTGCTGCGCTCTGCAGAGTAACTATAATTTGCTGTACGATCAAGAACAATACACCTTTCAGTGTTTATTTATTTTTCAACAAATGGCAAGTGCACCTCGACCAGCCATACAGAACATAAGCACTCTATCAGACCGCACACACAATAGACTTTGTGTATGATGTCTGGCACAGGATGCTTGGAGCAATCCTCGGAATTCATCTTACAAGAACATTCCACTAAAAAGAATCCTTTTGTTGTCAAGGTTCTTGTCGGGTCAAGAATCTGTTTAATCTTTCAATCATATGAGAATGATTAAAAAAGTGATCTTCAGTGGCTCAATGTCAGTTAACACAGACGGAAAGGGATACAGACAAGAGGCACAGTTTGGGCCAGTTTCACAGCAGAGACTTCTTTTGTATGCACAGATGTCCTTTCTAGAAGAATGAGTCTTTTTTTCTTCCCTTGTCATAATTACAGTCATCTAAAGTCTACCTTTCTCTTACTGGTAGGAGACTATGGTCTGACACAAAGACAAGGGGTAGAGGACATACAGCTTTTATCTATCAATGTGTTCGCATCTGCCAAACGGAAAGCAATATACAATGGGAGACCTAAATAGTACACAAGAAAATTGTGCTTCAAAAGTCCAAACTGCCCAGCTATTTTGTTGTTGAATTTCTTTTATTTCTACAGTTAAGTTATAATATCACAAACCAGACATGAAACCAAGTTTTAGTACGTGAGTAGTACTCAGCAGACAATATAAACAGCACAAAATATTAAATACAAATATCATATTTTCACAGAGGATCATGTACGGCAATATTTTTGTCATCACCATGCATTTACTTTATAATGTCCATTTTAAAGGGAATGTATCATCAGAAAATGACCTATTTAAATCACATTTTTATGTTAAACTTTTTTTTTAGAATTTTTTGAAACTTTTGATTTAATTTTCCATATCATTATCTATATTTTAAAAAAATATAACTAAAATCACTAAGTCTTCACACTGGCCACTAGTCTTAATAATATATTGACACTTCTTGTTCTTTTCAGTAGCTAGCGTATTATCATTAAAGGCAGAATTACCATGACCTCTGTAATGATAAAGAATCCACCATTCACAACAGGTGATATAACAGCTTAGGGAGAGCTCATTTCACTGTTACTATTCCGGTCTTATAATTCGTTTGAAGAACAGAAAAATAAAGGAGAAAACTGATTCTGTAAAAACAGGGTCCATTTTTTTTTACAAGATCCATTTTTTCTGATGGATCAGAAGAAAGGAAAAATAATGGTGGTGTGAACGCTCCCTAATCTACTCTGACCTCTGCACAAGTCGTGGAGCACACCCAGAAAACTCTCTTGTAGAAGTCAATGAGATCTCAAAGGACAGGAAGTCTTGACATATGTTAGGCCCAGTGGCCAGGGTAAAATTTAGGATTATTTTTAAATATAGATAAGGACACAAAATTTAAAAGAAAACATAGGGGCACATTCACTAAGACCTGCGTTTTAGACACCAGTCTTAATAAGCCCTATACCTGGCGGTGGATCCACCTGAGTTATGAAGAGGCGTCTGCCTCTACACAGAGGCACCAGCCACTACCACCACTTCTAAATGTAAGACAGCTTCCAGGCATAGAAAATGGTAAATGAGACCGGCCTACCCCTTCTCCGCCCACTTTTTTAGACCTGCCCTGAGTGGGGAGAATTCAAAGATTGTGACGCAAAGGAACTTTGTGTGCAACTTGCGCCAGAAATATGCTTAATTTCGGCGTATTTCTGTTTAATAAATGAAGCCCAAAATCACCAGAAGTTCTAAAACATACGGCCGCCATTTATTATCTGTTTTACGCCAGTTTTTGGCATATTTAGGATGCAGATTTTTTTGAAAAGGTGTTTTGCAACAAAATCTGTGTCTTTACTCTGCTCACGCTACATCTGCAAAGTGGTGGAAAAAGGGGTGTGTGGCGTGGACAGGGAAGAGGGTCGGCCGGCCTGTCTCATTCATCATTTACTACTCCAGTTTTTGGCCTTAAACTGCTCCAGCAAGGGAGCTGGCGTACATTAATGTATGCCCCACAGCCAGCGGCAGCAAGTGCCAAAGTTATGTATAAGCCTGCAACCCTACATAACTTTGGTGCATTTACTGGCAGCGCAGAGGGATAAAGACCAGCGTGTAAATTGCCAGCCTTAATAAATGTCCCCCTATATGTTTAACATAAAAACTTGATTTAAAAACTGTGTCATTTACTGATGACACATTCCCTTTAAATGCCACTCAAATAAATGGCTTGTCTGTGTCAGCACTACTGTCTGTAACCGGCAGTTTTCAGGACTCTAATAATACACTTGCTTCTCACTTACAAGACATTTATAAATCTGTCCCTCTGCCTTTCTATTTGACATCACTTTTTATGTGGCACTGCATGGGGATATTCTGCTCTGTATAATCACTGTGATGAGGCTGTAAGCCATATGGCACTATTACTTAGGCTATGTTAGTAGTGCTCATATTCATGGTGTTTGGAGTTCTGGGATCTAGGGATGTGTGTTTAGAAATTAGCTAAAATATTCAACAGATGGAAGTCAGACAGGATGATCTGCGGAGGATGCATACTGATCCTCTGGGATGTAGAAAAAGAAAAAAGGTCCAAGGTCACTTACCTTCACTTTGTGAATCATTATCGGATGGGTGTGTAATTGGGCTTCCTGTTCTGCCATCACTTTCATAGAGCAGATCAGGAAGCACATTGCTAACGTCGAACTCTGACTGTCAGCAAGAATTAAATAAAGTATTTTTAATATACTTGATGAACAAAAATGCTTAGGGTCATCAAAATTTCATACCCATGTGTGTTCTTCAGAAAACACAGGACAAAAATGGTCCCATAGAGGGACTGAAACGTCTCTGTATGCCATGGGGAAATATTTCATTGAAGATATTGGCATGTTGCTTTCCTCTCAACCAAAAAGCAAGCCCTGATTTGAAGTAATTGGTCACATTGTACCACAAACAACTGTATCACCAAACAAAAAAGAGGTACTAGACCAAAGACTACATGTTAAAAGTACCATCTTCATTGAAAAAGCATATAAAACATAATAGCGCCAAACTTGATACAGATAAAAGACAAGAGGATGATCCCGCACCCACAGTACCTACATATAGTATCACAACCATTCAGCAATATAGTAAACAGGCCAGTGCCACAAATATATCACCCAGAAATCACAGTTCTGAAACCCTACAACACTGGCACAGAAGCAAGTTCACCCACCACACCTGACAGGTGTTTCACTACCCCCAGCATTTTTGGTCTAGTACCTCTTTTTTTGGTTTGGTAAGATGTTGCTTTCTACATCAATATAATCCTTTTCCACAGTGCTGGTCCATTTACTACATTTGATTCATTGGCCTGTAAGAAGGGCGAGCTACACCCACCTTAGAACAGGAAAAGCACATGGAAGAAGGTGCTGATACCCTTCCTGATGAGGGTTGCACGTCACTTCATAATAGTGCCAGTTGGCCACCATTATAGTTAGGGTGGCCGTAAGCCATGTGTTGAACTTGCAACTCTCCACTCAGGATGCAGGACATTAAAAAGGCAAGAGGATGCCCCATGCCTAAGGGAGCAGCCTCCCCAAACGTATGTATATGCAAAGAAGAACGTCGTGCATGAGAGAAGGACCACAGACCAGGCCTGCAATGTACTCCCTGGTGAGGATGTGAGCAGCAGCCTCTGCAGGTAAGACATCTGTGAACTTGATGTGAATGCTGAAGACATGTGATGAGGACGACTGGGCTGCACACCAATAATACTGCCACATGTAAATGTGCAACACTGAGAGATGGTAAATATGTGTGATGCTATGTTTGAAAAACTGTTGTGCCCTCCTGTAGAGTGACCAGATGTATAACGTACAGGAAGGTTTCTGTTGTTGCAGTGGAAAAATCCATGCACCTCCACCTGCCTTACTTCCACACCATCCAAAGGACCTGTGAAGTGAACATTTTGCTGGAGGCCAGCAGTCTGTTTTACAGATTATGGGCAAATTGTTCATGCCTTCACTCCAATATTTTGGTTTTAAAAGTAAAAAAACAGGGCTTGCATAACTGCACAAAAATCTGCAACTTTTTGCATTTTTACACCACTCACTCCAGCTTTGGAAAGTGAGCAGATAGTGAGAGTGGTTAATTGTTAACCAGTTTCACCACTTGTGACACAGTAAAAGGTCAGGTGTGGAGGGGAATGTATTTTCCTCCAAGCATGTTCTGCTGGGTGAGGTCAACCACCGGACTGGATCTTAGGTGCCGGTCCAGGCTTTGCTGACATCTGTCTTAAAAGTCAGCTGGACGCCAGTAGGTGTGAGATGAGGCCTGTACCTGGATCAATGCTCGCAACCTGTTTGGGGAAGACAGGTCGATTAAATCCTGGACTTAAACTTTGGCATGGACCTGTTGGTAAAGTGTGAACACACGCCTGGACTTGGACTCTTTATGCAGAACCTGCAGCATGGTGTGAATGAACAGCAGTACTTTCAACTAAGGCGAAGTTATTTGATGAGTGGTTAAACCTGCTTGTGTGAATAAAACACTGCAGTTTGATCAAGAACTGTTTTTGGTGACTCTGTCCTGCGTCTGCTCACCCTGCCTACCAGAGATGCGTCCAATTTAGCAAACAACATTCATCTTTTCATACAAAGTAACAACAACACAGACTCAAGCAAAACTGACTTCATATATTACCCCCAGGAAAGACAAAAAATATAGTTAATGTAATTAATGGGTTCTGTTGTTCATGGTCCAAGGCTGACAATCCACAGAATATATTTCTGAAGTGCCCCATCTAGTAGCACAGTAGTTAGTAGCACTACCTTCCATCGCTAAGATCCTGCATTCTAATCGACAAAGAGCAACAACTGACAGCTATTCTTGCAAACCTCCCCATACACAAGAACATGCATGAGAACAAAGGACTGGCCATGTTGAAATCCAACATATTTGACCATTCTTTCCCCCCAACATCTGTAATCAGTAGAGAGCTGGGACACACCCACACAGGTGGTTGTTTGGTCCTACCAAAATCGGTGGGTGCAGTATTTCAGTTTTTAAACCAAGCTCTTTTAGTGAACCAGACTAGATGCTAGCATTACCTCTTATGGGCATCTTTCTCAATTACTTCCATTGTGGTACACGTTCTCATATCTACTATTTATGCAAGCTTGTTGTACTGTGTTTTGTTACACTGCCCCATCAATATCACAATCAGTAGAATAACTGGTGATCAATAGTCCTGCTCTAGCAACCTTACATTTTCATTTTTTTCCCTGGTATTCTGTCTACTGTACAGGGGTTGTGCATGGTTAAATTCAGTGAGATCATTTTGTCTAGGGATAAACTATGGTATAATCACTATGCAATTGAACTTTCTTCTGCAAACCATTGTTTCCTGAAAAATGCAATACATCTTGTCCTAGTGATTTGACTCTGCCAAAAGCTATTGTTCTGTGAGCGAGGAACTGGAATTGCTTCCCAGGACCATAATTTCTCCATCTCTGTCATTGCAAAAAAAAAAAACAAAACACATGCATTCATTAATCTGTATTTTATTCCAAGAAAAAAACCCTGTCATTGGCAGCATGTTTTATTGACGTTCTATAAAACAGATGTCCAATGTTCCTCCTAACGAAAAGGAACAGACGAAATCTATGCAATTGTCTTTCCAAAAATATGTAGGAAATCACATTTCTGCATTTCAACAAGGAGTTTGTGAAGTTGCAGATTTATTTAGCCAAAGCCTAAAAGATTCACAAAATCTTGTCATAAAAAAATATTATCAGATAACTATGGTTTGACCACAAATGTAACATACAACATGTCCTACACTTGTCCACAAAAAGAGTACTGCTGAAGTCAATGGGTCCACAAAAAAGAGGATGATACATGGACAGCAAAATATTTAAAGAAGAACTCCCGCAAAAAAATGTATTCTCTGACCTGTTAGAAAGGTGCATGATATAATCTGTAGTGATTGTCATTTTCTTATCAGTGACTGTTTCTGTGAGTAAAAACCTCTCTTCTTATTGTAGCTGGCTCATGTGACCAACTCCCTGACCTCCAACTGACCCAGGACAGAAAGCCAGTAACTGCTCTATTCATTCCTATGGGAGCCTCACTTTCAGTCTCATGTGTGGACAGGAAGTCTAATTCCCTATGTATTCCTATAAGTCTATGTGTGAATTGGTGGGTCTAATTGCTGGTCACATGACACAGATAAGAAACTTCAGGATGATATAAGTCAAAAATTCAGACACTGGTAAGAAAATGACATTCACTACAGATTATATCATGTACATTTCTAGCAGGACATGGAAAAAATTTTTGTCAGGAGTTCTTCTTTAAGGTTGTATGTAGTGAGGCCTGTCTTACCATTTCCAAGTTCTGGTGCACTCCATACATTTATTACCTTTCCCCTTTAATCATGTCATCCTTGAAATACAAAGTCCAGCAGATCATCCCTAGCTGGCATAAGAGTCTGTTATGTGACTCATTAGTCATTGAGTCTGAAACTTTCCAGGAATGCTGAGACTTGTACTTCTATAACATCATAAGCTGTAGACAAATGATGAGTTTAAGGCAATTTTATTAATTTTAATTTAAGAAATATTTATTATATTAAATGGATATTCCAAGTTTTTTGTTTTTTCATGTATTCTTCCCCCTTCTCCCTTTGTTGAGACTAACAACTTTTCCATTGATATTTACTACAAGTCACCTACATGGCTAACACTGCTCTCCCTGGTCCAATAATGTGCTCCTGGCGTTTCCTTAATCATGTGATCCTAGCCTGGTTACAACCCACAATGAACATGCCAGTGATGACTGACACAATTGATATTGAGGGTTGTAACCAGGCTAGGACCATGTGCACAATCTACAGCACATGATTAGGGAAGCGACAGGAGCATATAATTTGACCAGGGAAAGCAAAGATCTGGCCCTGTAGGCGACTTTTAACCAATCAACTGAAAAGTTGTTAGTCTCAACAAGGGGAGAGGGACATGATATTAAAAAAAATTCTGAAAACCCCTTTAAAGTGTGGACTATGATAAATGGATATTAAACAACCAGTTATAATAGGCTTCATTAACAAAGCAAGACAATAGAAAGACATAGACATATTTCAGTATAGCACTGCAAATCTTTGGATTACCCCAAAATTATAGATGTAATGTTCAATACTGACAACGCAAGTGGCAGATGCAAATCCACTTCCATTATATGGACAAAAGTATTGGGACACCTACAGGAGCTTTTATGCCATAGGCATAAATAGGGTGTTGGCTCCCCATTTGCAGCTAAAACAGCTTCCACTCTTCTACTGGGGAGGCTTTCTACAAGATTTAGGAGTGTGTCTGTGGGATTTTTTTGCCCATTCATCCAGAAGAGCATTTGTGAGTTTAGACATTAATGATGGACAAGAGGGCTTGGCTCAATCATCATTCTAATTTAATTTAAGGTGTTCCTTAGAGTTGAAGTCAGGGCTTTATGGGGATCAGTCAAGTTCTTCCACACCAAACACACCCAACCATGCTTTATGGATCTTGTGCACTGGGGTGTAGTCATGCTGGAAAAGAAAAGGGCCTTCAACAAACTGTTCACACAAAGTTGGAAGCATACAATTGTCCAAAATGTGTTAGTATGCTAAAGCATTAAGATCTCCTTTCACTGGAACTAGGGGGCCTAGGCCAACTCCATAGCATTATCGATCCTCTACCAAACTTTACAGTTGGCACAATGTAGTCAGGGAGGTAATGATCTCCTGGCGTTCTCTAAACCCAGACTTGTCCAACAGATAGAGAAGTGTCATACTTCACGCCACAAAACATATTTTCACTGACCCAGAGTCCAGAGGTGGTGTGGCTGCTACTTCATGGTTACGTTGCTGTAGTTCCTAAACACTTCCACTACAATAATACCAATCACATTTGATCATGGAATATTTCATGAACTAACTTATTGCATTGGAGGAATAATTTTACAGTACCATGCTAAAATTCATTGAACTCTTTAGAAATGTCCAATGTTTGTAAAGGCACACTGCATGGTAAGGGACTGGAGTTTATATACCTGTGACAATGAGGCTGGATGAAACACCTGAAATCATTGTTTAATTTCAGTCCCGGAGGTTTTTTCAGTTATGCATTTTCGTTTTTCAAACAGCCATAACTGTTTTATTTTTCTGTTCACATAGCTGTAGGGCTTGTTTTTTGCGGGACAAGTTGTACTTTCCAACGCCACCATTTAATATTGCATATGGTGTGGTGGGAAGCGGGGAAAAAATTCCAAATCGGGTGAAATTGCAAAAAAAACGCTATTCCGCTACAGTTCTACGGGTTTCTTATTTACAGCGTTCGATGTTCATTAAAACTGACCAGTTACTTTCATTCTACTGGTCAGTACGAATCCGGCAATACCTAATATGTATAGTTTTTCCTGCGTTTTGATAGTGATAAAATAATTAGAAAGTTGCCCTTTTTTTTTTTTTCCTTGTCATATCTTGACCCCTATAACTTTTTGGTATTTATGTGTACGGAGCTGTATGGGGGCTCATTTTTTGCGGGGAGATCTGAAGTTTTTATTGATACCATGGGGTGTGTATGACTTTTTGAACACTTTTTATTTAATTTTTTTAGAAAAAAAAAGCGACAAAAAACAGCGAATCGCCATTTGGACGCTTTTTTCCGCCACACAATTCGCCGTATTGGAATTTTTTTTTTATATTTTAAAAGTACGGGCGTTTTCGGTCACGGTGATAACCATGATGTCTATATTTATTGTTATTTAGGTATTTATTTTTTACTTATACGGAAAGGGGGGTGATTTGAACTTTTATATATTTTTTAACATTGTTTTAAAAAATTTTTGTGCTTATTTTAAAGCTCAATATGAGCTGATATATTGTGTTTTTTTTTCTTTATGAGCAATCAGGGATTTACTAGCTTGAGATAAATCCAAGAATTGCTAATTTCTTATCCTGGCCTGCCATCTAGTGGCCAGAATAAGAATTGCACTTTGAAAGCTGTAAACCTCATCAGCGAGGTTTACAGTTTTCAGATCATGTACAGACACCCCGATTGGCCACACGGGGTGTCTGTACACCACCCGGAAGCGTACGCTACATGTACGGCGCTGGTACTGTAAGGGTTAAGAGGTGTGTCCCAATTCTTTTACCCATAGTGTACTTCTGTGTATCTTGCCATCACTGCATGCTTCCTACTTCCTATAGACTAGTGGTGGGGAACCTATGGCATGAGTACCAGTGGCTGCACTGAGAGCCCTCTCTGTGAGCACCCACACCCTGGAAAAAGTCTATGGTGTACCAATATGCCTTAGACTTTTCCTGCCATTCAGCAGTGCAGGGCGCACTATGAACAGCACTGGTAGTGGATTAAAAGCAGACAGCTTTATAGCTAATTGATAAAGTGCATGGAAGATATACCATATTGGTATACAGGTTAAATTGTGTGTTGGCACTGTGCGATAAATAAGTGGGATTTGGGTTACAATTTGGGCACTCGTTCTCTAAAACGGTGACCGTCACTGCTATAGATGATGCCTCTCTCTGCAGTGGCTTGGAATATGCACACTGCATGTAACTTGTATGCTGCCGCATATGACACAGTCTGCAGCCTCTCATGTGGTTTCCTGTGCCTTAGACCTGCATATGGGGATCTCCAGCATTTTGCTCACAGTTTTAAATTACCTTATAATTTATTATCTTATTATAACTTCTGATAGATCTTATCTGGCCAAAGGTAGCTTGTAATGACTGAACAAGGCCTCTTGGTAAATGTAGTACAAGAGCTATTGCCTGCAGATGGTGATTTCTGCAACAAAGATGGCTGGCGGAAGCTGAATTATTCTCTTCAGGAAGGTTCAATGCGGCAGGAGGAAAATAAAATAGTGATATAATTTGGCTGGGTTACGGGGCAATGGGAATGATTTCATATTCCAGTTGAAGTTTCTTGTTGTTGTTTTTTTTTAAAGTGAAAAAATGAGCGATCTGTTCTGTCTTTTTGTTCTGAGCCGAGTATTTACTACATGTATTTCCTACTTCTTGATCATGTGGAAAGAAAGAAAAAGACAATCAGTGTAAATTCACTTGTAGGACATGGTACTTTGGACCTGTTAAGTTTTAGTCATCAATGTGCTGCACTAGTTGCAAACAAGTTCAACGAATCAGCATAGCTTTGTGAACAATAGAAGGACCTCCCAAAAAAATAGCGATTTCTTTTTTTTACGAGAATACATAATTGTAAGAATGCAGCAGCAGTTGAAGATCCTACATGTTTGTTATGCTTGGAGTCAGATGCTACTGGGAACACCCTGGAATCTTCCATAGATCATAGATGTAATTAAACTGCAAGTAATGACACTGCCACATACGGAGTGTTGTGCGGTTTCATTAGGGGAACAGAAATAATGTGTCGCAACAGAGCAGGAAATAAATCAGAAAAACTTCAAAGGATCTCTCTCTGAGCAGCGAAATGCTACAGGGCAACTTTTTTATGAAACACCTTTTCACAAAGCATCCTTTACAAACTAGTAATACGAGGGGGAGGCAGGCATATGACTATCTTTCTTCCTGAACCGCAGAGTCTGGCAATAAACAGATGCTCACATGTAGACACAGCCTGCTCACCAAGCAGATCACTCTGTAAATTCATGTGAGCCTACAAAGGACAGTCAGCCAGCAGGATGGATCTGAATAAACAAAAAAGATCAACTGGAAGCAAGAGATAAGTTTGTAAGTAATACGATGACAGGAGGAAGAGCAGAGGAGTCATGACACCAGCTACAGAGTTAATAATCGGTGGAAGGCAAAAAGGTTGTAAAAAGCACATGGAAAGCATAAAATCATTACACGCATTGTCCTGAAAAGACTGGCTTCAAAACTGTAACTAGTAAACAAGTTGCTGAAACCACAGTTTAAAAGGATTGTGCACAAGAATGTGTGCTTTTTGGCAACCCCCCTACCCCAGCACCACCACTTTACCAGAACTCTCTGGGGTCTCTCCCTGTAAATATCCGGTTTGACATTCACAGGCACTGTAACTAGTAAACAAGTTGCTGAAACAGGCACCAGCCCTATATACTGAGGAGGAAGCAGCTCACACTGGCGTCCCTGCGTGCTGGGTGGAGCTGCTACCAGCACATCCTGACGCTTGGGGACCCCGGCGCACCGCCTCATTGGCCCGGGGCTCCAATGTCAGGACTGGCCGCCCAGCAGCCCCCGTTTTCCTGGCAACCGGATGCTGCTGCTCGCCGGGGGAACTGTGACACCCCTTTAATGTCATGACAAATGGTCACATAAGGCAAAGGGAGCGGGTCACGTTTTTTTCATGTCTATAGTGAGAGTGCCCAGCAGAGCATTTCAGGCTGGGGGGTGAAGAAGGAGCATGGAGCCAGAACTGGGAAACATGTAAGTAAGTTTCTTTTTATTTGTCTGGTAAAGTAGGGGGTTTGGCCCCCTAATTCTTGCACAACCTCTTTAAAGAAAACGTGTCACCACTCCTGACACTCCTGTTTTAATAGCTTCATGTATTCCTCATGTAATAACAGTTCTGGAGCTTCTATTCTTATGACTCTATGTTGTACCATTCCTTTATTATTTCTACTACAAGTTATGAATGAATTGCCAGACGTCTGTAGTAAAGGTACAGACGGGCGTTAACCAGTTGGGGGAGGGGGGGTCCCTGCACAGTCACACTTGATCCAATCAGAGCTGGCATTGTCAGACGGTGCAGGTAAAACCCCCCCAACTGGTTACCTCCCCTCTGTGCCCTTACTGCAGACTGCTAGCAATTAATTCATAAAGTCTAGTAGAAATAATAAAGGAACTGTTCAACACAGAGCCAGAAGAATAGATGTTCCAGAATTGGAAGCTAGAGCTAAGCTAGAAAGCTATTGAAACAGGCATGTCAGGAGTGGTGAAAGGTCTTCTTTAAGGCTCGCTTCACATCTATCAGTTGTGCATAGCCAGCAATTTTAGACCGGGAGCCATTGCTCCCATTCACTTCTATGGGCTGATGGAAATAGCTGAGCCAACTGGCCTGGCTATTATAAGGGTCACATAGAAGAGAAAGGAGGACAGCTGAGCATGCGCCATGCACATTCTGGGTATCGGTGTAGGTCCCAGCGGTGGGACCCGCACCTATCAGACAATGGGGGCATATCCTAGCAATATGCCCCCATTGTCTGAGATGAAACACCCCTCAACCTGGTTACGTAACATGTAGAGATGAGCGAGCATACTCGTCCGAGCTTGGTGCTCGTTCGAGTATTAGGGTACTCGTAAGTGCTCGCTGCTCGGACGAGTATCTCGCCATGCTCGAGGAAATGGCAACTTCCGCATCAAGCTTTTTTGGCGCCTATAAACACAGCCAATCACAAGCCAGGAGACTCTACGGTACACCCAGCATCACGTGGGGCCCTTACATGTCGATAGCAGGGGTTGGCTGGCCTGATCAGGTGACCCTGGAATATACTAGTGACTGGCCGCGGTGCTCGGCTCAGATGCCGTCTGGATGTCGTTAGGGATAGAGCTGCTGCGTTTCAGGGACAGTGTTAGGGCCTGCATTTAGTTCTCTGTTAGGCAGGAATCACCCACAAAGAACCCAACAGCCCTTCTAAGAGCTAGAAGACATTTTTTTTGTCTCCTAGCTTGGCTGGCTGGCTGGCACTAGTAGTGCAGCTATCGCCATATGACACTTTTTTTTTATTGTTTTAACTCAGTGATACAAATCCATTGCACACAGCAGTGTGGAACCATTCTGTGTGTCACAGTTCAGTACACTCACTATTTTCTGTCCAGGTGACACTTTCTGTACATCACTGAATACAACAAAGTCTTTTGCTGCCTGTCAAGTATACAGCTTGATCCTAAAAATCTCTGTGCGACATTTGTCTGGGTCGCAGTCTAAATAGCTACCGTCACTAGGGTGTCAGTTAGCTCTACGATAGTTTCTGCACGTCACATTCCAAAAAAAAAACAAAAATCCAAAACAAAATATACAAAAAAAATTCGTTTTTTTGTTGTTTTAGCTGAGTGATACAAATCCATTTCACACAGCTGCATGTAACCTTTCTGTGTGTCACAGTTCAGCACACTCACTCCAATCCGTATATTCTGTCCAGGTGACACTTTCTGTACGTCACTTAATCCAACCAGGTCTTTTGCTGTAACGTATATAGCTTGATCAAAAAAATCTCTCTGCGACATTTGTCTGGGTCGCAGTCAAAATAGCCACCGTCAGTAGGGTGTCAGTCAGCTCTACGATAGTTTCTGCACGTCACGTTTCAAAAAAAAAAAACTAAAAAAAAAACATAAAAAAAAAATATATAAAAAAAATTAGTTGTATTTGTTGTTTTAGCTGAGTGATACAAATCCATTTCACACAGCTGCGTGTAACCTTTCTGTGTGTCACAGTTCAGCACACTCACTCCAATCCGTATATTCTGTCCAGGTGACACTTTCTGTACGTCACTTAATTAAACCAGACTGAACAAGTTTGTGGGTTTCAGTACACCAGGCCCGTTTATTTTTTTTTTTTTATATCATACACTTATATACAGAAAATGTTGAACCCCAGGGCTAAGGATCGAAGACGAGGGCGTGGGCATTCAATTACTGCAGGGGGCAGAGGCCTTGGTCCTGGGCAGGGTGAGACAGTACCTGCTGATGAGGGAGCTGTGGAACGCCGCAGAGCTACACTCCCTAGCTTCATGTCTCAACTTACAGGGACACGTGGTAGAGGACTGTTGAAACCACAACAGTGTGAACAGCTGATCTCGTGGATTGCGGACAATGCTTCAAGTAATTTGTCCACCAGTCAGTCTTCCACGCAGTCCACCCACGTTACCCAAGGGAGCACTCCTCTGGCTCCTCCACCTCAACCTCCTATCCCCCAGTCTGCCCCCTCCCAGGAAAATTTGGAATGCAATCCGGCATACTCTCAGGAACTGTTTTCTGGACCCTTCCCAGAGTCACAAACCACTTCTCAGGTTCCCTCGTTCCCGATGCCCAAGTTTTCCAACTGTCGCAGTCTGTGGGTGATGATGATGATCATGATGACAATGTTGAGTTAGTGGAAGAATTTTGTAAAGAAATGTCAGACGAGGCGACACGGTTGTCAGACAGTGGTGAAGTTGTTGTAAGGGGAGGAATTCCGAGGGGGGAGCAGACTGAGGAATCGGAGGATGACGAGGTGACTGACCCAAGCTGGGTTGATATGCCGAGTGAAGACTGAGTGCTTCTGAGGCGGAGGCGAGTGCTGCATCAGAACAGGTTGTAAGAGGCAGTGGTGTGGCCAGAGGGAGAAGCAGGGCCAGAGCTGGTGCATCAGCAGCAACTGTTTCACGTAGTGAAGCTCCCGTGGCGAGGCCTAGATGTTCGCAAGTCTGGAGGTTCTTTAAAGAAAGTGAGGATGACCGACGGACTGTGGTGTGCAACCTGTGCCACACCAGGATCAGCAGGGGTGCCACCACAACTTGAACCAAGGCCGTTCACCACCTCCTGCGGGTCACACCACTGCTCCTTCCCCTGTGTCTCTCGCTGCCTCTGCTAGTCAACCCCCTGCGTCACTCGCTGCCTCTCCTAGTCAACCCCCTGCCCAGGACCCCGGCACGAGCGCCTCCCGCCGGAAAACCACACCTTTGCCTCCACGATCCTCCACAGTGTCCACCAATTTGTCCTAGCGCAGCGTTCAGCTGTCTTTACAGCAGACGCTGGAGCGCAAGAGGAAATACAGTTCCACCCACCCACATGCCCAAGCCCTCAACGTCCACATCTCCAAATTGCTTAGCCTGGAGATGCTGCCCTATAGGCTGGTAGAGACCGAGGCCTTTCGCAATCTCATGGCGGTGGCTGCCCCTCGGTATTCCGTCCCCAGCCGCCACTATTTTTCCCGATGTGCCGTCCCAGCCCTACACCAGCACGTGTCAGAGAACATCATCCGTGCCCTGACCAACGCTGTTTCTGAGAAGGTCCACCTAACCACGGACACGTGGACAAGTGCTGCCGGGCAGGGACACTATATCTCACTGACGGCACATTGGGTTAACTTGGTGGAGGCTGGGACCGAGAATGACCCTGGGGCCGCTCATGTACAGCCCACACCGAGGATTGCGGGGCCTACCTCGGTCACGGTCTCTCAGAAGTACTATGCCTCCTCCGACCCCTCCTCCTCCTCCACCGAATTACCATCCGTGGGCACGGCGCCTTCAGTCGGTAGCTCTAGGCGCAGCAGCAGTGCCGTGGGAAAGTGCCAGCAGGCGGATGCTCAAACTGCTGAGCTTAGGTGACAAAAGGCACACCGCCCAAGAGCTGTTACAGGGCATCACGGCGCAGACCGATGTGTGGCTGGCACCGCTAAACCTCAAGCCAGGCATGGTTGTGTGTGACAACGGGCGTAACCTGGTGGCGGCTCTGCAACTCGGCAGACTGACACATGTGCCATGCCTGGCCCACGTGTTCAATCTCATAGTTCAGTGGTTCCTCAAGACATACCCCAATCTGTCTGATTTGCTCACCAAGGTGCGCCGCATCTGTGCGCATTTCCGCAAGTCCACCACAGATGCTGCCACTCTCAGGGCAGCGCAGCGCTGCCTACAACTGCCCGCTCACCGACTGTAGTGCGACGTGCCCACGAGATGGAATTCGACATTAAACATGTTATCCAGAGTTTACCAGCAGCGCAGAGCGATTGTAGACTGCCAGATGTCAACTTCCACCAGAACTGGTAGTCAGGTCAGTCAGATTCCTCAAGTCTACAATAAGGAGTGGACGTGGATGTCTGATATCTGCCAGGTGTTGAGCAACTTTGAGGAGTCAACACAGATGGTCAGCGGCAAAGTCGCCATTATCAGCCTCACCATCCCGCTGCTTTGCCCGTTGAAAAACTCACTGCTCAGCATCAAGTCGGATGCTTTGCGCTTGTCACAAGAGACGGTGGAGGAACATACGTCGCTTGATAGCCAGAGCACGCTCCGGTCTGTTTCTCAGCGCGTATCGGAGGAGGGGGATGAGGAGGAAGAGGATGAGAATGTCGGCGAGACAGTAGAGGGTACCAGTGCTCAGTCCTTAACTCTTGAGCGTGTATGGGCTGAAGAGGAGGACTTGGAGGAGGAGGAGGAAATGGAGAGTCAGGCCAGTGAGGAGAGGGAATTCTTGCGTGTTGGGACTCTGGCGCACATGGCAGACTTCATGTTAGGCTGCCTATCCCGTGACCCTCGCGTTAGAAGAATTTTTTCAAACACCGATTACTGGGTGTTCACTCTCCTGGACCCACGGTACAAGCAGAACCTTTCCACTCTCATCCCTGCAGAGGAAAGGAGTATGAGAGTGAATAGATATCAACAGGCCCTGGTGCACAAGCTAAAACAATTCTTCCCATCTGACACCGCTAGTGGCAGAGGGTATGGTTCTGTGGGCCAAGTAGCGGGGGACTGGAGGCAGCTTGTCCAGCACTGGCAGGGGAACGCTCTCCAAGGCCTTTGACAGTTTTATGTCACCCCAGCAAGACACTGTCACCTGTCCCCAGTCTAGGCAGAGTAGGGGGGAGCTGTACAGAAAGATGGTGAGGGAGTACATAGCTGACCATACCAACGTCCGTAGCGATCACTCTGCTCCATACAACTACTGGGTTTCAAAGCTGGACACGTGGCCTGAACTGGCGCTGTACGCCTTGGAGGTGCTGGCCTGCCCTGCCGCTAGCGTGCTGTCAGAGCGGGTATTCAGTGCAGCTGGTGGCGTCATCACCGATAAGCGTACACGCCTGTCAACTGACAGCGCTGACAGGCTGACGCTTATTAAAATGAACAAAGCCTGGATTTCACTGGAATTCAAATCTCCTCCGGGGGGAAACAGCTAAAGATTAACATTACTTATGTATCCGATTCCTCTTCTCTACTCCTCCTACTCCTCCTCCATATCGTCTTTGCCTAACGCTGACCAAAAAACCGCCATTTTTCAGAGGTCCAACTAGCACTCTTTTACCACAATTTTTCAGGAGGGCCCCCTATAGGCCCTCTCTTCAATTTTTTCGGAGGTCCACCTACAGGCCCTCTCTCCAAACAATTTTTCCGGAGGTCCACCTACAGGCCCTCTCTCCAAACAATTTTTTCAGAGGTCCACCTACAGGCCCTCTCTCCAAACAATTTTTCCGCAGGTCCACCTACAGGCCCTCTCTCCAAACTATTTTTCCGCAGGTCCACCTACAGGCCCTCGCTCCAAACAATTTTTCCGCAGGTCCACCTACAGGCCCTCTCTCCAAACAATTTTTCCGCAGGTCCACCTACAGGCCCTCTCTCCAAACAATTTTTCCGGAGGTCCACCTACAGGCCCTCTCTCCAAACAATTTTTCCAGAGGTCCACCTACAGGCCCTCTCTCCAAACAATTTTTCCGCAGGTCCACCTACAGGCCCTCTCTCCAGTTCCAGTTTCCAGTTTTATTTGCGCAAACTGCGTAAATTTTATTTTTGGGATAGATGTGAAAAATAATATTACCTGCGTATCTATATTGCCCAACATTGGATACGGTAGCAACAAGAAGACCAGTCACATGCTGCCCACAGGGTTCCGCAAATTCCTGGTCCACAATGTCAAGGAGATCGAGGTTCTGTTGATGAGCAACAAGTTCTTCTGTAAAGAAATCGCCCACAACGTCTCCATCTAAGAACCTAAAGACCATTGTGGAGAGAGCGGCACAGCTCGCCATCAAAGTGACGAACCCCAACGCCAGACTGCGCAGCGAAGATAACGAATAAGTATCTCTGTGGTCATTTGAGCTAAATAAAAGTTAAATAAACACAAAAAAAAAATTTGATCTGTTCCTGTGCCTGATCCACCCAAGTTGAATCTGTCCCATCATGAGAAAGTCCCCCCAAGGAGTCCCCACTGTAACTTGCTTCTCATACAACTACCTCACCCCCCGACACCTGTGTCTTGCCATTGTCCACCACCTCCTCAGACAACACTGGTAAATCCCCACTGTCAGCACACGGAGACTGCAAAAGGTCTTGCGAATTTGGGCAGAGAATTTTCTGGGCTAGCACATCAGAGAAGGGGTGACTATGGGGTTCCAGGGAGTACGTGACCACATGCAATCTCCATCTAAAAAGTCATGCCACACTTGATCGAGCTCATAATTGACAATTGTACCGGTTGCTGCTAAATTTTTAACTTGGGGTCCTGTGTCGTCATTCTAACTACACCCGGCTGTTGTCACCACCACACATGCTAGCCCAGGGGGCACTCCTCTGGCTCCTCCAGCTCAACCTCCTTCCCCCCAGCCTGCCCCCCCCACCTACAGGCCCTCTCTCCAAACAATTTACGTCTTTGTCCTATCTTTCTATCTCTCCAAACTATTTTTCCGGATAGCTGCCATATACGGTATTAAACTGAGTAGTATACATAGAAGACATACCACACTTGATCAATCTCATAATTTACGACTGTACCGGTTGATGCTAAATTTTTAAGTTGGGGTCCTGTGTCGTCATTCTAACTACATCCGGCTGTTATCACCACCACCACACACGGGGGCACTCCTCTGGCTCTTCCAGCGAAACCTTCTTACCCCCAGCCTGCCCCCCACCTACAGGCCCTCTCTCCAAACAATTTACCCGGATAGGGGACGTATTAGATATTGTACAGATTTTTTTTTGGTTCTTCTAATTGCCTCCTGACCTGTGATAGGCAGAGCATGGACACGTCCCCTTAGCTGCAGTTGGAAAGACACTCCCCTGGCCAGAGCAAGCCCTTTTTCCGTTTTCCGTGGTCGAAAAATCCATGAAATATAGGGTCCCAAGATAGGGGACGTATACGGTATTAAACTGAGAAGAATCGATACCGTACCGGTTGATGCTAGAGTTTTTCCAAATCCATCCGGCTGTTGTCACCACCACACATGCTAGCCCAGGGAGCACTCCTCTGGCTCTTCCAGCGAAACCTCCTTCCCCCCAGCCTGCCCCCCACCTACAGACCCTCTCTCCAAACAATTTACCCGGATAGGGGACGTATTAGATATTGTACAGATTTTTTTTGGTTCTTCTAATTGCCTCCTGACCTGTGATAGGCAGAGCATGGACACGTCCCCTTAGCTGCAGTTGGAAAGACACTCCCCTGGCCAGAGCAAGCCCTTTTTCCGTTTTCCGTGGTCGAAAAATCCATGAAATATAGGGTCCCAAGATAGGGGACGTATACGGTATTAAACTGAGAAGAATCGATACCGTACCGGTTGATGCTAGAGTTTTTCCAAATCCATCCGGCTGTTGTCACCACCACACATGCTAGCCCAGGGAGCACTCCTCTGGCTCTTCCAGCGAAACCTCCTTCCCCCCAGCCTGCCCCCCACCTACAGGCCCTCTCTCCAAACAATTTACCCGGATAGGGGACGTATTAGATATTGTACTGATGTTTTTTTTTGTTTCTTCTTTTAAATGCCTCCTGACCTGTGATAGGCAGAGCATGGACACGTCCCCTTAGCTGCAGTAGAAAAGACACTCCCCTGGCCAGAGCAAGCTCTTTTTCCATTTTCCGTGGTCGAAAAATCCATGAAATATAGGGTCCCAAGATAGGGGACGTATACGGTATTAAACTGAGAAGAATCGATACCACACATGCCCCAGTAGGAGAATTTGGGGTAATGGTGGGATTAGGCAGCCTCAGAGGCATCCATGCATGCTGCCCCTGCTGTTTCCTGTCCATTTCCGTGGTGTTTCCATCATTTTCTGAGGTTTCTAGGTTTTCACCCAGCCTTCCCTAGGCAGAGCCTTGGTCCCCTGCAAAAATGCTCGAGTCTCCCATTGACTTCAATGGGGTTCGTTATTCGAAACGAGCACCCGAGCATCGGGAAAAGTTCGACTCGAATAACGAGCACCCGAGCATTTTAGTGCTTGCTCATCTCTAGTAACATGTATACACACCTCTATGGACGAGCAATGTACAAGTTCTCCAAGGCATTCGTACCCCGTATTACATAATCATACAGCACAACAAAAAATACAGGCTGCACGAGCAACCATTCTAGATGATGCACAGCAGACCAATCTGATTCTGACTGCACTGTAATTATGCCATATTTACTGGTGACATAAAATATATGCGTTTTGTCATTCAGTCGCTTTCCACTTGAGCTACATAGTTATTTCATCACTGTGATCCGCAGCGCGTGTGCATTAACAATTAACAATGCGCACGTGCTGCCGTATCGGTGAAAGAACAATACATGACAATTATGTAAAGTAACATAGCTTTCTTTCCTAATAAAGTGCTGTGAGAAGGTGAGGCAGACAATAACCTGTTGTTTAACTATACTTAGTAGAAATATATTGCGAGCTAGAATAAAATTTCCTTTGATAGCAGAATGCAATTGAATGATGGAAAACAAAGCCTACAGAAATGGCTTTTCTAACAGCTTCACATTGTCCACAGGACTATTCGATAACACTTATAATAAGGCAGCTTCCAACATGGCTGTGAAAAAAACCTGAAGCTCTCCGACCACCAGCTCGGCTGACTCCTGAATCTCTCACCACTGATTGCTAATTGACTTGTACATCTTTTCTACTCTGGCTTCTATCGGTACTGGAAGTGGAAAATTCAATGACAGAAGTATTCATTTTGCACTGACGTGTAATGAAAGCTTGGGAGTAAATATTGATTTTCGACTGTGCTTCAAACACTCTGAAACAGGCTTAACACGTGTATATTGATCAAGGGAGGAGTTTGCCGGATACATTTAAATGTGTATTGCCCACTGCAGCATGCCTCAATGCCAGCCAAAGAAGAAAGCAGAACACAAAGGACATTGATAATAATCATCCAAGATACAATAATGCACTTCTTCCAATATTATATAGATCTGCCCATCTAAGCCATGAAGCTCTGTATAGTGATTACTGACACTGTAAAGCACAGCAAGCTGCAGCCATGTTATTCAAAGGCTGACACGCTGAGATATGGATGCATTGAGACTGTGTTTATTAGAAGCACTAATGCTGACAATTGAAAGAGGCTACCAAAATGTGCTCCTAAATGATGTTAGATATGCCATATATCTGTAGCTATACACACATAATTTAGTCATTTAAAGGGGTTGTCTTACTTCAGAAACTGGTATTTATTATGTAGATAAAGTTAACACGAGGCACTTACTAATGTATTGTTATTGTGTTATTGTCCATATTGCTTCCTTTGCTGGCAGGATTCACTTTTCTATCCCATTATACACTGCTCATTTCCATGGTTACGACCACCCTGCAATCCATCAGTGGTGGTCGTGCTATAAAAAAAAAAAAAAAAGTGCCAGTCCCTCTGGTTGCTGAGACCGCAGGAGCGCACATAGGATGGTGCTTTTTCCTATAGTTTGAAAGCACGGCCACTGCTGCTGGATCGCAGGGTGGTCATAACCATGGAAGTGAGCAGTGTATAATGTGATAAAAAATGAATCCAGCCAGCAAAGTAATCAATATGGATAATAACAATACATTAGTAAGTGCCTTGTATTAACCTTCTCTACATAAATGCCATGTGCTGAAATGAGACAACACCTTTAAGCCCTCCCTTACCTTATTCCTTATCCCATTTGTCAGTCAGTGATCCATTAAATCAAGGCAGCTATCAGATACCCATGAAGAGTTAAAACAGCCGTATTTGAGTGTAACTGTTGAAGATGTCAGTCTGTTGCATCAAAAGTCAACAAGATAGCAGGGATGAGTGTGGGGTGTCATTTATCAAGCCCTGCACTCCAGAATTTTGGCTTCAAAAAGTCTCAAATTAAGTCTTGCATTTTTTGAGGTTTATTTGCACAAACACTTTGCCTTTTTGCAACACTCATTCCAGTTCTGAAAAGTTGATGGGAATGTGGGTGTCCTTAGCTATCTTAATGCGTCTCACTACAGATTTTTACATGGAGACTCTTTAAGCACTTGCTCAGCACATGAACAGTATGCTTTCTGCAAAATCTGAATGAAGAGATCAGTTATATTGGAAAAGGTGACCTCTCTCAATCAGGGTTAAGAGGAATGCATTTAACAGACCTTGCAAGAGAGACCCAGAGCACTTGCCTGGATCAGGACTGCCCACATAGTACTTGCAAACCAATTTGCATAAAGTTAATTTTCTCTGCAAAGAAGATGCTCTGAAAGGCCACGACTGTATCTACAGATATGTTGATAAGTGCCCTACCCAAGTGCTCCGAGTCCTTTGGGCTAAATCATCTGACAAACTCTCTTAAAGAAAGGTCCAATGAGGGATGACACTGCGGCCACCACTGGAGAATGGAGCACTGTAAGACCTCATTCACACGTCCGTATAATGTGTCCGCATCCTTTCCGCATCCGTTTCCGCAATTGCGGACAATTATGCGGATAGAATGCGGATCAATTCATTTCAATGGGTCCCGAAAAAATGCGGACAGTACACCGTGTGGTGTCCGCATCCGTGTGTCCATTCCGACTGTCCGCATAAAGAAATCCTCCTGTCCTACTTTTCTCCCGAATTGCGGTCCGTAGCACAATGAAGGTCTATGGATCCGCAAAAAATGCGGAAGACATGCGGAAAGGCATCCACATGCATCCGTATTTTGGGATT
This sequence comes from Rhinella marina, assembly GCA_900303285.1. NCBI lineage: Eukaryota > Metazoa > Chordata > Amphibia > Anura > Bufonidae > Rhinella > Rhinella marina. The sequence continues at coordinate 795,534 of ONZH01020026.1, read as the reverse complement.
CCGTTCCAGGAGGGGAGAAAAAAAAAAAGAAAAGGTACAGATGTTATTCATCCTTCCATTTTTTGCGGATCCGCAAAAAAATGGATGCCATATGGATACATCCTTTCCGTTTTTTACGGAAAAACGGAACGGATGTCCTGAAAAAACTGAGTTTTTTGCGGAACAACGGATCCGCAAAAAACTGACCATTTTCCAGGATGTGCACAAATACGGACGTGTGAATGAGGCCTAAGACGCATGACCACTGCTGAATCACATTTAGCTGATGCAAGTAGTTGAATTCTTTTAAGTCTCAAAATGTCTCCAGGGACGCTTTCTCAGGTTACAAAAAACAAGTGCATACTTTTACTTGCCTTTTGTAACCTCAGAAAGGAGCCCTAGTGCCCCAAAATGCATTGTTTTTGAGACCACAGTGACCACGGCATCATCCCTCGTTGTACCTTTCTACTTCTTTTATACATACGCTATTAATTCTGACAGGGTTTCCAGTAGAGAATAGTCTGCCAGAACTCTCTGGATCTGGTATTGCTGGATGTTACCGCAATGCCCTCCGACCAAATTGACTATAATGGGAACCGTCAAAGATACGGCGGCTACTCGGCAAATATGCCAGGCTTTGGCCGCACAAAAAGCACTGTTCTCTGCCAGGACAGCTTGCCAGAAGACTAGTGTAAAACTAGCCTTGTCCAGATGTGGCTGGCACCCAAACCCAAAGTATTGGAACATGGCAGCAACCATGACAGCCCTCAAGCCCACAGTAGTGCGGTGCCTAACTTAACACACCATAGAAGGCGAGCTTTCAGTCACCATTTTTAAATAGGGTTGCACTTACCCTTACTTACCCTATGAGCACCTATTTGTCTCTTTTACCATTTCCCTTTAATAAAGGTTACATATCTAAAACACAATATATAGGGTTAAGGCCCTTTTAGACGGGCCGATGTGTCTCCCTGCCCGAGCGCCGATCAGCGATATCGGCGCTCGGGCAGGGAGCCTTTACACGGCCCGATGAATCGAGCGCCGGGCCGCACGAGTGATCGCTGTATCGCTCGTGCGGCCCGGAAGCTCCATACTGTCAGGCGCACATCGCCTGTTTACACAGGCCGATGTGCGCCCGACAGATTGGATCTTTTGTAGAAACCAAAAGATCCAATCAGCCAACGAATGAGCGTTTTGCTCGTTCGTCGGCTGATTAGGGCCACTTTTACACGGGCCGATTATCGGCACTAGCGTTCCTAGGAACGATTTTTCGGCCAATAATCGGCCCATGTAAAAGGACCTTTACTGATATAAATATAGCATTTCGATTCAAAGATCTCTCTGGCAGCCCACAGGGGCAAAAAGTGATTTTTTTTCCCACTTTTTCTTTAACTTGTTTAACATCTTTAACAGGACGAACTTTATGGACTGTAGGTCTTTTTTTTAACCCACTAACAATGTAATTTTTGGCAGGTTCACAGCTACAGTACACATTTTCCTTGCCAGAGCTAAACTACATAAACTACAACATATACTACAAGAACAAAGGTTATTTTAAAAAACAAGTTATATAAAAATACAATAGTGATTATTTTTCACAGGGCAGAATAATAAAATACATTTGTATAGTTTAGTTTTCTTGAACAAATAGTGTACATAAACTGTATACAGATCCATCAAATGTAATAAAACATGGGTAAGATAACTACTGTCCATCTGTATCTCTTTGTGCATTCTACATGTATGCATGTTTAAAATGTTATCCTCAACAGTATGGAAAGTGGTGTGAACAGGCTTAAAAGCACAGAGTTTACTTAACCACATATATCTACACTCCCACACTGCACTTCTAGATTTAGACTTGTCCTTGAAATTGCACCTTTTTATGATAGTATATTATACCACAGTTTCAAAAGGGCAAGGTCACAATAAAATGCATTCTGCTTCATCTTATTGCCTTCTCCCCTGTAATGGAATAATAATTGCAGTTCCCAAGCTTCTTACAGTCTTCAATCTTCAACCAGCAGCTATGGCTGCATTTACTTGAGGTCTGTTCTCGAAGATTTGTGAAAGCTACAACTCAACTTTTGTCTAGGATCAAGCTACACACAACCTACAGAATTAATATGCTTTTATGGTCAAGATACACTTGATAATATACTACATGAAAGTCTATGTATAGGTAAAGGTAACAATGTATATGTATAGGTAAAGGTAACAATGTATATGTATAGGTAAAGGTAACAATTTATATACTGTTACATTTTATTTTTTTTCCATTTTTTATTTTGTAAAAATGTTATACCATAGAACCCATAAATGTGTAATCGGGAGGGGGGAGGTCCAACTCCTGGAATCCTAACCAATAAGCAGAATGAAGGGGCTGGCATGATTGATTCCATTTTTATGTGACGTGACATCTCAATGGACATTAAATCATTATCTTGCATATGAAACATGGGAAAGCTTAGACAATGTATGACGAAATGTTTCTAATAAAAAAAACAACTTTGAATAATTTGTGTTTGTATTTTCCATTTTTATGATAATTGCCTGCTATTGGTATATGGATACCTGTACAATAAATATGCCTGAACTACATGCATAAACTAGGATGTTACTTGTAGAAAACACGCTTCTTAAAATATAGAAGATTCAAAAATATCTATTAATAATCAAAATATATTTTCTTGGATCTGATTACTGGGAAGACATTCTATCCTATCAGAAAATCATAGACATTACAGATTTACACCTAATAATTAGTGTTGAGAGAATCGAAGTTAACAAAGTAGAATTCGATCCGAATTTCAGGAAAAACTTGATTTGCTACGAGTCCGAATTTCTTGGTGCTTCTTGGTAACAAGTCAATTTTTTCTGAAACATAGGTAAAATGTTTCAGAAAATACTCACCTCATCCATTTAATCATGGAGAGGCTATCGCGGTCATCTTGATTGAAGGAAATGCTCAAACTCTCGTGCGCACCAGCGTGATGATGTCATCATGTCAGCGCGCAAGAGAACTGGTGTGTATTCAAGATGGCCGAGACGGCCTCTACATGATCTGATAGATGAGGTGAGTAATTTTTTTTTTTAAATTAACCCCTAATTAATCCGTTCTTAGGCTGAATATGACTCTCAGATGCTGTGATCAATGTTGAACACAGCATCTAAGGGGTTAAAAGATGGGGGGCAACATGTTTGCCATTTCCCGTCGTCTTGCTCACTCCATACAATGGAATGCGATTCGTTATGGAGTAATTCGTTACAAATTGAATGTCTTCTCGAAGTTCGTGGAAGCAGCCGAATCAAATTTTTGAAAACGTCGGTCATCACTACTAGTAACGCTGCATTCATGTCACCATATTAGGCCACAGAAGACTGGCTCCCAATACAGGAAAGTTTCTCTTTGAACATTAGATTTTCTCTCATGTATATGTTACTATCTTTGGCAAGAAATACTCAGTACAGATCTAATACAGACTAAAACGCTCATGTGGTACTGCTCCATCTTTTTTACGCATCATCATTACTACTCAATATTTAATATTCCTCTTATGTGGAATTCTGGGAAGTTATAAGATGAGGCAACAATCTGGTATCAGGTATACTTCCTATATATCTCAGCAGCAGACCCACTTTCTGCAATTCTGATTCTGTGCAACACAGATCTGCCTAACAGTAATTAAATTTTTTATGTTTAAGACACTCTGATAAAAATGTGCTTTAGTTGCAGCTCTGCAGTAATAAAGTTGCCCATTAAAACAAAAAAAGCTAGAGATTGATTCTGCTGCATAATATAATAAAACTACAAAAGTAATAGCACAGGAACTATTACAGCAGAAAATCTCATCCTAAAACTTGATTTCAATTATTTGGTTCTAAACAGTTGTACATTGATGATAGACTAAGAAGGCCGCGTTCACATGCGACTGATTTCCTGTGGATTTGCTCCCGCAGATTTCCGTGAAGCAAATCCGCCACATTGTACAGTACCAGCAAAGTGGATGAGAATTTCTGAATTCTCATCCATACAAAAACTGCTGTGTAAATTGATCTTTGCTGTGGATTTGATATTGCAGCAATTTCTGCTGCGGATCTCTCCCACAGATTTCACCCTTTGCAATGGGAGAATGAAGTCCGCTAGCTTTCCGATTTGCTCCGGTCCTTCACACAGAATCTATCTTCCAGACTCACACTGTTTACATCTGGCGGTGCATGGGAAAGGTCACATGAACCGCTCCAGAGGTGATGTGGCCATAAGCAGCACATCACCACTGAAGCCAGTCATTGGCTGGTGCAATGCATGTGACTTTGGCCATGCACTGCCAGAAGAAAACAGTGCGGGGACTGGAAGTTGGACACAGTAGTACAGATGACCTGAGTGGTGGAGAGCAGGTAAGTATGAATCTTCTGCTTCAAAATTCATTATTACCAGAAAATTACAGTACCAAGGTGGAAAACTTAAACGGGTTTTCCCATCTGAGACATTTAAGACATAACCACTGGATAACTGTCTGATAGATGTGGGTCCCACATCATGTGCTCAGCTGTTTTTGGAACTCCCTTAGAAGTGAATAGAGAAATAGGCGTGGATACCAGAAAGGGGACCTGCACCTATAATTAATGGCATACCCTGTGGATATGCCATAAATGTCTAAAGGTCCCTTTACACAGGCCGATTCTCGGTCAAGTCATCGTTAACCAGTGTTCATAGGAACACTCATTACCAATTATCTGACGATGTAAAAGTGCCACCAGTTCATGCTGTCACAAAAGTCGTCATCTGCAGGCAGCAAACAATGACTCTGTATGGGGACGAGCGATCACTACTCTCCATACTGTGGAGGTGATCGCAGTCCCTTCCACTGACGGGCAAGCAATTGTCCCATGTAAAAGGGCCTCAAGACTGGACAACCCATTGAAAGCACTATAAGTAATAATGACTACAGTCATTTACTGTACAGCTACTTAGAGAGTCGTTCTAATATCCAGTATGACAAACTCTCTGCAGCAGAATAAGGCCTGCTTCACAGGAATTTTTTAGGTGCATAAATGCAGCTACCAGATGTCCAGCAAATACAATGTTCACATTCAGTTTTCACTTCCACCATTAGCCTTAGGCCTCTTTCAGGCGAGCGTGTCCTGTGTGGAAATCATGCATCGTGTGTGAGCGGGATTTCCAGTTACGGATACTGCTCGTTCCACAGGACTGCAGGCATTATAATGATTTATAATGCTGTGTGTATCTGTATGACCTTACTTCTGCAGAATTAGTTTAGGGCTAAATGAAGACATTTGTTGTGCGACTATTTGTCACAGTAATGTTCTGTGACATATTTTATAATGCTAGTCTATGGCGTCGCACTGCAACATGTGACTTGATGCTACTGCGACATGACAGTCGCAAAAAAAAAAAAAAAAAAAAAAACCATTCAGGACTAGCATTATAAAACATGTCATGCGACATTGGTGAGACCTAAATGTAGTGCGACACATGTTGCAAAGTAGTTGTACCCTACATGTCCCTTGTAGCTCTAGCCTTATACTGACATAATGCTGTCAGTATAATTCTGTTGAAGAAAGGCCATGCAGAGACAAACAGCATTATAAATCAGTATAATGCTGTGCATTCCTGTGAAATGAGCATTGTCCATAACGGGAAAGGATATACTTGTATGAAAGAGGATGAACAAGAATTGATACAATATCCTTCACAGTTACACCTAACACAGTGCAAGTACATAATAGAAACGTTCAAACTCAAGATAAGGCTCCATTCACACGTCCTGTTTTTCTTTCTTGATGCGATCCTGATTTTTTCAGGACCCATTGAAATGAATGGATCCAGATCAGGATCAGGATCGAATCAGGAAAGAAAAACAGGACGTGTGAATGGAGCCTTATACCGACAGAAAAAGCACATAAATTTCTTCCAGACTGCTTCCAGATGTTAAGGAAAAGGGAGATGTTCTGGATGTATAAGGCCTGTTTCACAATGGCGTTTACTCGGTCTGGCAGGCTGTTCCGGCAGGGGAGCAGCCTGCCAGATCCGTACTACAGTGTACACAGGTGAGGTGCCGGAAGTCTGCCCAGCCCCATTTACTATAATGGGGAGCAGCATTGATCCAACCACAGCACGGCAAATATGCATTGAGGTGGCTGGACAAATACCGCTGCGCACAGTAGTACGGATGTGGCAGGCTGTATAACTCACAAAACCAGCCACTGTTAAGAAAATTACCTTCATTGCAGTTTACATCATGTACCTTTATAATAGGACAGAGAATAAAGATCTTTGTGGCAATGCTTCTTTAATAAGAAGGATACTTGTTCTTATTCATGAACTGAGCTGGACTCTCTGAATATGGCGTAATTTAACTATACACTGCATAGTTGTATGCAAGTAATTTATATGTCTAAGGAACTCTGATTTGTTTCCAGTTGTAGTGAGCTTAATCCTGTTTTAGAACTATTTGAAAATCCCTAAAATGGTAGATATGGTATAGTCAGTTATTTATTCACCTATATATTATGCAGTATTCAGTAATTTTTACATCTATGTATTTTATTTATTATACATTTTATAAGGCAATTGGCCTATTGATGAATCTGAGGCATTATTTGAGGCATTATTTATGGCATTAATTTCATTTTTGACCAGATGAATGTATATTTATATTTATACCAGTTTTTAGACTTGAAAATGGCGTCTTGGTACTCTGAAACACATCATTTTTCAAAAATGTTTTAAAGAATCTTAATAAAGAAGTCCCTTAAAGTTGGTCATGGGTTGCACCATGAGATGTCTTGTCACAGGTGGATCATCTATGCCCTCCATTCCTTTCACGATTGGGAATCCTGTCAGAAGTTACTCTGCTTTGTACTGTATAAACCTATATCTCACAGAGTTCAGCCTCTTTCCTCCATCATTTACTGTATACAGTACTGAGAATGGGCAGCAGCCATAATCTGTCAGTTCACATATGAATGCTATAAATTGATTATATTTACAAATCAGTATGGTAGGTCACATTACACTAGTGTTGTGCTATGGCTATGCTTTTTTGGGAGGTGGAGAGGCTGGGGATGGGAGTAAATACTAATTTACTAATACAAAGAACTCCAGCAGATAAAATAAATGACAAAAATCCTCACACATAGTAACTCACCCCAAATACATTATCAGCCTCTGCATGATTTCCGTACAGCAAGGGGTACATACAGTAATATCTACATTACAAAGAAGCACAAAGTAGAAAAATGACTTATAGACAAAGCTTGGCTTAACTATAACAAGACATCTGTGAAAAAAACATCTTCTTCAACAGAATAATAATTTATACCAAGCACAAGTACCATATTTGTACCAAATAATATATATTAAAAACAGATGAGCGATATGGATACCTAAGATTTTCTGTCTGTAATTCAGATTCAGGTCAATGCTAGCCGAAACAATGATTGTGGGACTGAGATCCGTTATTATTATCACTTGAGACAACACGTCAAGATTTCAGACTGTTCTATTTCTTGTATAGAGAATTTGCTGTAATAGCCTACTGTGTCAGCAGTCGTCATACAGCCGTACTGTGGAAATGACAGAAAAGGTGAAAACCCCAATAGGAAACATAAGATGGAGGTAATAACATAGAGGGGGAGATTTATCACAGATGAGAGTTTTACGCCAGACCAGAGTCCTCGTCATAAATTAGGTGCATCCTCTGGCCATCCATGCACCTAAACAGAAATCTATGGCAGCGCGGGGTTTACATGAATTAAGATGTGCGATGTGTCTGCTGGCCTGCGCCCTTCCCAATCCCACCATGTCCCTCTTTTGTGAAAATTGCGAGATCGGCGTGGAAACACCACTTGCGACAAAATTTTAACAAGTGGTTTTAAAAAAGTCAAGAACAAGGCATTTACTTCCCTCCACAAGGGGTTTATTCTCTCCAGAATACCTAGATTTGGGAAAAAGGTGACAACGGGTTCATGGAGGTTTTTCTAAAGGTACATTCACACAAACTTATGTACTTTGTAGTACATGTGGCATCCGTTTTTTTAAGGTCCGCATTTTTGACCAACAATAGGATGTCTTCTATCTATCTAAGGAACAAACAGGTCTTCTTTGTGCTTTCCGCACCCATATGTTTGTTTCACAAAAGATAGAACATCCATGGAAGTCAATGGGTCTGCAAAAAAAAATAAAAAAACAAGCACGCAACACCATATTTTGCTGATTCGAATGCAGACCGCAAAATACAAAGGGTTGTGTGCGTGAGGCCTAACTGTGATACAATTGTGAGAAACATTAAGTGGACCATTTAGAATTACCTAGATTTCTGCCCTGGTTAATAGTAACATGTGGTCAAATTGTTAACCCTTGAATGTAATAAAAAATACCTTCTTTAGTAGCAATCACCTCCAGAAAACATTTCCTATAGTTGACAATAATGTTGAAGAGGAATTCTGAGTATTCCTCCTATTTCTGGGCTGTCTTGTAGGTATAAAACCATGATAATAGTATAGTGATGAATCATCAGGTGTCCTGATAGGAGAAGCATTGACCATTACAACTGCTGTACATATTAGCTGGTGGTTCCAAATAACTAATATTAATATTCAGCAACAATTCTATGTAACTATATCATAGCCTGTTGTTTTCTTTTTTTATTCCCCAGAAATTGTGTATTAATTTTGAACTAACTGAACTAAAAAAGGCAGGCAGGGGGAGTGGCATGATGTGGTTGTGTGTGGCGGGGAAGTGCGGGTCAAGTGGCAGTAGGTAATGCACCTTTGTCTCCTGACAGTGCTTGATGATATAAAGGGAGTCTGTCAGCATCAGCTCCACCACTGTGCCCAATGTTAAACAAAACTGATTCCGCAACAGTAATTCTTTCTTAATATAATATTTTCAATGTTGAGATATTGGCAGAGCCTGGATTCTAGGCTTCACCATTCAAATGCGCATACACCAATTATGTCAGTTTTCACCCGCACGCCCTCTGAGAAGCTGAGTCCCAGTTTTCGGCCAGAACCCAGACTCCCCTGTGCAAATGCACAGAGCTTGCAGGAGAGGACAGGGCCAGGTAGGATAAGGCCCCTTTCACACGAGCGGGAGACTCGCATGTCTCCCGCAACGCATCTACAGGGCTGGACTCCGCACGGACAGGGATCACATATAATGCTATGCGATCCCTGTCAGTGCGGAGTCCAGCCCTGTAGATCCGTTGCGGGAGACATGCGAGTCTCCCGCTCGTGTGAAAGGGGCCTAATGTAGGTATTGAATGGATCTGTCCATCAAACTACAATGGGAGGGTCTGGGCAGTAGAAGGAGGGAAAGTGTATGGAGGACAACAGCAAAACCCTTTTTGCAGGGAATAACTCATTTGTATATTTTAAAAATACAAACATCTCAATATTGAAAATAAGAAAGGACTACTGCTGTGAAATCTCATGAGAAATACCTGTCTAACATTGGACCCAGTTTAATGGTGGTGCCGATGCTGAAAGACTCCACTTAATGGGAACCTGTCATGTTGAACATTGAGTGTGAGCCATGGGCAGCAGGTTATAGAGCAGGGCGTGCTGAGCAGATGTATATATAGATTTGTGGGAAAAGATTCAGTAAAACTTAGTAATTCATTTAAAATCCCTGCTCATTTTGGGCTTTGCAGTCCAAGGGGTGGTCCTATCAGTGATTGACAGCTAGCTCTATATAAACAGTCATAGAGGGAAGACTGTCAATCACTAATAGGACCGCGTCCTGGACTTCAAAGCCCACAATGAGAAGGTATTCAAATTTATTAATTACTTAACCACGTAGATTGGGGGGCAAAATCTTACTCCGGGCATAATGACATCATCATGTTGACATCATATGTCACCGCACATGAGATTTTGCACGGGATCTGCAATTAAGATGGCCGAGGTAGCCTCTTCACAAATGGATGAGGTAAGTATGATTTTGTTTTAACGCCATTACAGGGAATATTGATTCATTACCACGAAGCACCAGGAAATTTGGCTTTGCGGCAAATCAAATATTCCCTGAAATTCAGAGTGAAGTCCACTTCAATTGCTTAACCCTAGTTGCATTGCCAAATCCGCACCTGTTTGATTTATAATTCAACAATGGATAATGTATACTAAGGCACCAGAATACTTAATTTCGGTGACAGGGCCTCTTTAAAAATGACCACTGGAGTATTGCTAAATATTTCTGTGAACTTCTCAACATCCATACCTTTTCCCCCACATGCTCCAGCAGACTCCCTTACTAAGTCTAACAGCCATGTCTGTTATTTGCTAGGCCATGTAGCTGTCTGCACCAGTCAAACGTCTGACAGACTGAACACTGGACAAATATTGTTGTAAGGAAAAGCTGTGAAAGGGTCATATTAACAACTGCATCTAAAGAAATATGTCACACAGAAATTAATCACTCACCTTTTAAAAATCTATTTTTAACACATTTCCGAATCTACACTTTTGGTCTCTGTGGAATATGCTTATTCCATCCAAAACGTGAAAATCTCAAAAGATTTGCAGAAATCGCTGCTAAGCACATGTTACAATTACAGCTCAGGCTGCTCTGCTACTAAAGAAAGCCATCCCCCATCAATCTGAGGTGAGGAAAACATCAGATGTGGCCAAACATATTGTGTGATTACACTGGTGACATTTTAATACAGGACGTGAGGAGGGGGAGAAGAGGAGAAATCATAAAAGCTCATTCTTCTCTAATGAAGGTTAGACCTTTCTGCAGCGAGCTCTTTGCACACGCACCCTCCAGTCATGTGCTATTTGTTATAGTCACCACTGTGTCAATAAAAGGCTTCTCATAGTGACATTTCACTCTAACACCAATAATCCTGCACACGGCTAGAGATTAGGCTTTGGTCTCAGCAGGGACATTTTAAGGAAATCATCCAAAACAAACACAACAAAATAATTATCCTTCTTAAATCTGAAAGACGGGTTACTGCATAATTATGAGGTATGCGAGGTTTATCATTTACATGTGGCCATAGATTTAGATAATTTGGCTTAAAGGAGTTGTACCACGAAAAATATTATACAGTTTTCAAACCAGCACCTGGATCTGAATACTTTTGTAATTGCATGTCATTAAAAATTTTGTACAGCTACTGAGTTATTCAATAAAGTGTATCTCTATAGGACCACTTAATTTCTTATTTCTTTGACCTGCTCACTGAGCAGGCCGCACATGCTCAGTTTCAATTTTTAACTGCCTCCTGAGCTGTGATAGGCAGAGCATGAACACGCCTCCTAGCTTGCAGCAGAAAAGACACTCCCCTGAGCTGTCAGCTTGATATGACTCTAGCAGAGAAATGAATGTGGAGATCTGTGGATCCATGTGAGGTACAGGGCTGGTTCTTGCTTTATTAGAAAGAGGTTGTCATGTGCTATATGATGTCTGATTTTCATTTTTTACATTATTCGTGGGATAACCCCTTTAAGTCATTGCATCAGTAAGCTGAGCATGCACGGTCACACACATTTTGTCAAAGTTTTAACACAACAATTTATGGTCATTCATTTTCGGTAACAACAGATTCTTATAGTAATATGTTTTACTGATCTCGCTGACCCAGCACCATTGGATGAGATTTTGTAGTCTTCAATACTGAGAACAAATGCTGATGACATCAAAATGGACTTTTTAAGTAGTTTTTTTTTTGCCTCACTATCAGAACTACAATTGGATGTATTGTCCTCTGTATTGTTCCCATGTTGCCATTTAGGATATAACAGAAGCAGATCTAATGCCACCCTAAAAGGGACTGTAAGGGACTGATGAATTTGTTAAGGAAGTGTGAGTGGATCCACTGAGTCAACTAACAGATATGACTTTAGACTAAACCTGTTAACCAGTTATTCACTCTTTAACTCCTATATATGGATCTTGAGAAGTCTCTCTGTGGTTGACAGATCACCAATGGGGGTCAGAGAAATCAGTGAATTGCCACTGCCTGGCCATGTCAATCAAAGCAGTGAGAGCGCAGTTGGCCACAAAAAGGGCTTGGGTGCAACAAGAGCAATGGTGACACCCTCATTGCACCAAAGGCCTAATTTGCATATTAAGAAGTAATAAACTATCATAACTTGGTAACAGAGCCTCATAAAAAAAAAACAAAAAAAAAAAAAAACCCAGCACTGTAATCAGGTGAATCACAGCTGTGTGTATATACAAAAAGTTACATAGGAAGGTTGCCGGTGACAGATTCCCTTCAAGGGCTGGCAGAAGAGTACCTTCTATGGGCAGAAAGAAGAGGCCTTTGTTGGCAAAAATCAGGCCACAAAGTGCAGGAGGTGGCCACTGACAAGACAAGTGGCCGGACCTGCTATAAGGAGGCAAAGAGGGGCTGCCAGGTCTGGCCCACTGGTAAAGCCAGGAGGTTTAATTAGGGTACAAATAAATTAAAATCGAAAGTGCTCAGATCCTGTGTGTATGACATTCTTGGGTTTCCTTGGACTAATGCAACAACTTTCAAACTCTTTAACATCAAGACTGAATGAGAATCTTAAAAGTGCCAGCAACTTATATGGCAATAGGTAAAAGCACGATTGCTGGTGGTAGGAAACAGTCTGTTTAATAAAACACTGCAAAGTAAGATTTGTTATGCTTTTTAAAATTAAAAAATGGTCCAAAAATTATCCTTTTTGGATGAAGATGTCTGCTGATATTTATATACATATGTTAGTATTGGTAGACGCAATAGCTTGTTCTGAACAAGTGATTCAAAGATAATCAAGTATTAGGGGCAGGTCTCTGACAGGGTTTATACACATACTGTAATATTGGAAGGAACAATGGCTTGTTCTGAACAAATGTCCTAAAAACTACCCCTTATTTGGGGCAGATACTGGCTAATACACACGGTAGTACTGGAAAAAGCAAAGGCTCCTTTTCTTAATAAGCTGTCCAAAAATGATCCCTTAATGGGGGAGATGTCTGCCCATGAATATGCACACGGTAGACTTGGGAAAATCATTGGCTTGTTCTGAACAAGCAGTCAAAAATTTAAAAATATTGTACGGTTAATTGTGGAAACTTTGCAACAGATTTTTGGAAAAAAGGAGAAATTGCACAAAGTTTGTGGCAAAATATAATATAGGCTGCTGTTAATGATGAAAAATACACGTATTGAAAACCTATTATTTGTAGAAACTTTGCAACATTGTTGTGGAAAACGGTGCATTTGCACAGTGCAACTATGATGCTTAAAATATCATCAACCATTAGATTTAGTTTTTTTTTTTTTTTTAATATGAATCAGGCTGTTAGCGGTCTCCTGCACAAAAAGAGCACTGTCTCCTTAAATACTCACATGCAGGGCAGCAGAGTCTGCATGCTTGTGAGCAGCTCAGGCCCTGTAACAGACACACAATACACTAACTGACCCTATCCTAATCTTTGTACCTAAACCTCACACACCTTCACAGTCTGTAAAGGACACAACTGAAAACAATACTTATGGATCTTCACTATTCCAGGGCAATATAAATTAAGATTAAAGGGGTTGTCCAAGTTATGGAAAAGAAATATAGCACTGTAAATATGATGGGTAGCAATATATAACGAAGTTCAGCAAGTTTTAGGCAAAAAAAAATCTATATTTCCTCATTTCCCTGGTTCTCTTCTGGCCTTTGTTTACATGCAGTAATAACAATCTCTGCCCCTCCCCCCTTCTCTGCAAAGGCAGTGAATATAAGTGCTGTGAGTACATGTCTGCCTGCTGGGATACTCAGCAGCATGTTGTTTGTGTAGGACTACAAGTCCCAGCTGTACAATGACACTGCTGATACACACAGGAAATTCTCCCTACCTGTTCTTGTACAATTCCTCTATAGCTCCTTGCCCAGCATTTGTCTCCTCTCACTGCTGCAGCTACTATTTGTTGTAAAGCCTTGAGCCCTCAGTGTGTTCTGGCTGAAGGGGTTAATGTTTTATCTGAAGGAATCCAGGGAGAGAGAAGATAGCAGGAGCCCGGCAAAGAAAGGGGGCGTGGCCAGTGACGTCTCGTGTACAGACTCTTATCTGAACTCTGAGGCTTGTACACGAAACATCATAGACCAGGGAGATAAGGTGACATCACAGGTCATGTGACCCTCAGTCAACTCTGAGAAACCAGCAGCTTTAGAAACACAAAGTATATGGGAAAGTTGTTATACCTGACAAGTTAGTAACATATAAAGAACAAAAAAATAACTCGGACAACCCCTTTAAGAAAATCTCTTTGGATTTGTTCTCAATTAATGATTCTTCAGGTCAAATGTCGCATTTTTTGTTGGCTGATAACAGGGAGGTTATATAGAGAACATATTTACTGCACATAGTTGATCTAATTAGCAATTATTATTATGGCTAATATTTCTTATATTGGCCTCTGTCCAGTACTCCATCACTTTTAAACTTCAGAGAGCGACATAATATGGACTCATCCTATTACCCCTTCCGTATGAACTATCAGGTGCCCTGTGTGATACAAGCTAATACTTAGGAAGAGGAAGTAAAGACCTAACCGTGAACCATGCAGTCACTATTCAGGATGTCATAAAATGCAGAAATGTGAAACATATCCTTACCAATGAGATAGCAAAGAGGTTAAAAGGATTTTCTTTATAAACACCAGTACTAAAAGTCAGGAAATCCTGGTGCACAACAAAAAGCTTAAAGAGGACCTTTCATGGGTTTATTTTTCAGTAACTAAATACCTTTATTGGTAGGGCAAACCGCTGATGCTGGCACCCTGTCCGGTTTTTGAAAAAGACCGCTCCTCCGCCCCGCTGTGGCCCTCGGTATCTCTCCCGCTCAGTATGCTAATACTGAGCATCGGAACAGGGAGGAGAACACGCCCGGGTTTCGCAATGGGCGTCTCCTTCTCCCTGGCTGTGCCGCGGTCCAATCACATCGGAGAGCGTCACAGGGAGAAAAAAACTCATTAGCTGTGACGCTCTCTGATGTGATTGGACCGCGGCACAGCCAGGGAGAAGGAGACGCCCATTGAGAAACCCGGGAGTCTCCTCCTCCCTGTTCCAATGCTCAGTATTAGCATACTGAGCGTGAGAAGTACCGAGGGCCACAGCGGGGCAGAGGAGTGCTATTTTAAAAAAACGGACTGGGTGCCAGCATCAGCTGCCCTACCAATAAAGGTATTTAGTTACTGAAAGATAAACCCATGAAAGGTCCTCTTTAAGATTATTCTTGACAAATGAGCATTAGAATGTCTGCTGCTATATTTCTTAGGAGCATAGTAATGTTAGAGTTCTTCTAACCAACCAAGCTCAACTCAAACCAGCAACATAAAAAAACCTCAATTCATTTAATATTGATTTAAGACCTATACTAATATGCATCAAAGAAAAAATCCAGTTTACATTGATTATTAAAAAAGTGACACTTTATGCACCATTACATGTGGTACTTTTTATATAAATAAAATGATAATAGGGGAAATTCTTATATATCAAGTTTAAGTTTAATTTTTCATTATTTTTCATATATTTCATCTTTCAGATGAACAGAAAAAATACATCTGTTTGGCTAAGTCAACATCTGCATTTTAGCATTCTGGCACTATGCTCAAGCAGACGAACTGACATATCTGGCACTGCCAAACAGCACCAAAAGAAAGTCGGCATTCGTGCTGGACACCCGACGGATGTGAGTATAGTGAACAGGGATCCAGCAATTCCATCTGCCATCGCTTTTCCTTGCACAGATTCAGTGTTTCTGGATTTAATGTGTTGCATCACTGAGTGATAGGCAGCACATTTACACAGGCCTATTATCGGAGAAAAGCATTTGTGGTAATGTTCATTCCCAATAATCTGTCTGAAAATTGGACCTTGAAAACCCACCATAAGGCCTCATAACAAGATTCTCTAAAAAACCTGATTCTGTGTCAGAATTTTTTTTTGGTCCATTTACCCCTGGCATCTTGTGTGTTCTAGCTATTCTTGCCATTTTGTGTTTTTTTTCTCTTGTATTAATTTCATTGATTTTTAATTTTTGTTAGCAAAAGTTTTTGATCTGCCACACCATTACCACTAACTGAATGAGTAATATGACATACTGTATGTGGCAGTAAACAGATGTTGTAGTAACTAACTCCTCCCATTGCATGTGTGATCTCACGCTGGAGGTAACTAGGAGTTGGTCGCTGTGCGTCAGCCTGTATGCTCCTTCTGCAATTGCCCATATGGCTAGGTAGGTTAGTGTTAGGTCCCGTGCCACTCTGAGATACCTTGACGTGGTGCTCGGGCTCCGGTATGTTCTTGATATAATAATATATTGGTGAAAGTCTCATTTTAACATCAGCGTGAGGGTTTAGCCATATATTATCAATTGCATCTACCGCCGCAGTGCACCTTTATCAGTGATTGTTTTTTTTTCTCTTGTATTAATTTAATCTGCCACACCATTACCACTAACTGAATGGGTAATATGATATACTGTATGTGGCAGTAAACAGATGTTGAAGTAACTAATATGGAGAAAATTGTGTTCTTAATATGTGATAGGATTTTGGAATATAAGTTTCATCTTCAGTTGAGGAGAGGGCCTTACCATTTGAAGTCATTATTATTATAAGACCCAAACAACTGACAAATATTATTCGCCCATAAGGACTTTATTATTTGTTTTTTGGTTCCCGGACACAGGTATCCATTTCCCCTTGTTAATCATTTTAGAGGAAGGAGACGGACGGGAGACAAAAATGATGATCCTTCTCTTTTTAGATTTGTGCAGCTGTGTGATTTGAGTGTTGTAAGGACATACCGAAAAGCAAGCCAGATATCTGGAAGCCCTCCAAAAACTGTAACACTGTACACTTTTCCAGTGTGCTAATACGAAGCATATTCCTGCCTAAAAAAAAAAAACTGGGGACTGACACTTATTATAATGCAGCGTGTGAACGCATTAAGCAAAATAGCAGATGCACAATATATGAATGTAAATATGACCTAACGATCTAACAAGCATTAAGAAGATATTCTCATCATATACATTTATGGTATATCCACAGGATATGCCATAAATGTGGAACAGGTGCAGGCCTTACATCTGAAACCCTCATTTAGGCCTCTTACATGTATTTTTTATTTGTGTGCTATCCGCATTTTTTTTTAGATAGCCCACTAACATTCATTTCTATGAGGCCACATCTGTATTTTTTGAGAATCTGTGTGGCCTTTCCACGAATTATAGAACATGTCCTATTCTGGTCTTAATATTGTGGATGACAACAGCCACTTCTATTAATGGAAGAGAGAAAAATGGATAGCGCACACAGAAGTTATCCATAGTTTGTGGATCAAAATACAGATACAGTTGTGTGCAAGAGGCCATTGTGTTGCCCATTTGCCAATTCATGGAAGTCTCTCTTCACATAAACTGCAAAGGAATGATGACCACATTCCAGTGTAACCTCCTCCATTGTATTCAAAGTTATGGAAAACAATATGCCCTTCCCACCTCCAGGAAAGCTCCACCTTAATCTAATTTTATATATTTTATATCAGGTTTAAATGGACCAATAACTGCTGCATTTTAAAGTTTTTTTTTGCCAGAAAGAGATACTGGATCTGAGTTAAAACAACATATAGTGACTTAGCCCCTTTTCCTATTCCGCACCCCCTCACACGGGCAGGTCCACAGTCACCCACTGGTCTTTATACAATGTTGCATCATTGATATGATTACAGCAGCACATCAATGGCTGCAGTGATGATGTACTAACCTTACCGATATCAGTGCTATGGCCAATGATTGACTGCAGTTTATGCGTTGGTGCAATATGTCATTGCTTGAGGGATTATAACCACAGACTGAAAAAGAATCATAAAACCATCACCATGGAAATACTGGAGGATCTGAATTGTTAGATAAACCCTTTTAGACTATTTCTAGAGGTTGGTTGATAGTGATCATACATTTTGAGAGTAAATAAAGGGCCACAAGCCAGTTTTGGAACATGGATGTGCCCATAATGGCTTTAGTAATGGTAGTAGCAAAGTGATTTATTTCTAGAGAATGGCTACCCATATTCTCAAGAGGCTAAGATTTAATCACGAAGATCAGTAGCTTGTAGGGACAATATGATCCCAATGACAAATGAAGCCTGGACAGGACAATAGATCAGAAGCTAAGTGGTGGGATTATAAATGATGGATGAGGATTATTACTACATGAAAATACACTTCATGGTTATATTAAAAATAAAATTCATGCATACTGGTAATAAAGCATAATTACAGTTGTAGCAACTGGGCAAATAGTGGTGTATCCTATACATACTTCCAGCTACTAGGTTGGTTAAATATTAATATATAGGACTGAGGCAATAAGACCTGTTCACCATGATACTTCTCTATAAATGACTTGTTCTATTCAAATATAAGTTTGGATGCAACATAAGTAATACATTTCTATGGAGTAGTGTGAAACCAGATGTTGAAGCTAGCTTAAGGGTAAATGTACATGTTGCAAATTATGTGTGCATTTTCATGCAGAAAAACTGCAGCATACTACAGCCCCAGTAAAGGGAATTAGATATGCCAAATCTCATGTACACTTGGGAAATTGACCTGCCGTACAGATCTTAAAATCCGCAGTTTGTCAATTGTTTGTGATCCCGCACCTTATATATATAGTGGTTTCCCCATAGACTTCATAGGGCTGCAAACAGAAAATCTGTGGCAAAAAACTCACAAAGACTGCCCAAAAAAAGAAAAAAAAACCCACGATAAATAGTTCAGATTTAGGTGTTTTTTTATGTGGCTGTTGTGCGAATTTAAGGCATACGGATATGTAACCTGTGCAGGAAGCCTTACAGAATATTCACACAACAGATTTTGAAAAATGACCCTCAGCGCGTTTGTGTTTTTTATGCTGGTTATTTTTTTACCAAATGTGTGTTTACTTCACTAAACTAAATTCAGTTTGTGGTTTTTGGCATGTATTTGCACCAAACACCATGCAGAAAACACACAAAAAATGCAGAGACACATACTGAGCTGTTTTTTTATGCTTCATATTCATTTCAATGGGAGGTTCAGCATGGATACTTCCCCAAGATGGGGCATGAGGATCCCTTTTTCCACTTGCAAAAAAGAAGCAAGTGGTGTTTCCCAGTGAAATTAATAGGAGGCCATTTTGAGGCCTTTTTTGAGCTGATTATTGGTGGGTAACATGTATTACTTTATCACTCCCATTTTCTGCCCTTGAATAAAATATTTCTTAAAGGGATTCTGTCAGCAGGAAATTCACTGTTAACCACTTCCAGTCTGCCCATTGACTATAAACGTCCTGGTAGTGGATCTCTATCTCTGAATGGACGTTTTAAAACGTCCTTGAGCTTTGCCCCCTGTGTGCAGCACCTGTACATAGAAGCTCCATGACTCAGCTGCCTCCTGACAGCCAAGAACATGGAGCTTTAACCTGAAACCTTTTTTCCTGGTCTCCAGGCTTTTGATCACTCTGACAAGCTGTCAAAGCAATCACAAATGTATGTACTATCTCCCTCTCATTACTGCTGGTCACAGAGCAGTTTACAACCACATATGGGGTGTTTCTGCAAACTTCAGAATCAGGAAAATAAATATGCAGGTTTGATTTGCAGTTTACCCTTGCTATCTTATAGGAAAAATTCATTAAAAATTGAAAATCTGCAAAAAAATATATTTATTTTTAAATTTCACCTTCTTTCTGTTTTAATTATTGTGGGAAATCTAAATGGTTAACAAACTTTGTAAAATCAGTTTTGATTACATTGGGGGCCGTAGTTTCTAAAATATGTTCATTTATGAGAGGTTTCTATTATTTAAGCCCCTCAAAGTCACTTTAGAACTACAAAGGTCCTCTAAAATTATTAAACTATTGGAAATTTTCATGAAAATCTTAAAAATTACATTTAAAATTTGAAGCCTTCTAACGTCCTAAAAAAATAAAATTACATTTCCAAAATTATGCCAACATAAAGTGGACATATGGTGAATGTTCATTAATAACAATTTTATTAGATATCCCTATGCAACTTAAAAGCAGCGAAATTCATATTAAAAAATTGTGATTTTTTTTTTTTAATTTTCAGTAAATTTTGGATTTTTTATAAATAAAGGTAAAATATATTGACTCAAATTTACTATTAACATGAAGTACAATGTGTCACGAGAAAACAATCTCAGAATGGCTTGGATAAGTAAAAGCGTTCCAAAGTTATTACCACATAAAGTGACACATGTCAGATTTGCAAAATTAGGCCTGGTCAGGAAGGGGGTAAATGGCCCGGATGGGAAGTGGTTAATGAAGGCTCATAGTCATGTAGAGCTAGCTCAGCTGAATGCAATGATACCTTTCACTTAGTGAGCATTGCTTCATTCTGGAGAACATGTCATTTTAATCCTAATGCAATTGAGCAGTTATGAGCCCCAAAGGTGGCCCTTAGCCAATCCTCCTTCCTTTGTCAGACTTCTCTTACCATCTTGATTAAAAACACCAGCTAAGATGACTATGCAGGAACCTGGTCCTGTCAAGAGGGAGGAGATGGGAAGAGCAAAGGTGCACTGTGTGGCTAGGGACCACTCTTGATGCACTTAATTGGTAAAGTGCATAGAGATGCACTTTTTATCCAGAATAAACTGATGGATTTCTAAATGAAATGTATCATTACATGCATCTGAGCTAGTCCTACAATATCTTGTGCCTGTTAAATAGTAAGTTTCGTGGTGACAAACTCCCTTAAATCGATCAAGTGTTTTCCCACACAGACTACATATGTACTATCCAAAAACTATGAGAATCTATTTATGGAGATTTGTTCAATCCAAGTGGATTTTGTTTCATTATTATTTACGGCACAATTTGTTGGCCAAGTTTATCTCTTTCCTCCAGAGAGCACAGTTGAAGTCGGAAGTGTAGAGAGAAAACACAAGCCTCTGGGATAGTGAGTATGTGTGGCTAACGTACAGCTGGACCTGTTCTTAGGTAGCCTCGGCCACTGACTTCAAACCTCACATAAAAAATTAGGAAACTAGAAAACAGCTGGATGGATTTTAGGGAGGGGGGTTGGAAATAAAACAGTACAGTTCCCACAATGTGTATTAATTACAACTGCTCAACACTACAGATGTCCTGTACTCAGCCTTCAGTTTCCTCAATCATCTAGTGTTGGGGAAAAAGACTGACTTTACTAGCTAGTACTGGATCTGATAGTCCAAATGTATTTCTGCCCACAATAAACATGTGTTATACACATGTTAGTTGTATGCCATTAAAATAAGAATTAGCAGTTAATGAGAATGCAGGATATTAGGTCCTCAGTGGATCATGCTAATGGATGGATCTGATCCTAATTGTGTAATTACTGAGCTTCTTGCCAGAAATTCTAACCTTGTGCAGTCAGTTCTGCTTACGCTTCTCCTCTTTCCAGTTTCAGATTTGAAGATCCGCTCTGATCTTGAGGAGTAGATGAAACCTTAGACAAACCCAAGTCTTTCCATACTCTGTTCATGAGGGCAATGTCTGTGTACTTGGCAGCGGTGTATGAATGTAAGCTAACAACATACTTTATTTTCGTATCTGGAGAGCATTTATACTCTTCTCATGCAGACACTAGCCAAATTGCATATCTTACATGTTTTGTTAATATAAACCTTTACTACAGAGCCAAGGAACGTAATATTACAAAAAGCAGTCAATAAATATGGTTTGAATTGCAAAAGTTTAAAAGATGGCAAACTATATACTGTATCATTTCCTGGGTTTATCAAGGCTTGTTCAAGCCAATAGCTGGCAGGTATAATTGACATGCACTGAAGACATTAAAAACATGTTAGATTCACTCATAGTGCCACATGACTGCATAAAAAAACCTGTGTTAGGCCCCTTTCACACGACCGTATGCCCTACGAGACACACACGGCCCGAAGTGCACAGCATCATTGTAATCAGTGATGATGTGCGCTCCCGTGTGCATGATCTATGCTGCTCCGGGACATATGGCCGGCTCACGGACTGTATGTCTCGGAGGGCATACGGTTGTGTGAAAGAGGCCATAAGGAGGTTCTCCGGGAAATGGCCACCAGAAACCTTTCATAGAATGTTAACAGGACTGGTTACCACCTCTTACAGAGCTGCCTGGGGGGTGAGGTTGTGGGGCCTCACTCCACTGCTCTACAATAGATCGTAATTATGTAGTCCTGCCTATGATATACATCATGGCTGAGCAGCCTGACAGGAACACTCAATAATATGTAGTGTATGCCAGTGTTAGAGTGTAGTAAGGCCTCACCACTCACCCCCAGACTGGTGGCCATTTTGAATAATTTCTGGAGAACCACACACACTTTCTCTCCTCCCTCTTCATTTTCTGTTTGAGAGTTAATTTATGCCTTTCATTGACTTGATGAAGATGGAGTACACTAAATAGTACCATGCATAATACAAATCTGGTTTATTGATATTAAGTAGATCTCTTGAACTAAAGCCTGTAAAATTGTCGTAACAATGTGATGTATTAACTGCTTTTTATCTTTATTTTCCATTGAGACAATTTGATTCTCTTATAATTACATGAAAAAAAAAAATCAATAAAAATAGACCATAAAAGAAAAAAGAGCAGCACACCTTTCCAATTCTCACAGTACCTCTATGGACTTCTTTGGAGAAGGTCTGTCCTCACTTGGGAAACAAAATCAAAGACAAGACAGAAAAAGAGGAGGTCCCTATTTCATGTCATAAAGGGAAGACGTCAAGATTAAAAGGAAAATTTCCTTATGGCTTATACACACATCATATATGGTAAAGAATATAAAATGTATGACTCCTTAGTACAGGGCCATACAGTATGCATGGGCTTCCCTACAGGCTCTGGTAAGTGACATACAGGGTTGGACTGACCATAGACCCTATAGGGAAAATTCCAGTTGGGCCAATGCTCAGGGTGCTGCCCAAGCCCCCCTCGTGGCCACCGGCTTGGTATATCTGATATGATGCCATAAGTATAGAGAAATTATCCACTAGAAGCAATATTTCTGCACATACTGCACAATATGGCATACTACATGATGGAGCAAGCCTCAATTGTAAAAAATCCGAAGCATATTAAGGTAGAAAGTGGCTTCACTGTGTTCTGTGTACACTTTTTGCTGTTAGCCATTTTTACCATCTACTAGAAGAGGTATGATCAGTGCATGCAGCTCAGTTTAAGGATGTTTGATGCAGGCCATATTTATTTTTGTCCACAGGAAGGAGTAACAAGTGAAACTATACTACAGTTCTAGCTGTATATGTATATTGGACCAATATATGCTGCTCACCTAACATAAAATTCTCTGTATAAAGCAGTATGCAAGGCCCTATGGAGATGTACGGTATATTGGCCGTATGAAAGATCTGTGCGAAGAGGATCCTAAATATGATCATGTGCATAAGCCTGAAATCCACCTACTATTTCATTACAGGCTTATGCTGCTAGTTTGTCCTCCACACATACCTTATACTACAGTTCTGCTTGTGCAGATTGATGGCTGGGTGCAAGCATAAGTTCACTAGGAAGTTCTGGAGTTGATTTTTATGGCAGCAAGAAATTTTTTTTAATAAATTACACAAGCTTAAAAAAGTTTCTGTACAGTTAGTTAAGAGCAACAAATTCTTACAATTGAACTGGATTCACACAAGCATAACATGGATGTGTTTTCTATCTATATTAATTCCGGACATTACAGTCTCACTACGGGTTTAACTGAGTTGAGGTCAGTTAAATTTGCAGTCAGGCCATAACATACAATAGGAAGACGGACAGAAATATATCCATATTATACTCATGTGAAACCAGCCTAAAGGGAGTTTTGCAGTGACCCACTGTTTTACTGCAAAAGGGTTAATATTCAGGTTCACTACTTGTCATTGTGTTTACTGTTATCTGTACCTTGTGTGATCCAGAAAGCTGTGTATGAGAGGAAATAGTTAATCTAGCAGCCTTGGTAACCCGTTTCTGGGTAGTGTGCTGGTCCACTTTCCTCTGGCTAGAGTAGAATAGAATAGAGAATTCATGGTCAGCACGGTGGCTCAGTGGTTAGCACTGGTGCCTTGCAGCACTGGGATCCTAGGTTCAAATCCGACCAAGGACAACACCTGCATGGAGTTTGTATGTTCTCCCTGTGTTTGCGTCGGTTTCCTCAGGGTACTCTGGTTTCCTACCACACTCCAAAGACATAATGATAGGGAACTTAGATTGTGAGCCCCATTGGGGCTTTTATTTATTTTGTGCACTTATATAGTGCTGCAGAATATAGTAGCGCTATATAAGTGCACTAAATAAAAAACAAGTCAAGCTAGAGTGAAGACCTGTTTGGTGTATGCTGCAGCCAAGTAGGCCAAAAGAGAAGAAAAGCTGTCAGAAAAGCAACTCCACTGAGGATAAACCTCTGCGAAAAGAAAATTGCATTTCAGTAGATGGTTGAGGACCACAAAAGGCTCTGTCTGGACTAGACAGTAAAGATAACATGCTTATGATTTTGGACTTTACTGCATGTGGTTAGGGTTAATTGCTTCTGGCGCCTGCCACACTTCTTAGATGGACTGGCCCTCTGACCTAGGACTGCACCATCCAGGTGAGAACTGCAGAAATACAAAGAAAAGATTTGCATGCCAATTTGGGAAGCATGCATGGTATATCTAGAGAGAGACTTAGAGGAGAACATCATACTGTCTACTGCTTATACTCAGTCTTATAGGAAACTATTGCCCTGTGAAATACTTGAAAACTGTGCCTACTGCTTGTACCTAGACTGCAACTCAACATCTATTCAGTAAAGACAGAATTTATTTTAACCAAATGGGCCTGGTAGATACCTTCACCATCTACTGGACCAGCAAATGTTCTCCTGCCTTGTACCCCAATACCCATCTAACACCAAGGGCACTCTGGTCACCACCAGCACCACCAGTAAGGAGAGCCCAAATCCAGGGTGTGCCCCTAAACGTGGAAGGGTTGCTCCCTTCCATTCACTGCCCATGCAACTTGGGAGGAGGGGAGTGTTTGAGCAGAGTTTAGCCACTGTGAGGACTATAATCACCTCACTGCCTCATCCCCTTAGCCATCACAACCATCCTCTCCGGCACTGCATACCCTCTGTCCACGAGCCGGCACACGGCATATTCTGTAGGGTATTCCCATCTCAACATTTATGGCATATCCATAGAACATGCCATTGATAGCTGTTAGGTGTGGGCCCCATCTCTGGCTTCTGTGAATGGAGATGTGGCCATGTGCAACTCTTTCCATTCAATTTTATAACTGTTTTGAAAATAGCAGAATAACCCATGAAACCTGGCATTCATCACTGTAGTTATCCAGTAGTGATTTATTAAGTTCTTAAGGAATACATTGCACTGTGTGCTAAGCATGATCTAAATATGTTTGGCACATGACTTAGCAACAGGCACCATAATATGCAGGTGGCCACCCTGGTCTTCACACTTATACAATAATACACATGGGTAGGTGGCACAGACTAATAGGCATAACCAGTCTTTCCGTATCTTAAAAATGACACAGAAAATTTCTTCTAACATTATGATCTTAGGGTGAGGGCATGTGGAAGACTTTTGCATTTTGGGGTTTTTCTTTTTCTTTGGTAAAGTATAAATACAAAGAGCTCTTCTTATCAGGACACAAGCAAGATTCATTTATTTATTTATTTATTTATTTTTTAGAGCTTGTTTTATCTGTTCATGAAAGAAATTATCTCCTTATTGTCACCTGGATTGGATTCTTTTCATGGCCTGTGATCTTTCAGAAATAGTTGCTTGGTACAATAGAAATACTGTCATCTATTTCTACTTAGCATGCATTGACAGCACGTTTTCCTCATGTCATTTTTTTCTATATTTGTTGCTCAGATCTTCAGAAGGTGTAAAGAATAAAAAAAAAAATCTGATCTTGCAACCTTTTACTTTTTATTCCCCATGAGCTGAGTATTACAACCTACAGTTTGCACAAATTAAGTCTGTATCTTAACTTCAAGAATATTAATCATCTTTTCAAGATGAAGTCTGCATTGCTCTAGTTACATGCAGCCAAAAGGTTAATGAAAACCAATTACCTATAACGTTTCATATGGTTTAGGCTCCATTATAGACATGGGCATTCAGTAGGGATCTCCAGCACTAATGGCTTGCTGGATAATGAATTTGAGTTGTGTACTCAGCCGCTTTGCCCTTTAAAGTCTGAAGAATAACTTAGCAAGGAGAAATCATAAAACCTCTAGTAATTGCTCTCTTTGGCTAGTGGGTCACTTTTTACACAGTGACCTCTCATTAAGGAAAATCATAGGCCATCTTTGTTTTGGCAACTTCATTTGCCACCTATTGACTTGTGTTGTCTGTTTAGGTCATAAGGTAAGTACTTAATGTTCTTCCTCCTTTCATTCTAATGTATACCTGCCTACAAGTAGCGTTCAGAAATTTCTAAGCATAAAAAAACAACTTTTGAATATTTTGCTGACATAAGACAAGCTTATCCCTTTCACAGGTTATAAAAGTAGAGATCTACGGAGTTCAACTCTTTAAAACTTTTTATTGGTTAAGGATATTGATGGACTATCCTCAGGATAAGCCATCAATATGAGATCAGTTGAGGACCGACTCTTGGCACCCCTATTGACGCTGTGGCCTCCTCATCATTTACTTTAGTCTGTATACCTACACACAGTCAAGTTAGTAGCAGCTGTGACAGGTACTGCAGCTTTGCTTCTTTCATTTGAATCCTGCACCATCACTACTAAGTAGGCATCATGAAGGCCCATGTAACATTGAAGAGTCTCAATCAAGTTCAAATCACTGCTATAGCCCATAAAACAGTTCATTGGCAGGGATGCAAGAGTTGGCCTCACATCAATCTGATATTGATGATCTATCCTGACAATGGGCCATCAAAATCCTGAATACTGAACTCCTTGAAATATACTAATGTCAATAAACAGGTGTGTAACTATAAGGGAGGCAGAGGTAGTAGTCGTACCGAGTCCTTGATGCAAGAGAAGGCCAAAAGTCCCTCGGCCACATAAGAAGACACCAGTATTACAAACAGCACATGATATATCCCTGTTACCAATTTTACTTTGGGGCCCAGCTACTTTGCATAATACCGCTGTCTATAAATGAGTGCCATGTGGAGAGAGAACACATTTTATAGAAGAATATGTTCAGTTCTTTTAACTCTTTTCACATGCTGTACATCTGCTGATAGAATGTTCCTTCATTATACATGTAAATGATCACATAAAATAAAGAAAGGGAGAGAGCATCGCAAGAAAAACCAAGGTTACAAGCTGTACCTGCTCACCTTCTTTGGTAATGCACAGGGCATAACACCTTTTCGGGTGATACGGAGATACTTTATTGTGCAAACTTGCAATGTGTTTCAGAATTGAACCGGTTGCTTCATCAGGTAAAACACAAGTGTGTTATGTTTTACCTGATTCTGAAACTTGTTGTAAATTTGGACAATCCCAATGAGGGCTTCCTTACAGCAGCCCCGTTTTGATGTCCAAATCTGTTCTCATTAATGTAAATAAGAGGAGAAATGATAACGCTTATAAATGTGTTTTCTTTAAGAAATACCTGAAGCAGTGTTGTAAAATGGAGAATGATTAATTTCAACAATCCTATTTATATTCAGGATGTGAGAAACACAGTTTTAGACAAAGAACAAAGAAACCAACTCTGTCCAGGTTCAGCCTTTGGCTAGAGCCATGGTAACACTCTTGGGGACTTTGCAGTGGCACCTAAACTTCCACTGCTTTATGGCATTACTGAGAGAAGTGGACTTCTCAGCTGTAGAGGTAATAACTTCAATGAGTAAGGATGTATATTGCTGATATGCGATAAAAACTCTACTAACTACACAGTATTATAGCATCTAATCGCTGACATGCATGAAGAATAGAACAGAAATTCATGTCACTTCTTTCTACTGCATTAAAAACTGTTTTTATTTCATATTTTTGCCCATATCCTCCTAAATTACTATGGCATCGACCTGTAATTCAGGCCACTGTCAAAAGAAGGACTTAAAAGCCCCACCCCCAGATCCCACTAAGTCATGCCCCTGACTCAGTCAGGCCACGCCCCTTCCATGCCGCATTTGACCGGGATTAAAAATATAGGTAAAAATCGCCTTCTGTGAGCTGCAGGGGAGGGGGGGAGGGTGACTTTCTCCCTGCAGCTTATTGCTCAGACTGCACAGTGCTGCTGCTGAGAGTGAGCTGTTCAAAAGGACATCCCTGTGCCCATCCAGGCCCTGCGCATGACAGAGGACAGGGAGTCTGAAAGCCGGACTGTCCAGCCTAAAACAAGACCTCTGGTCACCCTAGGGGCAGGCTGATGTTAGGGTTGCCAGATGTCCGGCTTTAGGCTGGACAGTCCAGTTTTCTGGCTACCTGTTCTCCGTCCGACACAGTGCCTAGATAGACACAGGGATGTCCACCCTTTCAGTAGCTCACACTCAGACAGCTTCTCCTCCGTCTCTTCACGGAGCCAGGGGGGCGTGGCCTCATGTTTAGCGGTGTGTCTTCATGGGAACTGGGGGCGCTGTTTCACGTTTGGGGGAATGGCCGGTGAGGTCTGGCTTTCTGGGGTGAAGACAGTGGCCACTCTAGCTGCTGTGGAGGTCACAGTTAAAGGGGCGGGCAGCTGTGGAGGTCACAGTTAAAGGGGCAGGCTGCTGTGGAGGTCACAGTTAAAGGGACGGGCTGCTGTGGAGGTCACAGTTAAAGGGGCGGGCTGCTGTAGAGGTCACTGTTAAAGGGGCGGACAGCTGTAGAGGTCACTGTTAAAGGGGCGGGCTACTGTAGAGGTCACTGTTAAAGGGGCGGGCTGCTGTAGAGGTCACTGTTAAAGGGGCGGGCTGCTGTAGAGGTCACTGTTAAAGGTGCAGGCTGCTGTAGAGATCACTGTTAAAGGGGTGGGCTGCTGTAGAGGTCACTGTTAAAGGGCGGGCAGCTGTAGAGGTCACTGTTAAAGGGGCGGGCAGATGTAGAGGTCACTGTTAAAGGGGTGGGCAGATGTAGAGGTCACTGTTAAAGGGGCGGGCAGCTGTACAGGTTATTGTTAAAGGGGCGAGCTGCTGTAGAGGTTACTGGTAAAGGGGAGGCCTGCTGTAAAGGTCACTTTTAAAGGCACAGGCTGCTGTAGAGGTCACTGTTAAAGGGGCTGGCCGCTGTAGAGGTCACTTTTAAAGGGGCGGGCTGCTGTAGATGTCACTGTTAAAGGGACGGGCAGCTGTAGAGGTCACTGTTAAAGGGGTAGGCTTCTGTAGAGGTCACTGTTAAGAGGGCGGGCTGCTGTAGAGGTCATTGTTAAAGGAGCGGGCCGCTGTAGAGGTCACTGTTAAAGGGGCGGGCCATGGAAGAGGTCACTGTTAAAGGGGATGGCCGCTGTAGAGGTCACTGTTAAAGGACGGGCTGCTGTAGAGGTCACTCTCGATATCTTTTAATGACACACACACACAAACAGTAAATGAAATAAATTAAATATACCCGGGCGAAGCCGGGTCCTTCAGCTAGTATATATATATATATATATATATATATATACACATACATACATACTGTATATATATATATATATATATATATATATATATATATATATATCTCCAAATACGTATCAAAAACTGAGACCACCATGTGGCTAAAACCCCAATCGCCATACCTATACAATATAAAGAAACTGATGCCGTCCAAAGGATTTACTGTTCCAAAGGTATATGCAAAGTGAACAAATAAACCCAAATAATCATTTGGGGGGAAGAAGTAATTTGGGTTTGTACATTTGGTCAGACTGCATATACATTTGGAACAGTGTACTCTTTGAACATTATTATCAGCATCTTTCTTTTTTGTTTTTTTTAGACAATAATCTATTAAAGTGGTTTTCCACCACCTATAATGCCCCGCAATATACCCCGACACCTCATACAGGTTATACTTAGTGGGGTAAGTATCATCTGTCTGAGGTGCCCGGCATTTTGGGGGCATTATAGGGGTTCAATAACCTCTTTAAGATCTTTCCAACTAGTCTACTAGTCTGCTTGCTTGTGCCCGAGAATTGTCCATAAGTGTCACCTGGTATAATTCCGACCTCCATATTCTTCTGTGTTCCATACAAAGGACATGGATAAACAGGGATTTCTGCATCTTATCGCTTTGTAGCACAACCTCAGAAGCAGCAGAAGTATTAGAGGACATTATACAGTAGCACTGAGCAGCTAAGATGTAAATCCAGCAGTGAATTAAGACACTTACAAACCAGCAGATATCTGTATGTCAGTCTGTCTGCCTCTACTTGTCTCTAGAAGCCCTTCTCCACAGACTTCTATGCAATTTGATCCTTCAGTGAGCAGACAGCCCTTCTTCACTGAAGATGGGCAAGAGCAGTGAACTGACTGTTACTGAAGAGGAAAGGGTAGGAGAGAGTCTTGAGAAGGAAGCATCTTTCTCTATATAAAGTTTCTTATACTGACCTGTACTATTCATTTATAAAGAAATAATGAAACAAGACGTAATTAAGTTATTTTGTGCTGCACTGTGGTATTTGGTTTTGCAGAGGCAGTGTGATATTTGAGTCTGCTGGGGCAGTATTATGCTTTGCACTACAGTATTGCTGGCCCTGCCTACTTGTGTTTTCCTTGACCACTTGTGTTGCTCTGCTTTCTGTCAATTTTGACCCACCTACAATATTGAGCTGCTTCTAGGTTTTTTCCAGCGCCACTTTAAGTTCCCATTCTGCTCCTGGACCTGTGCACATGGTAGAACCACGTGCAGAGAGGCTGTAAGATAACATCATTATCACTTTACTTTCTGCTATCATAGTCCAGTAAGGCATTATTAAACAATATGGTGGTTAGATACATGGTTACAATATTCAAATACAGCAGTATTTTGAAGGGTGCTAAGTTGGTGGTGGGGTTAAGGCTCTACTCACACCAATTCAGTTTGTGGCCTCAGCATATGCAGTTGACTATGCCTTTTTTACGCAGAAAAAAGTAATTATGCAGATTTCCCCAACCCTTAAAATTACATTACAAGATAGAAAGAGGTATCTGTCAAGGATGCACATACTATAGAGGTAACCTATGCCACTGGTATGGAGCCCCTGAAGAGAGCCCCAAGTTGGCTGCCTCATTTTAAGGGATGTTGAGAACCTGTGAAAAAGCCATCACTAAAAGACGTTGTGGGGCAAACAAGCAGCAATCCATTCTATTCTTGGACATTAGGGGTTTACTGATGTTATACAGCATCAGAAGAATAATCTTTGCTATGCACATCCCTGCTGATCTGGGTGTGTCAATGGAATTACTAAATTCCTGCTCCTGTGTACATAGCATTGTCTTTAGGTTTTATCCTTTTCAATTTGGGTCCAGAGGACACATATAGAGGGATATAGGGATTAGCTCTCATAGTGGTGGCAGCAGATCAAAGAGATGTTTGCAGGCAACAGTGAATATAGAACAGAACTGGCAGTCTTTAATAAAATTTCAATTAAAAGTTAAAAAGTGAAATGGAGAATGATAGAAGCTGATAAATGATATACGTTAGTCTGTACAAACCAGAAATTTCTGACTCAATCCATTCCTCTAATCTATTTTCCACAAATGTATAAGCTAAACATTGACATATAATCATGTTAGGAAAATCATATAGCTCAGATTCTTTATAATGACTTTCAAGTCTTCTTCTCTCAACAGATGGCGCAGACTTGTCTGTGATCAGACTACTATTAATAAATAAGGCCGTCTTTTATAAAGTGTAGAACATGTTCCTGCTAACTGCCAAGTACTGAACCAATGTGAGAGTCTGAAAAGTGAAAACTGAATCTTCATGTTTTACAATATGATGGATCGAACAGCTGAACCTATCAGGATGTACTGCTCAAGAATGTGGGCACAAGACATTTTCTGTCAGAAATCTGAAGCTGGGATGTCAAACACACAGCTTTCTTATAAACAAATGTTCATTTTAACTGATTAACAGGAAGCAAATACAGCATACAAGTACACATTTCATATTATATAATTCTATAATGTCTTCACCATGATGGCCTTCCAGATATACTGAAGGGTATACATCAGAGCTAATTTCCTAATTTCTGGTGTCCAATAAAATAGGCTTTATTGGTAAGTGCCCCAGTCTCTGGTGTTCTGAAGTTTGGTGGCCTGATGTTTTTGAAACTTTCCCCCCAAATCCATGTTTCCCAATTCCCTGTGGGCTTACATAAACTAGTCGTCCTACTTCTCTGGCTATGGAGTGAATGCAATTCCACGTTTCTGCATTAATCTGGCACAAATATGAGAGATAACATGTTCGTTATCAAAAAGGAAGATATGGTTGTCAGATGACCAATATCCAATCTTATCAAGGATGAAGAAGCAACAGGTTCTCACAGTGTGAGGAATGGAGGACATCTAAAATTTTGTACATCCAATTTTCATTACCCAGACTGTTTAACAAACAGGTTAGTATTTTTTAGAGACATAAGTTCCTTCCTCCTTATATACTATGATCAGAATCAGATTTACCCATATGTACATACAATTCCATAACTACTGCCATAACAGCCATAGATGCATTGGGGTTTGGGGGCCGGGGGGGGGGGGGGGGCAGGCTGTGGCAAACATTAGGGGCGAGCACCACTTTGTATCTAAGTCCTCAGGATGCATATACGGTTGAAAACTGATTGAAGCCTGTGGCCTATGAGACACCAAGCATATGCTGACATCCCTGCTTTCTGCCCCCTGTGCCTGTTGATGGCACAGACAGTGAGAAGTATATTCCCACTTTGGGAGGAGATTTAAGCCAGCATGAATACTAGTGTGTGGGAGAACAAAGAAGGGCACTATTACCATGTGGGGACACAAACCAAGTGGTTAGCACTGGTGCTACAGCACTTGGGTTCTAAGTTCAAATCCGACCAAGGACAACATCTGAATGGAGTTTGCATGTTCTCCATGCGTTTGTGTGGGTTTCCTCCCATACTCCAAAGACATACAGTACTGATAGGGAACTTAGACTGTGAGCACCATTGGGGGCTTTATATTAATGTCTGTAAAGCGGTACGGAATATGTCAGCGCTATATAAGTGCGCAAAATAATAATACTGTTTGGGCACAAAGTAAGGTGTTACTGAGTAGGGGGCACAAAAGGGAGCACTGTTACTGAGTAGGGCACAAAGGGGACACAATTATTATGTGAGGCACTTAGAGAAGCGGAAGAGAACTATTACTATGTTCGGCCTAAAGGGAATACTATTACTGTGTGGGAGCATTAAAACAGTACTCCCTGTGTTTGGCTAATAGTGGGCAAAAATAAGCGGAAACTATTACAGTAAAAGTATACAAGGCACCACTATTACCATCTGGGGCACTAAGAATGTGGAGCTTGTGTAGAGACAGGGGTGATGAAAATAAGAGGAACCAAAGATTTCTGGGCAGCAAATTCTGACAGAGACAAGTCTACACGGAGGTCTCTATAAGGGTGAGAAGAAAAGGTGCCCAAAACATCTGCAGAGCGCAGGTCTAGAACTGGTATGTACGACTACGGTGGTGATATTGGTCATTGTATAGTTGTTATTTTCTGTAAAAGTATGGGGCAATAATTAGTCATATGCTGGTATTATGTTCGCATGCTCTGGAGAGAAGAATGGTGCATATTGATCGATTCCATAATGCAAGTGAAATTGGACGTCACATCTCAAGCTAAGGGCGGCCAACAGTGTCTACACAAACCATCAGAACATGTCTGCATGACATTGGGCTATGAACCAGATATCCAGCAACAGGTGTTTCACTGACTTCACTCCATTGCTCTCAAAGTCTATCAGGCTGCACAGCAAGACAGCAAAGGAGTCTGGAATGGAGGTCTATCATCCTGAGCAATGAGTTCCGCTTTTGTTTTGGTCTGGAGGCACATTTGCATTTCCAACTTGTCTTGCTCCTGGGATTATGGTGTGGTGTGGCATAATGTTCGGTAGCCAAACCCTTTTAGTCTTTTCAGGTACTCTTACAGCTCAGAATTACATTGATTTGATCATGAAACCAGTGGTACGGCCATTTTTCCAAAGTAACTCAGAAGCAGTTTTGCAACAGGACAATGCCAGGCTGCATGTTGCTCGTACTACTGTGACCAGCCTGTGAGGCCTAATCATGCTACCAAGAGCTGCATCATCTCTGAACTGGTCTCCCATCAAGTACATCTGATACAAAGGGAGCTGCCAGCTGTGAATCTTGATGATTTGTATGCCCAAGTATATTCAGCATGTCAGAACATTCCTCAGACAACCATTAATAACCTCACTGATTGCATGGAAAGGCGTGTAAGTGTGTGTATTTCTGCACATGGTGCTCATACTCGAAACAATCAATGGAGATGTTTTGAATATTTTGTTTCCATTTTTTATCATTTGCATATTATTAATAAGTCTATCGAACCTGAGATCCTCTTCCTTCTTGTTGTTGCAATTTCAATGTTAAGAAATGTACATAGATTAGTGCTTCTGAAAAGACACTGAAAATTATTTGTAAGCCCCAAAGTACTGCTGTTCATTATAAAGTATATCTAGGGGCAGTGCACTGCTGAGGCACTGTACCCAAGTCTGTCATATCTTATAAATGGTTTGGGGTCTTATAATTATGGTGTCTGGGATTTGAATTAATTTAGAGGTCTGGGGTAACATATCATATTGTGCTTGATTCCAAAATCTAATGTAATCTAAAGTAATGGCATACTTGGTAGCCTAGTTCTATTTCTGTTTTTTAACGAAAAAGTGCATGCTATGGAGCATAGTCGATTAAGCACAACAACAGTAGGAAAACTAGCTATGCATCATGCCTCAGGATAGGTCACCAGTATTAAAGGAAAGCTGTCACATGGATTACCAATATAAAAGTATAACTATTGCCATGTAGAACAAAATACCTTATTTCTTGATGTACCCTTCATTCTGCGTTTGTGGGTTTCATTTTCGAGTAAATCCACTTTTTGTATTATGCAAATTCGGCTGTAAGGTGCCCAGAGGGGCGTTATTATCTTTCAAAGGCGCCCAGGAACGCCCCCTCCCCAGTGACCAGCCCACCCTCCATCAGAGCCCAAGCACTCCTCTCTAGGGCCAGAACAACACACCCACACCAGCAGTGTTGAAAGCCACCCCTTCCCCGCTATGTCATTGAGGCAATGTAACTCCGCCCACATAAGCATCCTACAAGGTCCCACATATTCTCCTTCAGCTGGATGCAAAAAACCCACTACAAACGTCACTGGTCTCGGCGCATGCCCAGTGACACATTTGAAGCTATTGCCCTTTGGAAGATGTGCATCGCGCAGGCAGTCCACGGTACTGCACCTGCGTGAGATTTCACAGCGTTGTAGGAGGCATATGTGGGCGGAGTTACATCGCCTCAATGACGTAGCGGGGGAGGTGCGGCTTTCAACACTGCTGGTGTGGGCGTGTCGTTCTGGCCCTAGAGAGGAGTGCTTGGGCTCTTATGGAGGGCGGGCTGGACACTGGTAAGGGGGTGTTCCTGGGAGCCTTTGAAAGATAACATGCCTCTGGGCACCTTACAGACGAATTTGCATAATACAAAAATTGGATTTACTGGTAAATGAAAGCCACAAACGCAGAATGAAGGGTACAGATGTGACAGATTTCCTTTAAAGTCTCTGAAACCCCTTAAAGGAGGATAGGTGCATTAAGCTCTATGTGTTCGAACTGCATATGGAGCATACAGTGGAGAGATGAAACAATGTGGAACCATAAAAATCTGCCTGTGGTCAGGAGAAGAGCATTTCAGTTGTACACAATGCATAGAGCTTCAGGAACTAAATTGAAAACTAAGGAATCTCTGCTTCAATTTTTATAATTTTTTCAATTTAAACCCATACATGACTTAAAGCATTGTCTACATCATGGGTGTCAGTTGTTCTGTACCTATGGGCTCCATTACTCTTCGTGATTAAATAATTTCCCAAATGCACTTATTAAGAAGAAAAAACATTATTTGAAGCAATGCTAGTTATATGGTTATGGTCACCCAAGACAAATGTAAATTAATCCAAGACAATCTTAATTTTGCTGTTAAAACAAAGCAGAAAAGAGGTGCAGCATAAGGTAACAGTGTCCTAGGCACTGGGCAGAGGATAGGAAACTGCAAAATGGAGGCTCACCTTGTTTGGTTGTGCAACTGCACAACTCTATTGTAGGCTAATCAAAGCAGTAACCCTAGACGTCAGATATGTCAATTACTGAGAGAGTAATATGTTGTGATACTCAAGTCATGTGATACCAGCGAACATTTTTACATTTTAAACTTCATTGAAGGGAAACTGTCACTTCCAAAATCGGGTTCATGTTGGCATATTGCCAGGTAGGGTAGGTGCCTCAAAAACATAATCATGTCTTTCTTGTGAAAAGTAATTTTCGAATCCTGAGAAATTATCCTGGAATCTGATTATTTATATGCAAATAAGGTTTTCAACACACCATAGTCGTAACCACTCCATCTGATGCACCATCACAGTAATGCCACCCTCCTCCTCTCCCTCTTGTTGGTTTAACAGTCCCTGAGATTTCAGAGCTGGTAACGATGATGCAGGGCAAGGCAGGCACACCAATTGGGCAGCTCCATCAATGGTGCGGTAAAAACTAAAAATACACATTCCTCAAGATTAGAGGATTGGATTTTGACAAGAAAGTATGGTTATGTTTCAGGGCACCTACTCTACATGGCGGTATGCTTACTTTGAAACAGATTGTGGAGATGATAGACTCCCTTTGAATATTCCCAATGTAAGTAAGACGTGTACAGTTAGTACGAAGGAACCTCTTACACAGGTAATGAAATGTTGTAGGAAATCTAACATGCTGATAAAAGAATCTGAAATTGAAATGCTAAG
This sequence comes from Rhinella marina, assembly GCA_900303285.1. Classification (NCBI taxonomy): domain Eukaryota; kingdom Metazoa; phylum Chordata; class Amphibia; order Anura; family Bufonidae; genus Rhinella; species Rhinella marina. Next base: position 758,571 of record ONZH01020026.1, on the reverse strand, counting down.
TGAATTCAACAAGTAAAAATACCAGTAGACATGTATCAGACTCCTGTATGGAAAACAGCTGCAACTCCAGGATCCAGTATGATAACATTTTGAATGTTTTATTAAAAACCATAAAAATATCCATGTGCAGACAAGATCAAGATGTGCTATGGCATGTAATTTGTGTTATGCTACAAGGCAAGTGCAAGGTATAGAAAGGTATATTCTCTTTTTGCGAAGGTGATCACATAAGCTGATATATAGAAAGTGTTTCTGGATGTTCTTATTAGCATATTAGGTTGTAAAACCCCCATACATTTGGGTTCAGGTAAGCTGAACTAGAAATTTACTATCTTAATGATTTGCTGGATTCACCTATAAATTGCTTAGTGCCACCGTGTCCTCTATTACTGCTGCCACTTCTAAGTGGGTGTTACAGAGAAATAGAGAGCAGAATCCCCAGTTTATCCTTGTCCTGTATATGGGCAGACGTGATTCCAGCTTGTCTATTATAGCACACATTAGCTCATAAAAATGGGAATTACAGACAGATTGCACAGGAAAATAAAGCTAAAAATTCCAAGTACAAGTCATATAATGGTCAGAAATAGTGTTCGTCCTCATGTACCTCATTCAGCCACACAAGGTGGCTGAAATTACCTGAAATAACTCTTACACTTTAAAGGGAATCTGTCAGCAGTTTTATGCTGCCCTCACTTTTAAATCCCAACAGCTCCAGCACAGGCCAATGAGTCCTCATAGTTATGAGCTCACGGCTCTCTCCGCCCACCTGCCTCTGATTGACAGTTTAATTTCCAACTGAATCAGCAGCAGGTGGGCAGAGAAAGCCAGGAGCTCATGAATATTCAGAGGTTGGTTGTAGAAGCGCTATTCATCAGGATGTTCCATTTTCTCATTATGTTTGGTTTCTTTCTATGATATTCTGTTATGAACTGACAAGGAATTAGCACAAATCCTATTAAATTACATATATATATATACTAGCTGAAGGACCCGGCTTCGCCCGGGTATATTTAATTTATTTCATTTAATGTTTCTGTGTGTGTGTAGTTAAACGATATTGAGAGGAACCTCTACAGTGCCCGCCCCTTTAACAGTGACCTCCACAGCAGCCCGCCCCTTAACAGAAACATCCACAGAGCTCTCCCCTTTAACTGTGACCTCCACAGCAGCTAGGGTGGCCACTGTCTTCACCCCAGAAAGCCAGACCTCACTGGCCATTCCCCCAAACGTGAAGCAGCACCCCCAGTTCCCATGAAGCCACACCACTAAACATGAGGCCACGCCCCCTGGCTCCATGAAGACATGGAGGAGAAGCTGTCTGAGCATAAGCTACTGAAAGGGTGGACATCCGTGCATCCGTCCAGGCACTGCGCCGGACGGAGAACAGATAGCCAGAAAACTGGACTGTCCAGCCTAAAGCCGGACATCTGGCCACCCTACCATCAGCCTGCCCCTAGGGTGGTCAGAGGTCTGGTTTTAGGCTGGACAGTCTGGCTTTCATACGCCCTGTCCACCGTCCGGCACAGGGCCTGGACAGACACAGGGATGTCCACCCTTTCAGTAGCTCACGCTCAGACAGCTTCTCCTCCATGTCTTCACAGAACCGGGGGCATGGCCTCGTGTTTAGGGGTGTGGCATCATGGGAACTGGTGGCACGGCTTCATGTTGGGGGATGCTGGACAGTCTGGCTTTCAGACTCCCTGTCCTCTGTCATGTGCAGGGCCTGGATAGACACAGAGATGTCCTTTTGAACAGCTCACTCTCAGTAGCAGCACTGTGCAGTCTGAGCATGAACTGCAGGGAGAAAGTCACCCTCCCAACCCTACAGCTGACAGAAGTTTTACCTTCATTTTTTCAATCCCGGTCAAATGCGGCATTGAAGGGGCGTGGCCTGACTGAGTCGGGGGCGTGACTTAGTGGGACCTGGGAGTGGGGCTGTTAAGTCCTTCTTTTGAAGGTGGCCTGAATTACAGGTCGATGCAATAGTAATTTAGGAGGAAAGTAGGTAGCAGTGGAAGGAAACATCTTTTATTAATACTGAACGGTAAATATGTGAAATTTACATTACATGAGGTAATGATTGGTGATGAGTTAGTCTAAAACATAAGTTATATTTATGGTAACCGGAATACCCCTTTAACATTGTCATCCACGGCGCTCTGCCCCTTTAAAGCAGACCTACAGAAGTGAGCTGGCTAGGCTGTTATAGAAACCTGGTGTGTGTGGAGACTAACTGCCTGTGAGCTTCTATTGGCTGATAAGGGTCATGTGACCAGGCTTCTATTGGCAAATACATTTTTTGGGAATATCTCAGGAACGGCACGTCCTGGAGAGCTGAAAACTGTTCTAGAAATCTTCCCGGACACCTGATGTACCTGTGTGCCTAATTTCGTGATTGTAGCTGCGACGGTGTGGATTCCTTTAGCGGACATACACACACATACACTGAGCTTTATATATAATATATATATATATATATATATATATATATACAGGAAACAGTCAATTATTGATGTATCCAGAGTTAATTATGGACTGTTTAACTTTATTTGCGTGCTCAGGATGCAGATGAAGTTGAAAACTGGCAGAGCTGGGCAGCCCTTGACTCTATGCCCCTCCAATCATGCAGTAGCCCTGAGGTGGGGGTCCTGTGGCAGAACGCTTTAGGTCATGGCAGCATCAGAACAAGAGAAAGTCAGGAGGCTTCCAGGACTAGCTGCTGTCCAAAAGTTTGTAGCATGTGTGTGAGACAATGTATGTGACATGTGTGTCAGTGAGTATATGGGGTCATGTATGAAGGAATAAGTAGCTAGTAATAAATAGAATTTTGTATGGCTGGTAATTCCCCATCTGTTACTGTATTCTGAATGGCTTCTGGCACTATCCTTGGGCCCTCCTTCCTCATCCTGGTACCAAATACCTCCTGCTATTTGTCTTACCAAAGGTGAATCCATTTCCTAATTTATTACTTAGTATTACAGCATGTTCAGTATCACTATGCAATTGCATATAGCTGCATATGCATATTTCTACGTTTCAACATTTTACCTGAAACCTTGATGGAATCACATTTTGTTATGGCAACAAAGCATCAGGAATTTTTTATGTCTGAACTATAGGTCTGTAGCTCAAACTGTGAAATGTGATTTACTGTTTAATTTATACTACGGCGGCTATTCAATCTGTTCAGATACACTTCGGCTGCATGCAAATATAAGTGGATGACTGTTTTACAACCCATAGAGCTATTTGGAATTATACTGCGCATTCCCTTTAAGGCTGGCAGTGATTCATGTGGCATATGTATATATTTTACCTTTTGATTTTTAAATTCTCCAGTTTAGGCTATTAAATCCACTAGGCCAAAAATATAGCAATAGTTAGTAAATTTATGGTGCAAAACAAGTACAGCTACAGGTTATTAAGTGTTATACCCAGTGCATTTTACATTTCTTTTGTGCATTCTAACGAAAATGGCGTTATTGATTTTGTTATGAACTTGATGCAGAAATACAGTCTTTAAGAGGGAGGCCAATCCACTCGGCCATCTCTGCCTGTTTAAAAATCAATGACTCTACTTGATCATTAGTTTTTATTTGCAACTCGGTCTTTTGTGTCCTGCTGGCATTCTTGAAAAACCTTAGAATTTGAATCAGACCCAGGAGTCTCACACAATACCGTTAGGAGTACTGTTAAAAGGAGTGCTTTTCTATTTTGCTGTGTATATTTGGCTTATTGATACCTATTTTAACAGTAGCAAGGGATTAAGCAGTAGAATAGTAGTTAGAAGGCAACATGGGTAGGGGTTCTGCATGCCAAGATAAGTCATTTTCCTCCAGTAAGAATATTTTCTATATAGGTCACGCCTTATATGTATATTTTTCTAGCCGTTTTTACATACAGAAGGCAAAAAAGGAAAACATTAGCAATATGTATTAAAAATCCATGTACTATGTAATACAAAGTAATTGAAGCTATTATCAACCAGCCCAGACCTAGTCCACAGCAAATCCACAAGATATACCCCACCCTAAGAGTACCTGCACACATTGCGGATTACGTTCCTCTGTGCGGATTCTTGTGCAGAAAAAAACACAGCATAAAGCCTCATTCACACGTCAGTGTTTCATGTACGTGTTGTATGTGTTCTTCACAGACAGCACACGTCCCCATTCATTTTAATGTGTGTATTCACACATCACTGTTTTAGCACGGTCCGTGGGTCAGTGTTTTTAGCATGGATGCATGCTCTATTTTGTCCATGTTCACAGATCCATCACGTCCATTATAGTCTATGGGTCCGTTAAAACCACGGATTCCTCATGGATGACATCCATGTTACATCCATGTTTCACGGATCATTAAGAAGAGATGCTTTGAAAATTATTTTTCAGCTGTGCAGTGTCAGTGAAACACGTATGCAACACGGACAGCAAAACACGGACCCACGGACTCAACACAGATCCTTCATGGATGCATCACGGACCACCTGCTCACGGATTTAAGCAAGGACACGGTCGTGTGAATGAGGCTTAATATAGAACCAGCAAAGTGTAAAAGATCAGGCACATCTCATGTACACTTTGCTTTTTTTCTTCCATGTGGAAACCGATTTGGAAATCTACAGATTATCAATTCTTTGTGCGATTATTGGTGCAGATTTAAATCTTTTCAATTGAAAGTTGAGATGTGCACGAAATCTACACTGAACACCACAAGTAACACGTGTGGTTTTTGGTGCAGATAAATCCGTGCGCAGCTACCCTAAGTAAGTTGAAAAATCCCTTTGTGTGAATCACCTCATTATGGGTACCATCACTGTGTGGTCATATTGTGGTATTTGTGGTAACTGTCTGCCCCATGTGAAAATACACCTAAATGGACTGTTTCAGTTTGGTTTTGTTTTCAATTAGAAACTGCTGTGGGGCCTGTAAAAAAATAATAATTAAAAAAAAACGTTACCTTAACTAGCCCCTCCAATCAAGCATTTTTTCTTCCCAAGGCTGCAGCAGGTGACACATTGTGAGATCCTATATACTAATGCAACCAATCACAGGCCTGACCGCTGAGGTTAGTGATTGGCTGCAGCGGTGTACAGAACATCACCTCAACAATACATCACTGGCTGCAGCCCCAGGAAGAGGGAAGAGCTGCGATGCTTGATTAGAGAGGGATGGTGAAGCTAAGGTAAGTTTTTTTTTTTTTTTCTTTTTTAAATTTGACCACCCCATTAATGTGCATAAACACCTTAAGTAGCTGACAACTATCTCTCCTGATTCCCCCATACACATCCGGATGAGTGTGCGTTTTCATTGGGGAAAGAGGAGAAAGCTACTGACAGATATCTCTGATGGCAGCTTACCTCCTGGAAGAACAAAGAGATGGCGTGTCGAAATTCAAAGCACCTGGATCTTTCTCTCCCCGACATTATTTCTCGGGGGAGAGTTGGGACAACAGAGCAGCAGATTGTCGGGAAGGCAGCGTTACTTCCCAACAATCACCTGCTCCTCAGAGGAGGAGACCACTGTATTTACATGCAGCAATCTCGACCACAGTATGGAGAGGAGTAATCACACATGACATTGCTCGTCCTTATACAGACTTGTTGTTTGCCAGCAGAAGATCATGATTACACAGCACAATCTGCTGGTACTAAACAATAACTTTTGTATGCGCACAAACAATATAATCAGGGGGTGTTTGGTTCCAAACCACCCCCTGATTATACGGAAGCCAAGGTTGGCACATAACAGGTAGGAAATAGTGTTAGGTTCCCGTTCTACAGAGATCACCTTGACCATTTGGTGGACGGGCTCAGATAATTTTGTACAAAATATATTTGCCAAGAATCCCTAATTTACCAAACAAGCATAGCATTAGCTCCAGAACATTTTATATCTCTATGGCATTTTGTGCTTTATCTGGTTAGCAGTGTGCTGTTGCATTGTATGTATTTTCCTTTCCTTGTGCAATCAGCCATAGCAATGGGCACCTGCGCACTGGGATGTGCTGACTGAAATCCCTTTTTTTTTCTTTAAAAAACAGTTGCCCTATTAAGATAACTTATCCCTAATCCACAGGATAGGGGTTAAGCATCTGATTGGAGGGGAGCCTAAAAATAGAGCCCCCAACGATCACGAGAATGTGAGCCTGTGTTCCATGTCCGAATGGAGAAACAGACATGCATGCGATCCCCTGATCCATTCACCTCTATGGGTCTTCTGAGGATAGCCGAGTACAAGTGCTCAGCTAACTCCGGCAGCCCCATAGAGCTGAATAGAGCAGCAATGTTTATGTGTGATTGATGCTCCATTCAAACGGGGGAGCACGAGAGCCTATTCTTGGGATTGATGGGGGCCCCACCGTTTAGATCCCATCCAATCAAACACATAACCACTATCCTGTGGACAGAGTCTAAGTTGTAACAGAATACCATGAAGTATGGTTTTTCCTGTAGCCCCATCTTCTTTTCTAACTGAATATCATAGGATTTCCTAGGAAGCCCTATTATTAAAACACAGACTTTCGCTTGGACTACTACTGGTGCATAAACATATGGTATAGTCCTCTCATTCTCACCTCTCACGTTCCTCTTTCATCTTTTCCACTTCTTGCTCTTCCTCTTTCAATGTGGCAGGTCTCATGCTAGCTTTTTGATCCAATTTTCCTCCTTTATCATCTTTATTCTTTTTCCCAAACCTTTAAAAAAAATGAAAAGGAATTTCAACTTACATATCTTTCATCAATAGGTAATGTAACGTGTAGACCATGTGTGAAAATCCAGCTGCTCTTACACAGGACAGATACAGTACACTAGAAATCAGCCAACAACCTCATATTGTTCCAGGAACCTATTTTGACAAGCATCCAACAAGAGTGAAAATGTGCTTCCCAGCTCGACAATGATAAAGATTTCTGTCTATATTTAGATACAGAGCTGCTTTAATGCCTCACTGTAATATAATTCACCAGAGAGATTGAAACACAAAAGCCGTTAATGATGAAAAAAACCATATGCTGAAAACAAACCAGTCCCTGTTACACCTCAAGAGCCGCAAAACAAAGTCAATGGATGGAGCCGGCTGTTAGCAGGAGCCTAATGCAACATTAGTTTGGTGTTTCTGATAAGAAAATTAGAAAAGTACATTTATAGCAGTGACTTTGAAAGCTTCCAGCAGTGACTGAAAAACATACCTGGGACTAATTAATTACCCACTCACTTGTCAGCTTTTAATTTCTGGCCCTTGTTTAGTCTAATTAATCATACATTTAAACAGAGCTGTTACCTTCTCTTTACTTCTTTGTCATTATAGAGACAATAAATTACTGCTATCAGCAGGGTATTCCAATAAGGAGTCACCATACTATGCATATAATCAAAGTCTTTTTATACTATGCTGTATTATAAAAGCACTGAATGGATAAACAAATACTGCTCATGTACAATACTATGGTTCCTCCTAGTGGTCAAAGGCTTGTGAAAAAAAGACAATTACACTAAAGGGAATTTGAGCTCTAAACCCCACCTCCCTTATATTTAGCAGCAGCAGCAGCATCCTCAACATGACAAGTCCTTTCTACGGTATATCGAAGCTGGCAGAGTAATATTCTGGTCACCATGGGTCTGGCTTTACAAACTGCAGTTGGCACTGCAGGGGAAATTAAGCATCACCTAGCATCCATTCAAATGGGTGGAGTAAATATGCCAGAAGAAGAGCCACAATTAGCAGCCACTCAAACAGGACACCTCCTTCTATGATCTTCATGTGACCTAACAAGGTACATGGACAATGATTATCCTTATGTGACAACCTCTCGAACAAGGTGATGTTTAGATAAAGCATTCTTGACTTTCAGAAGTATTCTACATTAGAAATGTACTTGAAGAAAAACTAAGGTCCCATAGCCATATAGGTCTTCTACTAGGTCTACCAGAAGAAATGTTGGCTGTTTTTCAATTTGTCAGTGCTATGCCAATGAAAATTAAACACTAACCATACCAATATTTGTGCCATAGAGAAATAAAACTATTATATTGATAGGTAACCCATTGTCAGTTCACTGCTGCTGTGAGGAGATGTGATTTGCTTGTATAATAGTAGATGTAGAATTAAGGATGACAGTATAACATCTGTATTGCTCTCCTGGTAAGACTCGATAAGGATGCTCATAGAAGAGCATTGCACTTACCAGTGTAATTTGTGATGCGATGATGATGATGTGATGATGTTGGAGAGAATGGTCTGACTGAGAAAGTCAGTACAGGCTTTTTGATGTAATAAAAGTTGCAAACATGTAGTTTGCGACTTTTTGATGCCCCGTTCTGGCACAGAGAGATGATAAATTTCCCCCCATACTGCTAAATATTGCTACAATTTAAGTCATTATTCTAGGCACAATCACATTATCAAATGTGGACCTTTGAGTGGATTTAAATCATCATCTATGCCAACATCGACACCCTTGCTTTTGTGAATACTGGAAGAGATATGTGTATAACTGTGTACATTGTTGCAGATGGCGTTTTACTGCATATCACAAATAAAAATTTGTTATTTCATGAACTGATCCAACAAAATGACTGTGAAGTGGCTGAACATTAACAGACGCTGCACTGTCTTGCATACTGTTTTCCTTTCTCCCTGTTCATGGACATCGATTAGAGCTTTAATTATTAAAAGTAGGGAAAGTAAATAAAGCAGAATATTTCAATGGAATTTGAATGTTGTTGCTTCTTTTCTCTATGTCATAACATCAGAAAACCAAAAATGACAGACACAAATAATGCATGGTGGAACCTATTGACTCCCCATAGGTTCCATCAGGCTCCATCAAGATGTTGGTCATATCACTGCAAAAAAAAATAGCGCAGCATGCTATACTTTTTTTTTTTCTGTGATTTAGGTTCCGAATTGCACTGTGTACAGTTGGAACTGTGTTTTTGCTATCATTGGATGTACTACAAAGTCCTATTTTGCAGTTTAGTAAAGAGAGATGTTTATTCTCCTACATGTGGTCTGGTAACTGACTCCTGCACCATACACCAGTTATTACACTCTACACACACTGATTTGCACTCATACAAACAGGAAGGAGCCCTAACATCAGGGTGTGCCCTGGGGAAGAAAGGGTGCACCCTCATTTCAGGGGTGCACCACCAATGAGGCCAGGTGAGGCAATCGCCTCAGGCAGCACAAGGTGGGGCAAGAGGGGGGCAGCGGAAGGGCCATGGGCAATGAGCACTTTCATTGTGGCAAAAGAGTTAGGTCAGGAAATTAGCATGGGGTTGGGGCGCTGTTTCAGTTTTCGCCTCAGGCAGCAGAAAGGCTAGGTGCACTCCTGCCTCCTTTCACTGCATGGCTTAGGGGAGCAACAGTGTGAAGAAAGTCACTGTGATTGACTCTAACAGCCAGAGCCGCTACCACTCCCATCTTCCACTCCAACTCCTCCTGGGCTTGCTGTGCATCCCAAGCCTAGGTAAGCAAAGAGTGTCTAGACAAACCATCAGAAGGTTTTTTCATGACATTGGGCTAAGAGCCAGACCTACTGACACTGCTCTCAAAGGCTATCATGGTACACAGCAAGACGCCAATGGAGGCTGGAATGGATGTCTATCCTCTTCATGGATAAGTCACGCTTTCGTGTCAGATGCAATGATAGGATAGATTGGTCTGGAGATGACCAAAGGCAACGCCTTGAAAAGGCCTTCACAAGGGAACGTCGCACTGGTCCTACTCCCAGGATTTTGGTGTCGGGTGGCATAATGTACAGCAGCCGGACTCCTCTAGTCTTCATTTCAGGAATGCTAACAGCTTGGCACTACACTGATTTGGTTAGTGGTACAGCCATTTCTCCATAGTGTCCCAGGAGCCATTTTTGCTTGTGCTACTGTGAGCAGACTGCGTGGCCTAAATCTGCTACCATAACCTGCAGGCTTTCTGGATTGTGTTCCATTGAGCACATCTGGTAACTCGTTGGTCAGCAATTGCAAAGGGAGCTGCCAGCAGCAGATCTGATGATTTCCACCCAACAATATTCGTTTTGTCAGAACACTTCTCTAGTAAGTCATGTGTTTAGTTTTGCTCCTGCCGCTTTTAACGCCACCCTGGAGGAAGCACATCGGGCAAAACGTATGCCGGGGTGTTGGTTTTGGACTCCCAGTTTTGTTCCACTTTTCCTGGTAAACATATTTTATGGCTTACACAATTATTATTTATATATTATGGCATTATCCTCTGTAATGATATATGCTTATTTACCAGAATTGCATTATATTATGATAGGCCTTGGAATTATATACTTAATACATGCAATAATTTGTAGTGGAATACAGACGCTGGGTTGACCTTTGTTATGGCTATGTGGGTCTTTTCTGTGACTGTGTCATTCAATGTTGTGTAATGTATTATGGATTTCATGGATTAATTTTCAATAAAGTATATATGTTTTTACATAAATGTGTGAGATTTCGTTGGTGTTGGTTGTAGTACGCCTCACACAAGATAGTGTAATTCAATTTAATAGGTGCTGAATTTTTATCATTTGCATATCATTAACATATCTATTGATCCTGTGGTTTTTATAATTCCATGACTTTTCCTTCTTGGTGTTGAAATTTCAATGTTGAGGCATGTATTTTAACCCCTTAATGACCGGGCGATTTTGCACCCTCGTGACCAGGCTTATTTTTGAAAATCATGTATCACTCTATGTGGTAATAACTTTGGAACACTTTTACTTATCCAAGCCATTCTGAGATTGTTTTCTTGTGACACATTGTACTTCACGACAGTCATAAATTTGAATCAATATATGTCACCTTTATTTATGTAAAAATCCCAACTTTACAAAAAATTTTGAAAAATTCACAATTTTCAAAATTTCAATTTCTCTGCTTTTAAAATTGAAAGTAATACTTCATAAAATATTTATTATTTAACATTCCCCATATATCTACTTTATGTTTGCATCATTTTGTAAATGTCATTTTATTTTTTTGGGACATTAAAAGGCTTAGAATTTTAGAGGCAATACTTAAAGTTTTTAAGAAAAGTTCCAAAACCCACTTTTTAAGGACCAGTCCAGGTCTGAAGTCACTTTGTGGGGCTTACACAGTAGACCCCCCATAAATGATCCCATTTTGGAAACTACACCCGTCAAGTTACTTAACACTGATTTTATAAACTTTGTTGACACTTTAGGTATTCCACAAGAATTCAAGGAAAATGGAGATGAAATTTCTAAATTTCACTTTTTTGGCAGATTGTCCATTTTAGTCCATTTTTTCTTTAACACATCTAAGGTAAACAGCCAAACAAAACTCAAATATTTATTACCCTGATTCTGCGGTTTACAGAAACACCCCACATGTGGTGGTAAACTGCTGTATGGGCACATGGCAGGGCGCAGAAGGAAAGGAGCGCCGTATGGTTTTTGGAAGGCAGATTTTGCTGGACTGGTTTTTAGACACCATGTCCCATTTGAAGCCCCCCAGATGCACCCTATAGTACAAACAATCAAAAAGTGACCACATTTTGGAAACTACGGGATAAGATGACAGTTTTATTGGTACTATTTTGGGATACATATGATTTTTAATTGCTCTATATTATTTATTTTGGGAGGCAAGGTAACCGAAGAATGGATGTTTTGGTACTGTATTTATTTTTTGATTTTTATATTCTTCATCTGACAGGTTAGATCGTGTGGTATTTTTATAGAGCAGGTTGTTACGGACACGATGATATCAAATATGTCTACTTTGTTTGTTTGTTTCAGTTTTACATAATAAAGCATTTTTGAGAAAAAATATGTTTTTGTGTCTCCATTTTCTGAACCCCATATCTTTTTTATTTTTCTTCAGATCGTCTTGTGTAGGGGCTCATTTTTTGCAGGAAGAGTTGAAATTTTTATTGGTTCCATTTTTGGGTACATGTTTTAGATTTCTTGACTATTTATTATTACACTTTTTGGGGTAAGGTGACCCAAAAATTGGTAATTTTGGCACAGCTTTTATTTATTCATTTTTACTGGGTTCATCTGAGGGGTTAGGTCATGTGAGATTTTTGTAGAGCAGGTTGTTACGGACGTGGTGATACCTAACGTGTACTTTTTTAAATTTATTTAAGGTTTACACAATATCATTTTTGAAACAAAAAAAATCATGTTTTAGTGTCTCCATAGTGTGAAAGCTGTAGTTTTTTTTTATTTTTTGGGGCGATTGTCTCAGGTAGGGGCTAATTTTTTGCGGGATGAGATGACGGTTAGATTGGTACTATTTTGGGGGGCATACGCCTTTTTGATCGCTTGGTATTACGCTTTTTGTGATGTAAGGTGAAAAAAATGGCTTTTTTTATATAGTTTTTATTTTATTTTTTTACTGTGTTCATCTGAGGGGTTAGGTCATGTGAGATTTTTGTAGAGTAAGTTGTTACGGATGCGGCGATACCTAACATGTCTAGGGTATTTTATTATATTTATTTTTACTCAATTATAAATGTGCGTATATGGAAAAAAAATAATTTTTTTTTAACATTTTTCTTTTTTTTTTTTTACACTTTTTTGACTCAGACCCACTTGGTTCTTGAAGATCCAGTGGATCTGATGTCTATACAATACACTGCAGTGCACTATATAGTGTACTACAGTGTATTTTTTTCTTTACACTAAGCCTGTTCAGGCTCCTGCCTTTAGCAGGAGCCTGGTTAGGCGTGATATACCATGGCAAGCCGGATGCCTGTGAAGGTGTCCGGTTGCCATGGTAATCATCGGGACAATGCCACAGCAGAGCAGCGTCCCGATGGGAGGGACCTTCCTCCCTGTTAACCCCTTCCATGCCGTGGTCCCTATGGAGCGCGGTATGAAAGGGGTTAAACGGCCGACATCACTGTCAGCAGCGATGTCGGCTGTTACAGTAGATTGTCAGCTATATGTTATATATATATATATATATATATATATATATATATATATATCAGCTATATGTGGTATATCCTGAAATTGGGAGGGAATGAAAGGGGGGGTCCCTGCTACATGCTGCGGGCGGGCGGGGAGGGGGGTCCCGCTCGGCCATCCTGAACTTTTAAAACATAGCAGCGCAGCCCCTATCTCCTCAAGGAGATCTGAGCTGCGCGGCTGAATACTGCGATTGGTCAGTCAAATCTGACACCCGTTTACATGCAAGAGTCACCGCAAGTGTACTTGCGGTGACACTTGGAGCTTATGACGTACCGTGCACGTCATGATGCGGTAACTAATACCACATCATGAGGTACATAGTACGTCATTAGTCATTAAGGGGTTAAACTCACATACATTAGAACATATTATACGGCTATATACAGTATATCCATACACAATGCTCCTTTAACCCTTTCACTCCCGGAGTTTTTTTTTTTTTTTTTGGGGGGGGGGGGTTCGTTTTACGCTCCCTGCCTTCACAGAGCCATAACTTTTTTATTTTGTCTGTTCTCATTGCTGTATGAGGACTTGTTTTTTGCGGGACAAGTTGTACTTTCCAACGCCACTTTTAATATTGCACATGATGTAGTGGGAAGCGGGAAAAAAATTCCAAATTGGGTGAAATTGCAAAAAAAAACAAAAAACAATTCTGCCACAGTTTTACGGGTTTCTTATTTACAGTATTTCTTATTTACGATGTTCGATGTGCAATAAAACTGACCAGTTACTTGCATTCTACAGGTCAGTACGAATCTGGAGATATCTAATATGTATAATTTTTCTTGCGTTTTGATAGTGATAAAATAATTATAATGTTGAAAAAAAAAATTTGTCGTCATATTTTGACCCCTATAACTTTTTGGTATTTATGTGTATGAAGCTGTGTGGGGGCTCATTTTTTGCAGGGCGATCTGAACTTTTCATTGATACCATTCTGGGCCCTTTTAGAAAAAAAGGGACCTAAAACGGCAAATCGTCCATTTTGACACTTTTTTCCGTTTCACTGTTTTCAGTATGGGAAAGAAATTTTCCTACTGGAGGTATGCCCTTCATTTAGTTGCATAATAGTAATCTGTGAGTGCTGCTGAGATTGAGGCATTGGCAACACGACAGAGGGATAAGCAGTAACTAAACTATATTTCTTCCACAGGACAGATTTCCTAAAAAGCCCAGAGAACCCTTTTGAGTATACATGCAGCTATATGTTGACCTATATTTTCCAAATAACCACATGTAGAGACTATTATACAGTTCTGAGTAAGGCCCCATTGACACGACCGTATATTTGCAGGCCGCATTACTGCGGACGCCGTGCGGCCCCATTGAAAATACCTATAGATGTCCGTGAGTACGGAAAAGTATAGGACATGCTTCAAAAGAGCCGCGGCATGGAGCTAGCTCCGTGCCGCGGCTCCTGGCCCCATAGAAGTGAATGGGGCCGCATCAATGCACACAATTTTGCGGTTAGATACGGCCCCATTCATACGGTTGTGTGAATGGGGCCTTAATCTATTGATTTCCAATAATAAGACTTACGGTCCCTTTACATGGGACAATATTACAGCAGATAGTCGGGAAGAAAGCGTTCCTTCCCAACAATCTGTTGATCACTGGTGGAGGAGACCACCACATGATCTCCTTCAGAGTATGGAGAGGAGCGATCTCTAATGCCTTCAGGAGATTGTGTTTACATAGCACGATCTGCTGCCAGTAAACGATCATTTATGCGTGTGCACAAACAATCCAATTACCCTATGAACGAGTGCTTCGCTTATTTATCTGGTAATCAGCAGTGCAGTTCATTAGCGATAATCTGTGCGATTCTCGGCCCGTGTAAAGGGCCCTTTAAAGTTTTAACTATTGTCCTTTTTTATTTTTGCACAGGAACTATAACCTCTCAGCAGTCCTTAATGTCTTATCGTGTGACATCTTTACACCATAATAACTTTAAACATAACTAGATAAGAGCACAAAGGCTATTAAAATGTCATAGAAATTGGGGGGAAGGAAAATTTTCAGAAGCTAATTTATGCCTAGAGAAGAGCAGATCGCCAGTTAAGGTAAATGCTTAAAGCTAGCCTCCGGTGATTATGGTCCTTTTGTGCAAATTATAGCACTGAGGATGTGTGTCTGTTTTATGACTTCCAGGTCATATTATCTCACTTCATTATTTATAAGGTCTAGTTGTCACTTTCTGCATAACTACATCTTAAAAGGTATCACATGAAAGCCTGTGCCATTTGGGGATAATGTCATTGCCTAATTTATGCATCTGTAATCAGAGGAAAAGAAGACCAATCACTACATGCACTTCTCAAAGAGTATTAAAAATATTAATACTAGGCTATTATTATTAATATTATTACTTTATGGGGAGAAAACAAAGTGAAAGAAAGCAAAGTACGTATTAAAATATGAGAAAGAACAGAAGAATAAGATGATGAAAAAGGAAATAAAGGGCAAAGACAGGAGCTCAAGGTACTGTCTTTTTTCCACCATGTCTTCTATACAGTCATGGTTTAGATGTACATCCCTTGACTTATAGCCGTCTTAGACCCAGACCCTGGAGGGACACAATTTCATCACAAGAAGGGAGGAGATGAAGGAACTGCTGAGCTATTTTTTGCACATTTTCGGTTTAGTATTCCTTTAAATGGGTTGTTGCACAAAAAATATTCTACATTTTTCAAACCACCACCTTGAATACTTTTGTAATGTGTCTAGTATTGCCACTGAGCTATTCACTGAAACCTATGTGTATAGCACCACCTGCTGTTTGCTCTTTTATTATTTATTTTTCCACCTCACTAAGGTGGTCACACGCGCTCAGTTTAAATCTTCAACTACTACCAACCAGATCTTGTTAGAAGCTGTGGCAATTAGAGGGAGAGCGATACATAAGAAAGAACACACCCTGAGAAAAGGACTCGCCCCCTGAACTGCCAGCCTGAATTACATCTAGCAGAACAATTAGAGAAACAAATGGGGAGACCTCTGGTTCCATGTAAGGTACAAGGCTAGTTTTAGCTTTGTTAGAAATAGATCATCATGTACTAAATGATGTCTGTTTTTAATTTTTTACATCAATCATATCATAACCCCTTTAACAGTACTGATTCCTGGATTTCTAAGGACATTGCATTTAGGACTCATATGACGGGAATCCAGAACACAGCTACATGCATGGTCCCTAAGTGAAATTGTAACCTGAACTCCCACAATGCGGTGCTTTCCGGTAACTGGTACTGTTATTTATGCCTAGTTTTCTTTGTGCCTCCATATAATTCACATGACTGTATGTATTTTGCAGTCCGCAAAAAACGTATCCACAAAAAATACGGATGACATCCGTGTGCATTCTGTATTTTATGGAACAGCTGGCTCCTAATAGAACAGTCCTATCCTTGTAATGTGGACAATGGTAGGACTTGTTATATTTTTTTGCAGAACCAACATCCAGACATACAGTAACAGAATGCACATGGAGTAACTTCCGTTTTTTTTTTTTTTTTTTTTTCTTGTGCATCCATTGAAATGAATAGTTCCGCATATGGTCTGCAAAGAAAAGGGAACGGAGAGAAAATATGTTCGCATGCATGTGCCCTTACACTGTATTCTCCCCTAAATGTGCTGCTTCGTAAGGCAGGCATCAGCTGAGAATATCCGTGGCCTACATGCAAAAAAAAAAACAGAGTGGCTGAGCCTTCTGCTTACACTGGTCACTACTGTGCAATTTAAAAGATTATTCTAACCTTCAATCTGACAATCACCTTAAAGAGGTTGTCTCACTTCAGTAAATGACATTTAGGCTACATTCACACGTCTGTGGAGCACGGTCCGGGACGCAGGGCTGTGGAGTCGGTAAGCCAAAGCCCCGACTCCGACTCCTCAATTTCCCCCGACTCTGACTCCCTCATACATGGAGCAGGTTTAAGTGATAACTTTAAACAAATTTGCATAAAATCAATAGTACAGATAAGTCATGACAAAAACAGTTTGTAATCTATCAGGCTTTTCTGGGTACAGCTCACTAAGGGCCTGATCAGAGGCGTAGCTAGAGGTTCAGCACATGGGGGGGCAAAACATACTTGAGTGGGCCCCCCACTTATTGGCTTCCCAAACGCACGTTTCCAACTTCACAGGCACATACTACTAGTTGTGGTTATAATACTGTATTAGCAAAACTACTATATAAACTGCTAGATCATCTATGCTGTTAAGTACAGTACAATAGACTTTCTACATACCCTACTCTAAATACTCTACCACATAATGCAGTAAAATATAGCATTAGTAGGAGTAAAAAAGGGACTCCTATGTTAAAGGAAATCTGTCCCCAGCTTTTAGATCACTAAACTAACAGTCCCTTGCCCCCATCAGACCTCAGATCGGCTTAATGTGCCCCCATCAGACCTCAGATCAGCATATTGTGCCCCCATCAGACCTCAGATCAGCAGAATGTGCCCCCATCAGACCTCAGATCAGCAGAATGTGCCCCCATCAGACCTCAGATCAGCAGAATGTGCCCCCATCAGACCTCAGATCGGCTTAATGTGCCCCCATCAAACCTCAGATAGGCTTAATGTGCCCCCATCAGACCTCAGATCAGCGTATTGTGCCATCAGACCTCAGATCAGCGTATTGTGCCCCATCAGACCTCAGATCAACGTATTGTGCCCCCATCAGACATCAGATCAGCGTATTGTGCCCCATCAGACCTCAGATAGGCTTAATGTGCCCCCATCAGACCTCAGATCAGCAGAATGTGCCCCCATCAGACCTCAGATCAGCAGAATGTGCCCCCATCAGACCTCAGATCAGCGTATTGTGCCCCCATCAGACCTCAGATCAGCGTATTGTGCCCCATCAGACCTCAGATCAGCGTACTGTGCCCCATCAGACCTCAGATCAGCGTATTGTGCCCCCATCAGACCTCAGATCAGCAGAATGTGCCCCCATCAGACCTCAGATCAGCAGAATGTGCCCCCATCAGACCTCAGAACAGCAGAATGTTCCCCCATCAGACCTCAGATCGGCTTAATGTGCCCCCATCAGACCTCAGATCAGCGTATTGTGCCCCCATCAGACCTCAGATCGGCTTAATTTGCCCCCATCAGACCTCAGATCGGCTTAATGTGCCCCCATCAGACCTCAGATCAGCAGAATGTTCCCCCATCAGACCTCAGATCATCAGAGTGTTCCCCCATCAGACCTCAGATCAGCAGAATGTACCCCCATCAGACCTCAGATCATCAGAATGTGCCCCCATCAGACCTCAGATCAGCAGAATGTACCCCCATCAGACCTCAGATCATCAGAATGTGCCCCCATCAGACCTCAGATAGGCTTAATGTGCCCCCATCAGACTCCATAATGGAAGCGCTCACTTGTATTCGCCTGATTGTACTAAGGTCATCCCTGCTAGGCCCCCCCAGAGGTATTGGGCCCGGAGCATCGCCTCCCCTGCCCCCATCCCCAGTAGCTACGTCTCCAGAGCACTATATGAAATGAAAGGGAGCTCTGATTGGTTGCTATGGGCAACAAAGAAACTTCTACACCTAGACAGTTTTCATACATAAGGGCCCTAGGTGTTTTACGTCAGCAGCAGATAGAAGCCATGAGAGCAGCTAACCTCTCCAAACATGAGCTCAGAGGAAACATAAAGCATACAGAGAGAACATGCACTGGACATAAAGGGCAGCACACAGTCATCTCAACTAAAAGCCTAAATCCTTAGATCAGGAATAGAACAGACATTTATAGGACATTTCATCATTTTCACAAATTCTTATAAAAATATATTCAGCACTTATTGCACTGAACTAAATGTACTAATTCATTATATATTTTAGGAGTTGGAGTCGGTCCATTTTATATCGACTCCGACTCCACCAAAATGGTGACCGACTCCACGAATCCAACTCCACAGCCCTGCCGGGACGGACCGTGAAAACCAGGACCGTGCTCCTTCTGAGGGCAGGAGCACACGGCGTCATTGGTTGCTATGAGGCCGTGTGCTTCCTGAGGCCGTCGCTGTACAGTGATACACTGTACATGCTCGTATAGAGTGTATCACTGTACAGCGGCGGCCTCAGGAAGCGCACGGCCTCATAGCAACCAATGACGCTGTGCACTCCTGCCCTCAGAAGGAGCATGGTCCGGGTTTTCACGGTCCGTCCCGGACCGTGCTCCACGGACGTGTGAATGTAGCCTTATCATGTAGAGAACGTTAATACAAGACACTTACTAATGTATTGTTACTATCCATATTGCTTCCTTTGCTGGTTGATTAATTTTCCATCACATTATACACTGCTTGTATCCACGGGTTACATTCCCATGGTCCAGGCCTCCAGAAAGAATGGCACTTTTTCCTATAGTGTGCAAGCACAGCCACCACTGCTGGATTACAAGTTGGTCATAAACCCCGGATAATGTGATGGAAAAGGAATCCATCCAGCAAAGGAAACAATATGGATAATAACAATACATTTTCTGACTTGAGACAACTCCCTTTAAGGACAAAATGTAATATAAAGAAAACATACACCATTTTAAGGACCAAAATGTCAGCCAAAGAACAGTTTTTGTAAATGTACTGAAATGTGCTTTATATATTGCCTCTATAAGTCGCATTGTCATCTGTTTCTATGGGAGTATACAGCAAATTCATATACTGTAAACTGTCTCTTAAAGGTACAGTACAAGCTCCTATTGGTTTCCAGGCTATATACAGTTTGTATAGATTAAGAGCCTCAAGCACCCATAAATGCTCATAAATCTTTAACTTTCATAAAAGAAAGTGGATTAGATAGATTATATTAAATTTTATACAGCGATATACGCTTTAATATCTGCAGGTAAGTACCTTGTGTAAACATTGCTTTCTAACAATATTCCACAATCTGAGAGCCTGTCAGAAAGAACAAACTTCAGCTCTTCTTCCAACTGCTTTATAATCATATAAGAAAAAGCAAAAAGATATTGACCTACAACCAAGACCACTCAGAATTCATGGCTTTTGCTCCGTGTGTGATCTTTAAACAAAGTCAGTATATGCTTTTTATGTACACTGAAGGGTATAACAGGCAATCTGTAAGAGGAAAAGTCATGACAGGAAGCAAATAGCATTTTTCGAAATGTCTGACATGCTACATTTTTTGGAGTTGTTTTTCAGAGTGCAGCTCTCGGTCACACCTGCCTAGCAGAAAGGGAACCTTAGAGAATCACATCCAAGCAAGATGAATTTCATCATGTGTCTGAATGCCGAGGACGTGATCTGTGAGTGGAAATTCAGCGGCAAGGCGGCTGACTTGACCACCCTTGGAGTGGCATATTTAAAGTGCCACTCTAAAGGTCAACAGATTTTGACCAACTTGAAATGTGCATAATGTCACTTGCCTTATTAAGCTTGAATAAGAAATTAAATATGGCATAAGAAACATGGAGAGGCTCTCGTCTCGGGAACGAATGATGGGATTGTGACCATGGCAACATAAGGTTTCTGATGTGCAAGACTTAGCCAGATTTTCAGTTGGGTGATATTTGCGAAAAGGAAGTATGATAAACATTTTCTGTGTGTACACATGCAATAGACATCTGTTACGTCGCAATAACCAGCTTACACAGATTAAACCACTGGGAGATCTTTTATTGCATTGTTTCCCTCTTGTGGGTATATGTCAAGAGGATCGGGGCTTTGCATATTCATGTGTCTGTGTCACAAAAAAGAAGGTGCAAGAAACCAGATAACACGAAGCAGCTCTTAATTATGCACAACTTTTTAATGATTCCTTAAAAGGGTGTCATCTCATGTGAAGTTCAACAAATTATTTCTATGGCTTTAATACGATTGTTCAACGAAAACAATGTCGTTTATGTGCGTTTATCGATTCTAAAAAGAGGAGACGGAGGCAGTTGCATCTTAATGAGCTACCTCTCTAAGAAAAGAACCCAAAGGGGAAGGTGAGAAATGGATGTTTAAAGCAAGGGAAAATTGGAGAAGCTAGAAGAAAATTGATAAAGTACTAATGAGGTCTTATTTCCAATACCACAAAAGAACTATAAAAAGCTTACAAACTGTCCCTGTAGCTGCAGTGCTAAATTACATTACAGACTTTCCTTGGAAGTAAACTGTACAAACAGCAACATATGTGATAAATGATGGGAGATTGTATTATAGTAGAGACTACGCCGTTAGAATAATACAGTACTTATATGGGGGCAAAAAAGTATTTTCGAAGAAAGGTCCTAAATCTTACAACATGCATATAAAAAAAGATAACCATTCACGTTATATCTGTTACTTTCAAGCAACGGATTTATGAAACAGTCATGGTTATTAGGACGAAAATATAGGAGGTAAGACAGTGGTATAAAAGGGGTTAAAGGGAAAGGAATTCTGGTAGGAATGGAGTTTGTATGGGCAGATATCTGAGAGAGAGAAAACCACTATACATATTGTTTTAAGTAGTTATCCTATTATTAATGTAAAAAAATTTAACTCATACTGCATATAGTACATGACAATTTCTTTTTAACAAAGCTAGAACCAACCATGTACCTCACATGAATCCAGAGCTTCCCCATTCATTGCTCCAAATGCTCTGCTAGATTTATTCTAAGCTGGCAGCTCAGGGGGTATGTTCTTTCTGCTGCAGCTCTCTTCCTGTAACTGCCACAGCTTGTAAAATAAGCTCTGGCTTGTGGCAGTTAAAAGTTGGAACTGAGCATGTCAGTCCACCTCAGTGAGGTGGACAGAGAAACAGGAAACAAGAAACAAGTAGGTGGTGATATACAGAGGCATTTTATTGAATAACCCAGAGGCTATACTAGAGCTGGGCGATATGGCAAAAAAAAATCTCGATTTTTTTAAACATTTTGGACGATTCACGATTTAAATCTCGATTTTCTTATGTTATTAAAAATATAAAAAAATTTATTTAAAAAAGCCTACTGTGCCCCCATCAGACCTCACATCAGCCCACTGTGCCCCCACCAGACCTCACATCAGCCCACTATACCCCCATCAGACCTCCGATCAGCCCACTGTGCCCTCATCAGACCTCCGATCAGCCCATTATGCCCCATCAGACCCCACATCAGCCCATTGTGCCCCATCAGTCCATTGTGCCCCATCAGACCCCACATCAGCCCATTGTGCCTCATCAGACCCCACATCAGCCCATTGTGCCTCATCAGACCCCACATCAGCCCATTGTGCCCCATCAGACCCCACATCAGCCCATTGTGCCCCATCAGACCCCACATCAGCCAATTGTGCCCCATCAGACCCCACATCAGCCCAGTGTGCCCCCATCAGACCTCAGATCAGCCCATTATGCCCCATCAGACCCCACATCAGCCCATTGTGCCCCATCAGTCCATTGTGCCCCATCAGCCCATTGTGCCCCATCAGACCCCACATCAGCCCATTGTGCCCCATCAGACCCCACATCAGCCCATTGTGCCCCATCAGACCCCACATCAGCCCATTGTGCCCCATCAGACCCCACATCAGCCCATTGTGCCCCATCAGACCCCACATCAGCCCATTGTGCCCCATCAGACCCCACATCAGCCAATTGTGCACCATCAGACCCCACATCAGCCCAGTGTGCCCCCATCAGACCTCAGATCAGCCCATTATGCCCCATCAGACCCCACATCAGCCCATTGTGCCCATCAGACCTCAGATCAGCCCATTATGACCCATCAGACCCCACATCAGCCCATTGTGCCCCATCAGACCCCACATCAGCCCATTGTGCCCCATCAGACCCCACATCACCCCAGTGTGCCCCTATCAGACCTCAGATCAGGCCACAGTGCCCCCATCAGACCTCAGATCAGCCCACAGTAGTGCCCCCTTGAGACCTCAGATTAGCCCACAGTAGTGCCCCCTTGAGACCTCAGATTAGCCCACAGTAGTGCCCCCTTGAGACCTCAGATTAGCCCACAGTAATGCCCCCTTGAGACCTCAGATTAGCCCACAGTAGTGCCCCTTCAGACCTCAGAACAGCCCACTAGGCCACCATAAGAATAAAATTTAAAAAATCCCTTACCTGTCCTGCGCCGCGGCTCCGCTCCAGGTCCGGCGCTTCTCAGTCTTCTTCTCCCGGCGCTGCACTGTCACCTGACTGCGTGCAGCGTCAGGTCAGAGTGTGCGCACTACGTCCTGACGCTGTATGCGGTCAGGACAGTGCAGCGCGGCCCAGAGAAGAAGAGGAGCGCTGGACACTGGAGCGGAGCCGCGGCGTAGGACAGGTGAGAGATTTTTTTTATTTTATCTGGCGGGTGCCATTTTAGGAAAATCGAGTTCACGATTTTCCTAAAAAATTAAATCGTGAGGCTTTCAATTGGCGAATTAATCTAAATAATTCGACTAATTGCCCAGCCCTAGGCTATACTAAAATTTTAATTACAAGCAATTACAAAAGTATTTAGATCCAAGTGCTGGTTTGAAAAATATGGAATATTGTTTGTGGGATAACCCCTTTAAAGGAGTTCGGCAGTTCTGTAAAACTGATGATCTATCCCCTGGATAGATCATCAGCATCTGATCGGCGGCGGTCCGACACCCGGGACCCCCGCCGATCAGCTGTTTGAGAAGGCAGTGGCGCTGCAGGAGCGCCGCGGTCTTCTCTGTGTTTACCGCAGGCCCAGTGACGTCATGACTAGTTTCACTGGCCTGGGCGGGCTAAACTCTGTTCACTTGAATGGAGCTTAGCCCCGCCCAGGCCAGTGATACTAGTTGTGACGTCACTGGGCCTGCGGTAAACACAGAGAAGGCCGCGGCGCTCCTGCAGCACCGCTGCCTTCTCAAACAGCTGATCGGCGGGGGTCCCAGGTGTCGGAACACCGCCAATCAGATGCTGATGATCTATCCAGAGGATAGATCATCAGTTTTAAAGAACTACAGAACCCCTTTAAGGAACAGTAGGATTACAAGACAGTTTGCAGAGATTCTTTCTAAACTGCTGATGCTATAGATATACTGTAGGTGAGGTTAGGGCTTTCATAGCATCCATGAATACTGAGAGGGACCAAGTTCAAGCATAACAGTTCCAGTTATACTGGACTGGTGTAAGAGATAGTGTGGTATTGTTTCCACAGTAATTGGGTCCTAGAAAACAGGTATCAGTTTTCATAACTATCATGACACGTCATCCCCAAGTTGGGGTGCAGTTGCAGATAGTAAGATATTGCAAGTATTAAAATCAATTTTGTCCCCCCACCCCATACATACCTGTTTATGTGTGCAGACCTGTGTCTGGTCATCTGAGACCTTTGAAGTTGCTTTCTGGGCCACTCACACCTCAACAACCAGATAAGCCAGGGCTGGTGTAATAAGAGAACAGGATTCTTTACGGTAAGAGCAGTGAGACTATGGAACTCTCTGCCTGAGGAGGTGGTGATGGTGAAATCACTAAAATAGTTCAAGAGGGGCCTGGATGTATTTGTGGAGCATAATAATATTACAGGTTATAGTAACTAGATTTCTGGAAAATGGTTGTTGATCCAGGGAGTTATTCTGATTGCCTGATTGGAGTGAGAAAGGGATTTTTTCCCTTAAAATGAGGAAAATTGGCTTTTACCTCATGTTTTTTTTTTCCCTCTGGAACAACTTGCAGGATAACAGGCTGAACTGGATGGACAGCCTTACAAACTATGTTACTATATTAGGTTATATAGCTGAGGCCAAGATCTGCTTAGAATACTACACTCAAAATCTACACAGTGTTAAGGCCTCCACGCACATTAGCGTCTCTTGGAACAAACCTGCCAAAAATGGCGGGTTTGGCCAACAATCTAATGGGATGTGGAGCTCCTTACTTCCCAATCACCCAACTGAATTTTGCCACCCAACCCGGTTGTTCCTCTGGGAGATAAGTCACCACCAAAGGTGTTTGGTAGCAACTTTCACTTCTCTCCCCACTAACAATACAAATATGTTTGGCCAAACTGAATTCGTATGAGTTAAGGTGGATTTAGACAAACCAATAATTGTTCACATTATCGGGAACAACTGTTCCTGCAAACACTTGTCACCAATAATCTGGCCATCTAAATGTGCCACTGATCACAAGATGAACGAGTGTAATGCTAATTCATCGGGTGATCTTGCCATTCAAGCATTACCACCAATCATTTCTGGACAGCAGATCGTACTGTCTAGACAGCCATCTGATGCCCAGAAACAATCACTCCGTATTAGGACAAGGGATAGTGATCCCTCATCCTCATACTTGAATGAGACCTCTGCATGTAAATGCAGCGGTCTCCTTCACTGAGCGAGCAACCAACTGTCATAAAGGAATACTTCCTTCCGAACAATTGGCCGCTCCATCTAAACCCACCTTTAGTCATCCAAGATAGCTGTCGGACAAACTATGGTTCAGCCGACAGCTATTTAATGTTTATGGTCAGCTTAAAAACATGGACATTCACTTTAAAGGGGTTCTGCAGTTTTTTCAAACTGATGATCTATCCTCTGGATAGATCATCAGCATCTGATCGGCGGGGGTCCGACACCCGGGACCCCCACCGATCAGCTGTTTGAGAAGGCAGCGGTGCTGCAGGAGTGCCGCGGCCTTCTCTGTGTTTACCGCAGGCCCAGTGACGTCATGACTAGTTTCACTGGCCTGGGCGGGCTAAACTCTGTTCACATGAATGGAGCTTAGCCCCGCCCAGGCCAGTGATACTAGTCGTGACGTCACTGGCCTGCGGTAAACACAGAGAAGGCCGCGGCGCTCCTGCAGCGCCGCTGCCTTCTCAAACAGCTGATCGGCGGGGGTCCCGGGTGTCAGACCCCCGCCGATCAGATGCTGATGATCTATCCAGAGGATAGATCATCAGTTTGAAAAAACTACAGAACCCCTTTAAGTGCATTTTGTAGTAAAATACAATAATCCTTCATGGCTCACAACTGTAAAGTACATGAAAGGTTGCCAAGAAAAAAATGGCTGCCAGGTATGGTTATTGACATATTTTTAGTGACTGGCACCTTTCAGTATGTTAGATCTCTGCTAGATCTTCTGCACTATTATTTATCTGAAGAATATCATGTCACATGGGGTTAGATAAACAAGTCAACAGAAGCTAGAATGACCTTTTAAGTGTCCCTTTATAGTTTTCACCACCAGCCTCAGGAAGAAATGCCAATGTGAAGAATATTTCATAAAGTCATCCACAGCTCATTTAATTGACAGAGAACTAAGGCATTTTAAACAAGGTCACCGGTGGATGTGTTAATGCATTTACCTTCATACATACCCCCTGGGTGTCTTGATTCAGCCTAAGGGGAGCAAAAATTTATCTGTATAACTCTGATTTCGCCAAGAAATTATCACATCTTTGATGCCCAAATTAGCATCTTTTCTTCACTATTCAGAATTAATCAGTTCAGTAACAAAGGCATTAGTCCAGATAGGATCAAAGCATAAACTTTACTAGTGCAGCATTTCAGATGAATATTACATTAACTAGATCACTCCCAAACAAAATGCAGGGAACTTCAAGGCAATAATCTATTTTTTTCCCTACACAGAATAACGTATAGAGATACATAAGGGAAATAAATAAACGCTTAATTCATGATAAAGTGGTAAGGGCATTGATTACACAATAACCAAATTACACAACATGACATCAAAACTGGGGGAAAAAAGTATAAAATCATGAATCTGAAACCTGTTCACACAGCCTTTTAAGGACTTGCAGAAAGACATCTGATCTGGTGGTAATCCCATGATTATGTCTGGTTACGGTACAGCTGTAGAAGGAAGCATTCGGCTTTGTGTTAAGGAAACATGGCTATTGTAAATGGAATTATAAACGTAATCTTGAAATTCTGGAGTCTTCCAGAGGTGACGCCAAGCAGGCACAAATCACTAAAGTAAAGGCTGAACCTCCTATATAGAGCCCAGTTTTCGACACGTCAGTTTAACACAAATATTGTAACTTTTACAATTTAGGTGCACCTGTCATGGGACTGCTAGGTGTTATATATAAGAATGTCCTATGAGAATGTCCTATAAGATGGTATGTGTCAGCATACTTTATTTTACTATATGGAATAACATAGCATATATTTTTTAGTATACTTTTTTACTTTACAATGGGATCCTATGGCTGAATTATGCCGCTGTATGCCTATATAGTGACATACATTGAAGCCATTTGTCCAAAGAATATTTCACGAAACACTCCCAACATATACCTCTGATGGAAGGGTCTGATGTGATCAGAGCCAGCTCTTGTCCACAGGCTGTGTCTAGTATAAGGCTCCTTTCACACGACCGTATGCCCTCCGAGACATATGGTCCGTGAGCGGGCCATATGTCCCGGAGCGGCATCAATCGTGCTCACGGGAGTGCACAGCATCATTGATTACAATGATGCTGTGCATGTCGGGCCGCCCACACTCATATGAGTGGCCTGACATGCACAGCATCATTAATATCAATGATACTGTGTGCTCCCGTGAGCACGATCGATGCCGCTCCGGGACATATGGCAGCTCACAGACCTTATGTCTCGGAGGGCATACGGTCGTGTGAAAGGGGCCTAAATGGGATCCACTGATAATTATCTAAAGTATATGGCCAACTTTAGCCTATCATACTCTCTCAACTACCATTACTTTTAAGATTAAAGGGTTATAATGGTAACCCTCTTTTGTAGCACAAAATATCTCACTAAATAAATACCACCGTGGAGCATAAAATATCCAGCATCATTTTCCCCTGACCACCCCTCCCCACTAAAAGCAGCACTGTCCATGGGCCACCCCTCTTCCACTGGCAGCAACCTTGACCTCCCCCGACTGGCAGCAGCACCGTCCCTATTTAAATTTCTCACCTCTCTTACAGATACACAGGACAGGATAGGGACACTGCAGTTCTCCAAACTCTCAGGGGGAGAAGGACCTGTGATGACACCATCACTGCCAGGTGCTGCAAACCTCCAAACCTTGAAAATAGACTTTTATCAGTGCAGTTCTTGTACTCATAGTAGGTTAAAGACCTGTGATGATGTCATCACAGGTTCATGAACCCCCCTTCCCAGGCTCAGAACTGAACTGATGATGCAAGGGTTGCATCATGAGTGCAGTTCCTGCTTAAATCATGTTAAAGGGGTATTCTCATCTTAGACAATGGGGGCATATCGCTAGGATATGCCCCCATTGTCTTATAGGTGCGGGTCCCACACCTATATCCAGAACGGAGCGGGGAGCGCTGCGCCTGGAGGACCCCAGGTTTCCGGGGGTCCGGCCACCACCAGGTGCAGCTCCCCGCGCCGCTCATAGAAATGAATGGGAGCCGGGCCGTGCATGCGCAGTGCGCTCCCATTCATTTCTATGGAGCCGACGGAAGTAGCCGAGCCAGCGCTCGGCTATTTTCGGCGGCCCCATAGAAATGAATGGAGGGCGGCTGCGCATGCGCAGTGCGCCCTCATTCACTTCGGGGGCTCCGTTCTGGAAATAGGTGCGGGTCCCAGCGGTGGGACCCGCACCTATAAGACAATGGGGGCATATCCTAGCGATATGCCCCCATTGTCTAAAATGAGAATAACCCTTTAAGTGGCCACTGACAGACCGGCTGACCGGAAATCTGCCTCGTAGTCTGGGCCTAGACCTAATAACTTGTGTACTAAAGAATGCAGCCAGCATGAACCAGAACAAGAGAGCACAAACAAATGGTAACTAAAAATACATTTTGCAGCTGTGTAATGGTTATAATAAACATCTTTGTCTTCTGATAAGGATTACAAGGAAACAAAAAGTGGGTTCTAATTAATATCACTCAGATGAAGTATGGGGATTTCAGAGAAAACTAGAAGAAGTCTTTAATCCCACTTCACACGCTATACAAAGCAGATTGTTAAATATAATGTAGCAAATAAAGCATGAAACACAGTTGATCCTCGTTCCAAGGACAGCCTTGGAGTGTGCAGGGCTGCATTTGTGGAACAGAGGTGGGTAATAGACCTTCAGTACATTCTTACCATGCTCCATTCATGCATGACCCACAAATCAATAAAGCCACATCAAGGAGAACTATTTTATGATA
Organism: Rhinella marina; assembly: GCA_900303285.1. NCBI lineage: Eukaryota > Metazoa > Chordata > Amphibia > Anura > Bufonidae > Rhinella > Rhinella marina. The sequence goes on along the minus strand of ONZH01020026.1, from coordinate 729,535 downwards.
ATCACAAGCTGCCTCTGTAACATTAGATACTACTCTACTCACAAGGCACAACTTGTGCATCTGTCTTGTATTATGAAGTGGCCCACTTTTCACATGAACACTGATTAAACAATTTCTTGACATTGACAAGGCAATGAGCGAGGCCTTTAATAATGCGCAATAAGAACAAACAGTGGTGATTTTTCCAGAAAGAGAGCTTTTTATCGTTAATGGTGTGATTCATGCACCATTTGCCACAAAAGTTGCTACCACAAAGGGCTCTTCAGATATGCAAGAGTGAAGAGGCTTTAGAACTGCTGAAATTATGGACTCAAAGCTCCTCTACAATCTGACCTCTTTTATCTGGAGCCTGGAACATTATTCTGAACAAAGATCCTAGGTGCTCAGTTCGCTGCGTAATTCACTCTTTTTTTGATAAAAGGCAAAAAAATGTGCTTTCTGAAATAAATACACTTTCCTGTTTCTCATATTTTTATGGCTTTTTTATTCTTTTTTTTTTAAAGGTCCATCTATAATTTAATTATTGATACCTATTATTATTGGTATTGATATTATCAATATCTGATTCGTGGGGGTACTGCACACCTGACAATCAACTGTTTCAGGAAGCTCTGGCTTCAGAAGTCAGAGGGGGAACTACACAGCTCTGACCATTGCGTAGTGGACGGGACTGGTTATAGCGGTGCTGCTCAGACTGAAGTGAAATTAATGGGAGCAGCACTGGAATAACACTGTGGATGGAACTGTATAGTTCTATCTACAACTTCCAGCAACAGAGCTATCCAAAATCAGTTGATCCTGGGGGTGCAGGGTGTTGAACCCCTACTGGTCATATACTGATATGCTACCCTGAGGACAGGCCATCAATATCAAAATCCCAGAAAGGGGTCCGCTTTCTGGGCACTATTGATCAATGTTTGTAAGATGGTTATATGACACTTTTTAATATAGCCTTTGTTGACATTCTGGACCATTTTCTACATTTTGTAAGGTATGCCCCCACATTTACCAAGTCTATTCTTTCAAAAGCACTGTACCTGCCATCTGTATCTGCACTGTTGTAAGTTTAGTGCAATGGCGGTGTTCTTAAATAGAGGAGACTTCACATGGAGCAAACAGAAGAGAATATCAAGAAAGTCTGTATAATGCCCCTTTCACACGAGCGGGAGACTCGCATGTCTCCCGCAACGCATCTACAGGGCTGGACTCGGCACGGACAGGGATCGCAGAGCATTATATGCGATCCCAGTCAGTGCCGGAGTCCAGCCCTGTAGATGCGTTGCGGGAGACATGCGAGTCTCCCGCTCGTGTGAAAGGGGCATAAGTGACAAATCAGGTCATCTTACACACGCATTGGTCAACAATCCACATAGAGGTTTTGTCCATAAAAAGCCTGCCAGTGGAGGGTCATGTGACGAGGCAAATCACCTCCATGTGATGTCTATTCTTTCAAAAACACTGCACCTGCCATCTGTATTTGCACTGTTGGAAGTTTAGTGCAGTTGCAGTGTTCTTAAAGGGAATCTGTCACCAGGATAATCACTATTGAAATAAAGCCATGGCCTAATAGCACTTAGTACCTTATTTTCAGATGTGCCTTTGTTTCAGCAATATAGGTTTTCTATCTTTTGAAAATCCAGTTTATTTGGTATGCAAATGCGCCAGTAAGGTGCCCAGAGGGGCGTGACTCTTGCAGGAAGGAGCCCAGGCACTCCTCCTATATCATAACTTTGCCCCCCTATATAGCCATAACTTTGCCCCCCTTTTCCCTGCTCCCAGCATGAGGGCGGGCTTGGGCACTAGCAGGAGGTGTGTCTGGGCTCCTTTCTGCAAGAGTGACACTCCTGCTGACCAGCTGTCTGAAGAGGAGGCGATGCTCCATGCGAGCACTGCTTACTGTTCATTACACTACACGTCGTCTCCAAAGAAGACAGTGGCATAGTGTAATTACAAGTACTCGCTCCACTCAAGTAGAACACTGCCGAGACGACGGGCAATATAATAAACTGGATCAAATATTGATGACCCACCCTGACGATAGGTCATCAATATACAACCCTTCTATTGCTAAATAGAAGATGTAGTATACCATACAAACATGCGGTTTTACTGAATATTAACACAGTACAAAAAAAAGGGGGGGGGGGAGGCAAGAACATATATTGTATACCAAAACCACACCAATTCAGTGAAAAAAACAAATCAGCATAGTGTGTTTTTTTTTTTTTTTAAATGGAGTCACGCTGGATATGAATTTTGGCTTTAAACAACTAGAGGGGCCTCTGAAAGAGTCGGGCTTATTATGCGCTGATGGGGCAGATAGCAATTTGTCTGAAAGCTGAAAAAAAGATAAATCATTTGTAGAAGGAATCTGTTTTTGGAGCCCACGTGCACGATTATGAGGAAACTACAGAACCTGTCGATGGTTTTACACAATCCATGACAACAATGGGGAGAGAGGACATGGGAGACATCGTCCTGGCACAGAAGCAGCAGATGATTACCCCCGGCATTTTATGGCTGTGGTTAGCCCAGGACAGTTGCCTCTTTAGCAGTGAACAAAATAAACCAGCGACACAGAAGAAAAGATCTTCAAAACTTTCAAAAGTTTATAAGGAAATAACTGGAAAAAAAGGAATGTTGTGTCAGGGGTCGTGATGATGAAGAAAACAGACTGTGTTGTAATGTGACTGTTGCATGACTTCATCCACATTACTGACAGTTTCCACCACAGTACACACAAAATCCAGTCATAGATATAGATGTCTCAAAAGAAAAAGTGCAATAGTCTCTGAAACACATGACTGCTTCAACTACAATCGTTACCCACAAAAACTGAAGCCTGGTCCCTTCGGGATGAAAGATAATGGAGCAGTCAGCTTTTACACCATTTAATACAGAAATTTTCCTCTGGGTAAATAACGTAAGAAATCCTGATATGAGCAAGCCCCACAGGACAGCGCTCGTCTACACTGGAGCTAGTTATATACTGTGACCCCAGGTGTTCACAAACATCCTGCAATGTAGAGATATTTCATCTGGTTTTCTACTTCCTTTGACACAATCCAGAAACGTGTCCTCTGACCCTGCATCCTGTGTATCTATGGACTGCGCTGGAGAGTTCCAGGTACCACACTGTCCTATACTACAAGTCATGTGTGCTACATCACCGGAATTGTTGGACCTGTGTCTCTCTGGCAATGAAAAAGGGATTTTACATAGGCAAATAGTTTTTTTTTTTTTAGCGGCTGCAACATGTGACTTCAATGTATTTGTGGCATTTTTGCTGCTTTTATTCTAAAATATTGGATATATTTATACCAGAATTTAGTGCTTTCCATACCATGCTTGTCAATTTGTAAAAATAGAGTCAAAAGTGGACGTCGCTTACTGCTTAACCAGGCTTTAGGCAATAAACAGACTGCGTGGTAGTATTTATCAACTTATACCACGGATGGAAGGCTCCACCATACATCACTTTAGAGCCATAAAGAAGCATACATCATCATTAACTGTTAGAGCAAAAATTGTATACCACAAGTCAGTGGCGTACCTAACCTGAAGACAGACCTCATGACAGCGGGGGGGAGGGGGGCCTGGCACTGAATTCCTCCTGTTAACCAGCATAAATCCACTAGGGGAAGTTCAGTACATACAGATTTCTACAGATTCCATTAAGTTCAATGGCAACTATATAAACTCCTATGCACTGAACATAGCACCGGTTATTTTTCATTTAAAATTTCTTTGTCATACAACTTATTGGAGGGGGCAAAGTGTCCTCTGCATTTTTTATACAGCCGAAAATCAGGTATACCAATCCATAGCACACCAGTGGAAGCCTAAAGGATGGATGTCTACGGATGTATTTGACATATACACCGAGAGTTTTTCTGAGCGTACACACAAAACATGCAGTCTGAAAAGAGCCTTTGACAAATTTACAATTTTAAAAAGCCACAAATAAGAAAAACAGCGATGTCTGTCACAACATATTTCTCAATAAATTAACCTAGCGTTAATTTAGACATTCTAATAAATGTGGGCCAATTTGTCCTGAATTGTACTCGTATACAATGGAGGAAGAGATGTATTAATACTGGTCTCTCCTCATCAAGCAAGCAACATCTTATTTTAGTAAAGCAAGGCCTAAACATCCAGTGTTTTTATGTTCTTCTTGCATCTCAAAACCAGAATAAAAATCAATAAACAAGTACCGTATTTTTCGTCCTATGAGATGCACCCCCCTCCCCCTCTGAATAGTACAGTAGGGCTGGGGAGGGGTGATTAACATTGGGGGTCTGATCTGAGGTCTGATTGGGGATCTGAGCTTTGGTCTAATCAGCATTGGGAGGTCTGATTGGAGGTTGAGCTGGGGTCTAATTATCAGGAGGGTCTGATCTGAGGTCTGTTTGGGGTTCTGATTAATACTGGGGGTCTGAGCTGAGGTCTAATTAACATTGAGGGTCTGATTAACATTGGGGGGAATTAGCTGTGGTCTGATTAACATTGAGGATCTGAGCTGGGGTTTGATTAACATTGGAGTTCTGAGCTGAAGACTGATTAACATTGGGGGTCTGATCTGAGGTCTGATGAAACATATATTTTTTTCTTATTTCCCCACTCTAAAACCTATGTGCATCTTATAGGCCAAAAAATACAGTAACAGATTCCCCAAAATGGTACCAATGAATACATCACTTATCCTGCAAAAGAATGGAAAAAAAATAAAAAAGTTATGCCTCTCAGCATACGGCAACACATAATAAAAATTGATGTGCTTTTATTGTGCAGAAGCAGTGAAACATAAAAAACTACATATTTAGTATTGATGTAATAGTGCCAATTCATATAATAAAGGTAACACATTTTTTTATAACGCACAGTTAACAGTGCACATATAAATATAAAAAATAAATCATTTATACTCGCCATCTGATATTCCCTGGTCCCTCTCAATAGACATGAATGGATGGCCCAGACAATGGGACTGGCAAGGGATTGGTAAGGCGAGTAGGACTTATTTCACACTGATTTGAGTCTAATTTTTTGGAATTGAATAAGCTGGACTACATTTAAATCAGCCGTTTCTTGTAAGAGCATACTTATTCAAACAGGATATGTATTATGGTTTGCATGTCTGCTATTAAAGATGGCTTCCATAATTGGGCTTTGCACTGGCCATTCCAGTGAGCACAGTTTAAGGAACCCCACGTTATCCTTTTACCCCTCTCTTCATACAGCAATAAGCGGCAGCGGGGTGGACTCCAGAGTACCTGCAGTATATTTGGGAAAATGTCAGTGCTAAGCTCAAGCTACAGCTGCTTAAAGGTGGCATCATACAAAGTCTTTTAGGGCACTTTTTGAAGGGTTGGAAGGGAATGAGAAACATTAATTATAATAATATTTTATAGCACCACCACATTCCACAGCACTTTACAAATTGCTCAGGGTGTCTTCACCTGTTTATGCTGCTCTCAGAAAGGGCAACAGAAAACTGGTGACATATTCCATTTTAATGCTTTCTGCGACCCCTCCATTGAAGTCTACTGATGTTGTAGAAACAGCTAAATGCCACAGAAGTGCAACCATACCTCCACAGAAAGGTATGGACAAAGCAGCATCTAGGAATCAGGAAACAGTGGTCACCGGACCCCCATTCTCTTAGTAGGTGAGGACCCCTATCAGGTGTTGGTGGCATATCCTATAAAAATGCCATAAATGCTCAAAATGGGAATACAGCTTTAAGTATATCTTTCAGATGGCTGCCATTACAGCTACTCTATGGGTACACCCCTAGCTTTTCCAGAACCCGAAAAGAAATGCTGCCTAGTAATGCACAGTTATCAGACCAGAGGGTGCTATCTGTGCATAACTAAGCATCTCCATCACAGCAATGGTAGGAGCTGGAATTCTTTTTATATTGTCACTGTACAGATGAGGAGAAATACTGTACATCACCTTGCGTGACTTATTCTGACAGTAATGCTACTGGAGGCCACTTCATCCCACAGCAGGGACACATGACGTCTTAATCCCCCATGTGGATATGCCCTATAAATACTGATTAGCTACATGACAGTCACTTCTAAGAAAACTTGCATGGGGATTGTCACCCACTTTGCAGCAAATGACATTTAATGCTGCTGATTTTTAATATACAGATGAATCAATACAACAATGGGCAGCAACACAGCAGCCGGAAATACTGAGTGCATTCTCTTTAACCTTCACGGCTTAGCAGCATATATCAACAGCTAATTCCTGCAGCTAAATCAATTGGAGTTAAATTTATATGTGTGATATCGATATGCAGCTTAACACAAGCCCAGAATTATTTTTGACGGAGAAAAAAGAAAACAGAAGGGTGTCAAATTTAAAATAACAATAAAATGTAGTGCAAGTAGGCGGCTTGGCTTTTAATCCTGGCATCATATTTTAGAGCGGAAAACATGCCATGCAGATGGCGCACAGGCTTATTGCACAGAAAGCTTCTTTAGGTGCAGTTGACAAAATTCACAATAAATTAGGAGAAAAAAAGAATATGTTGTTTAAGGACTCAATTAGAGCGACGTATATTTCAAAATCCTCAATGTTTCCAGAATGAAGCCAGATGGAGAACTTGTTAGGATAAAAACAAAGTGCAGAAAATAAGTTTTCACTGAGACACAAGAGATGGAACAGGATAAATGTAGATTTAAAAGCGGTTATTTATATGTTAATATGCAATGACCTTGAGGCACAAGAGGCCACATAATGATTTGGGGAGAAATGAGGCAGCTGCGAACATTTTGTCTACAAAACTGAATTTCTCTTCTTCATATCTGGAGAAAATTACTATGCAATGTCATGGAGCTGGAGCCTGATGAGTGTAGATGAATAATACACATAATACTCTAATCATTTTTTATATTCCTAGAAAGGTCAACAAATTTGCACCATGAGTGAAGCGGTCTATTTCTGGAGCCAAGAATTAGTGGAGTTATGATAAAACTATTTAATGGAAAAAGATGAGAGAAGATCATTGGTCTAAGAGAAGACAGACGTGGAAAAAAAGGCTCAAGTGGAAGTAGAAGTGGGTTCACCAGAAGCTACAAGAGGATACAGGGGAAAATGTGAATCTCAAGTAGTACTGTAGAAGATGGCAATAATAACTAAAGCATAAAGCTAAGGACCAACAAATCAATTTATTAACTGATGAGAAAACTTACACTGAAAGAGCTTAACCCATAGGAACTAGGTAGAAATTTAGTTCATCTGTTCATACAGGACCATGCAATAGTTCTGAGGACAATCTTCATTTATGATCAGGTCCACAAAAAGTAACGTTAACAGGAATTCATTCACCTATGCAATACTGCTAAGGTAGAAATTTGTGTCAGCACTCACACAGACCATAAACAACTGGACTATTTTAAAACTGTGATTTGGCTCGAAAAAAACAAAAAAAGGAAAATCATGGAAAGTTGCAGGCACGTTGCAGTCACACACTACTTGCACTACAGTCTATAACGGCAAAGCTGCATACAACTTGCTAGCTGTGACAAAATAACAAAATAGATCCAACAAAGAAGGTCCAGTTGAAGAAGCCGGGACATTGAATGGTGAGTTCTTGAAGGGAATGTTCCATCAGAAAACAACTTATTGTTTAAATACCATTTTATGTTTTTTTTTCCAAAATTTGTAGTGATTTTTTCTTAGTCTTTTATTTAAAAAAAAATCTTTCAGTTCTCACATGGGACACTAGCCTAATAACAAGCTGAGACTTCCTGTTCTGTACAGAGAACTTTTCAGTAGTCATTGCATTATTATCATGGACAGAAATACAATGGCAGATATCACCTCATATATAACAAAAAGATACGAGGACAGCATCCTTATCCAGTGAAAGCAATGTGTCTTTTATCCCATAAATGCACCCTGGTACATGCAACGTTTCGGCTGTTCCTTCAGCCTTTGTCAAGCTTGACAAAGGCTGAAGGAACAGCCGAAACGTTGCATGTACCAGGGTGCATTTATGGGATAAAAGACACATTGCTTTCACTGGATAAGGATGCTGTCCTCGTATCTTTTTGTTTGAGACTACTACTGGGGCCTTTGGACTGGACTCCTACAAAGGGACGCGCATCTTGGAAGCCACTAGCCACTCTTGAAAGGTGCTGTACCAATTTTTCTTTTTTTTACCTCATATATAACACAGGATCCACCATACACAATAAGTGATGCTAGTCACAACCTAGATCAGGGATGACCAACCTGCAGCTATCAAGCTGTTGTAAAACTACAACTCCGACCATGTCCTGCTGTAGGCTGAGAGATGTAGGCAGTCTGGGCTTGCTTTGGAGTTGTAGTTTTACAACAGCTAGAGAGCCTCAGGTTGGCTATCCCTGGCCTAGTTATTCCACTCCTGACCTCTTCACAGGTGGCAGAGCATGCCCAGTAAAACTCTACAATAAAAGTCAATGAGGTCAGCTCTCGTCCATTGTGTCTATGGCCCATGAGGCTTCTCTGAAACAACAGGAAGTCTTGACATATTTTGGGTCTAGTGGCCAGTGTGAAAATGAATGATTTAGGATTTTTTTTTTAAGACATGAACATTTTTAAAAAAAAATTCCTTAAGAATTCTAAAAAAAAATAATTTCGCATAAAAACTTAAACAATAGGTCATTGTCTGATGACACATTCCCTTTAACACTGAAGACTGTATGACACCTTCACACAGTCAGAAGATCTCAATCAATTTTTCCCATTAAAGCTGAAGCTACATAGCTGAAGCCTGATTCTAGTACTGCACCCACGGTAGGTCCCAAAGAAAGAAAATACTGGTGCTGGCAACATAATATTAATGGCACTGTGATTTGCCATTAATATTAAACTTCAGTTGCCTCTTGCAGGTCATCAGTCTCTTAAGAACGCCTCAAAGGTTTGCTTGTTGAGGTCAGGCCACAGTATGTCTTAAAGGTCTACAGCTTATTTATGACTGTAGTGTGGCAGAGGGGATGTTGATTCCCTTGGTTGTCCTTCTGAAGCTGCAGATCACTCCCGCCAACTACTGAATAGTCTATAAAAGTGACTCTCGTGGTAAATTTTAAAAACCTCACTTAAGGGTGCTATATTGAATCCCCATGTTTTTGTTGAAAACTACTATCTTATCTAATTTTTGTAGCATTGTAGTATTGGTTTAACATAAATCAGGTGTTGCACTGAAGTCGGTGTAAAATAAGACCAAAACAAAAGCTTAGGGGAAAAAGATGAAAAAGTACGATTTCTGAAGCATTATGGATCATAGCACCATAGTTGCGGACTGGGCTACTAAAGGCAATCTGAGTACTGGACCAAAGTTGACTACATCTGGACTACAAGATGAAGAATTCAGTAGTAATGGTCCACTGATTCTGAAAATAAAGAGCCTATGTGTTGAGGGTATAAGATTAGTGTGGCTTATGAGGTTACATACAACTATATAAATAATGGATTTGCTACAGTAGTGGTAATTCTGTCTTTTCAAAAGGAATGAGCAACAAGATCTCCAATAGATCTAAACACCACTACCATTTTATATATTTCATAATGCTCCAGATGTAGGCAAACCCTTGCACAGTCATAAATACAGGTGCAGCTCAATAAATTAGAATAGAATATTAGAATATTTCAATAATTCAATTAAAAAAGTGAAACTCATATCGTATAGATTCATTACAAAGAGTGATCCATTTCAAGTGTTTATTTATTTTAATGTTGATAATTATGGCTTACAGCTAATGAAAACCCAAAAGTCTGTATCTCAGAAAATTTGAATATTGTATAAGACAAATTCAAAAAATGATTTTTAATACAGAAATGTTGGCCTACTGAAAAGTATCTACAGTATATATACTCAATACTTGATCGTGGCTCCCTTTACATGAATTATTGCATCAATCAGGGGTGTAGCTATAGGGGGTGCAGAGGTAGCAGTCGCTACCGGGCCCAGGAGCCTTAGGGGGCCCAAAGAACCTTGTGCCGCATAAGAAAAACACATAGCAAGAGGGAAGGGGGCCCCAGCTGAACTCTTGCACCAGGGCCCATGAGCCTTTAGCTACGCCCCTGGCATCAATATGCCATGTGTGGCATGGAGACGATCAGCCTGTGGCACTACTGAGGTGTCATGGAAGCTCAGGTTGCTTTGATACTTTGATAGCAGCCTTCAGCTCGTCTGCATTGTTGGGTCTGGTGTCTCTCATCTTCCTCTAGACAATACCCCATAGATTCTCTTTGGGGATTAGGTTAGGTGAGTTTGCTGGCCGATCAAGCACAGATATTGTGGTTATTAAACCAGGTATTGGTACTTTTGGCAGTGTAGGCAGGTACCAAGTCCTGCTGGAAAATGAAATCAGCTGCTCCATAAAGCTTGTCAGCAGAGGGAAGCATGAAGTGCTCTAAAATGTCCTGGTAGATGGCTGGGATGACTTTGGACTTGATACAACACCAGAAGCTCCCCAAATCATTACTGACTATGGAAATTTCACACTATCTCAAGCAACTTGAATTGTGTGCCTCTTCACTCCTTCTCCGGACTTTGGGACCTTGATTTCCAAATGAAATGCAAAATTTACTTTAATCTGAAAACAGGACTTTGGACCACTGAGCAACAGTCCGGTCCTTCTCCTTGGCCCAGGTAAGACGCTTCTGGCGTTGTCTACTGGTCATGAGGCTTGACATAAGGAATGCAAAAGTTTTAGCCCATGTCATGGATACATCTGTGTGTGGTGGCTCTTGAAGCACTGACTCCACCAGCAGTCCACTCCTTGTCAATCTCTCCCAAATTCTTGAATGGCCCTTTTCTTGACAATCCTTTCAAGGCTGCAGTTATTCCTGTTGCTTGTGCACCTTTTTCTACTACACTTTTTCTTTCCACTGAACTTTCCATTAATCTTGGATACGGCAGTCTGTGAACAGCCAGCTTCTTTAGTAATCACCTCTTTTGGCTTACCTTCCTGGTGGTGTGTGTCTCCTGGATAAGTCAGCAGTCTTCCCCATGATTGTACGTACTGAACCAGGATGAGGTGCCATTTAAAGGCTTAGGAAACCTTTGCAGGTGTTTTGTATTGATTAGCTGATTAGAGTTTGACACCATGATTCTACAATATTGAACGTTTTCACAATATTCTAATTTTCAGAGATACTAGTGTTTGGGAATTCATTAGCTGTAAGCCATAATCATCAACATTAAGAAGAAATAAACACTTGCAATAGATCATGGTGTGTGTAATGAATCTATAAAATATGAGTTTTACTTTTTTAATTGAATTACTGAAATAAATTAACTTTTTGATGATATTCTAATTTATTGAGATGCACCTGTAGATATAAAAATAGAGCTTCAAAAACTTTGAATTGCAAACTCCGAGATGCTCCTATCTGTCCTTTCTGCATATTAACTTTGAATGGAAATTTTAATCAAATAGAGATGAGGGGTCTTTTGCATGTAAATAGCTGAGAGTAATGTATAATTCGATGAAGAAGACAACAGACTTCACTTTGTCTCTCCTTTAAACATCCAACTGCCTAATTAAATACTGTTTTCTTTACCTATTATTCCAGCCAGCATGTGCACATATTGTTTTTACTAAGTGATTGTCTGTTTCAATTAGGTGATTGTCTGTTCCTTCACTCACAGCTCCCTCTCCACCTCCTGTTTTTTTAACTGTCTCCTTGGCACGGTTCTGCTACATAGAGTAATAACCACTCATTAACGCTTTTGTTATTTTATGAATACTTCTCAGAAATACAATAACCATATACAATAAAAGCAAAATGTAAGAGTTTCAATGATATTAAAATATCTATGTATCCACTTTAACTGATAGCCATGTAATAGATACACCAGTGTAATTTGGCAGTGTTGTGAGGTGCTTGTCTGATGCTAGTTATCCCCTATTCAAGTGCAGTATAAGGCCTACACAGCAACTTGTGCCCAGCGACATTTCATCTAATGTATGTCTATGGTGTTGCAATGCGGTAAGGGACATGCTGCTCCTGCTGGATTTTGTGTTGCAAGCAGGGGCGTAGCTATAGGGGGTGCAGAGGTAGCAGTTGCTACCGGGCCCAGGAGCCTTAGGGGGCCCAAAGAACCTTGTGCCACATAAGAAAAACACAAAGCACTGAGGGAAGGGGGTCCAAGCTGAACTCTTGCACCAGGGCCCATGAGCCTTTAGCTACGCCCCTGGTTGCAAGTGTTGCACACAACATTTGCCACACTGACTTCAAGATAAGTTGTGCACAATATGTGACTCGCTGTGACTTGGCTGTGTTTTCACAACCAAGTCACAGCTATAAAATATTCACAAGGCAGCAAGTTGCAGACAAGTTGCATGTATTTTTGTGTCATGCAACTTTTTTGCGACACATGTAGCCCTAGCCTTAATGAGAGGATCAAGCCCTAAAGGTCCTTCCTTATAAACATTACAGTATTGTTGGTCCAGCCAGCCATTTTTGGTGAGAATGGATGGCAGTACAACGTGTATGTGGAGCTCCAAAAATCTCTTCCTACAGATGATGTCAGGGAAGAGAAGAATGAGCTTTCTTGAATTTCAGTGCCCAATCTTTGTGTTCTCTGAGGACATTAGCCATTTCTAACCGTTATCTGCTCAGGGAATGTCAATAGATTTCCCTTTTGAGTTCAATGGAGGAAAAACACGACATGGCAGACCTCTGAAACCAATGGATGCCCTTAGTATTTTTTATTTGTTATGAGCACACATTATTCTTCTTATGCTATGAGCTGCGTGGGATGGGGTGTCAATTTTAGCTCAAGGGTAAAAGATCACCCTATGAAGAAGTCAGCTTTCAGCCATCAACTATTGAGGCTATATGGGCACCACACGAATCCAGAGATCTACCCATTCATTATTCCAATTGCTCTGCAAGATTAATTTCAAGGTGGAAGCTCAGGGGGCATGTCCTTTCACATGGGCTGTGTCCCTTCTGCTGAAGATCTCTTTCTGAGACTGTTATGGCTTCTAATATCAGATACAGCTACTGACATTTAAAAGATGGAGCTGAGCATGTGCAACCACATCAGTGATGTTAATGAGGTGGACAAAGAAATATGGAAAAGAACAAAGAGCAGGTGGTGCTGTAAAGATGCATTTTATTGAATAACTCAGTGGCTAGGCTACGCGCAGATACAAACTATTTAGATCCAGGAGCTGGATTGAATAATGCACACTATTTTCCATGGGACAACCCAACAGAGCACATACAGTAAGAGTATACGATGAAGACTAACTATAGGAGAAAATGTTAAGACACAGCACAACTACATAAAGCTGCAATGTGACTCTGCATGTCATAAGTTGATCTGACAGTGTATTTCTATATAGATTTTTATTGCCCATTTGCCCACCCTCAAGCCTCTAAACATAGTGGGGGAGATTTCCTGATACTGTCACAAGGTGTGCTGATTTCTATCTCCCCCGTGCAGCAAGCAACAAACTTACCAACAGGATGCATGACACCTCTGAGGTGTCCCAGCACAATTGTATATGCAAAAAAAAGTGGTGGGGGGGGCTTCATAAATATGGTGGGGAAACAGGATAAGTGAGTCCTTAATAAGTCAATCATGTTATGACTCTCATAGCCTCTTAAACACTATTAGATATTCATTAGATGTTTAGTAGCATGCAGTAGTAATGATGTGGGTTTACACAATATGCAGAGGAAATACATGGCTTTTCTTAGTCAATCACATTCCTTCCATTGTAGAAATGTGATGATGCCTCCAGACGAGGGCGCACCCATAATTACCGATAAATAATTTTATGTAACACATACAGTTTTTTTCCCAAACCTTAACTGTGAGTAACCAACCAGGAAGAATAAAAATCCACAGCTGACTTTACATGCTGAAAAGTGGACTCCACTTTAATCCTTCAATACGATAAGCAAACTGAGATATTAAATATGATTTTAATATTCTGCACAGTGCTATTGTGTGTAATTTTGACCTGTGCTGTTATGTGTAATTTTATCTGGGATTGGAGCTGCTGTAAAGATGAGAATTATTGCAGCCCAGGCTTTACAATCACCAGGCCTGACATGAAAGCTATGTGAATTATAGGAGAATATCTTTAACGGATTACCTTCATCCACAAGCAAAACCTATTCAGCTCTGTTATACTCTGTTTGTGGTTTCCATTCTCTGAATAACGTGATAGGGGGGATAACTGCCAGAGGAGTCAGCAACATGAGTTCTGTAAAGGGTTAATGGATAAAATATTTTCGAGCTGTGTTTTTTAAGGAGATTCCCATTAGATGGCTCTGGAAAAGGGCTGATTTGAAATGATTTAATTAGCAAACAGGTTTGGTAAAATGATTAGGGGCACTGGGCCTTCAGTCTGGCACTGAGGCTTTTCACAGGTGGGGCCGATGGGAGCCAGCATGAAAGTCTACCATTAGCTGCTTTTATGAGCGACAGCCACAGATTGAGCACGCCTTCACTCTAACGTTACCAACCAAAAGCCTTAATAAAACGATTTCATCATTGTAACATTCACACAGGCATCTTGAAGGAAGCCCCTCGTAATAGTGAATGAGCAGAGGATGGACTGCTGCTTTGTGTTTAGAAGCGAGACAGCAGGTCAAGAATAAATACATCATTCAGCCATCCTATCTAGACACATCACTGCCTCCATATGGCAGGAGCTTTGAGATTCCCTACAGCAGCTTCTTTGTTGGCATCACATATGTTGCAAATGGTTAAGATAAAGGGTAAGGGATAAAAAGGATGAATAGAAGATAGGAGGGCTGAGGAGAAAGGTGAGACGAACAACAAGAAAGTAATCCACTGACCAAAATTATTACTGGCTAAGGGACAACCTGGTGTAAAGGTAATAGCATGAACCCGCTGAAAGGGCAAGAAACATCTAGTTGAGTATACACAGTGGGGTTAAGTCTGACAGCAGATACATTACTGAAGCAGCAGAGAACCAATATGCTCTACACTACTTGTATCGTGTGGAAGGATTAAGAGGTAAAAAAAATCCATAGCCAAGATAAAAGAGAACACAATGCTTTCAACAAAACAGACTTAATTGATAACATTAGTGCAGATCATGATGGAGAAGGGACTCTCATTTATTGCTATTATAAATAGACTTCAGTCCATCAATTCCTTTGAATTGACTCATACAAAAAGAAACATATTTCCTTTGCCTGGCTTGTGGATGCAGATAGGTTTTGTCATAGTATAGCAGTCACATAAATACCTACCCTGCCGAAACAAAACTAAGCATATTGCAATAAAAAAAAAAAAAAACGGATGGCATGTTGTGGGCCAAATTCCATATGACACGTTTTATGGCTACCGTGACAATTTTGAAAACTTTCCAGAAAAAGGTATGGTTAAGAGGGTTCATAAAAGACACAATATTTTGCAACACGGTATATGTATGTGTTCACCGGATTGAGAAAAATCTGTATCTGTAGATAGCTCTAAATAGAAACATAATGGTTAGTGTATCCAACTACGTTCCTGGACTCTGAAATAAGAAGAAAACTATAAGCATTACATGTCCTTAGCATATATGTATATATCTGGGCTTCCTATTTTTGCTTAAAGCTATAAAAGTTCAGTTTATTGTGTAAAATCTCATATTAGCATAGCATTATAAATGTGGTAAAAGCTTTGGCTCCCATTTAAACAGCTCTAACATTAGAAAGTTACATGCAATCTCAGTCAACAGTCTGCAACGGATTGCATTGCTAGCACGCTTCACAAACCTTTATCTGGCAGATGAAAATATAAATGCTATTACCAGCAAGAATGGAGCATATGACACGTAATTAGGATGTAGCCTTTAAATTGGCTGAATGCACATTCCAAATAATTACTGTAAAAACAGTTTTAATGTAAGATGAAGAAGATAGGGAAAAACAGCTGCTATAAGAAGTTAAATCCTACTGTATAAGGAAAGGGGACAGGGCTCTCGCTTCTCTCTGTGTACATTGTTATGTCGTGCAGAAATTCAATACTTTCGTCTTTGGCTTTTCCTGTGGATAGTTTGGGTTCATATAGTCTACTCTGGTATTCTGCCAGACTGCCTTACTGAAATGAAGGATTATTGAGTTAGACTTTAAAGAAAGTCTGTCATTACTATGAAAAAGGCAGAGCCTTGTGCACTGTGTATGACCTTAAAGATCTAAGTCCTTCATTGCGCCCTGCTCCTAGGAGAGGGCATGAAATACCTCCATGTCTTGTATGCAAATACTGCATGCTGGCGGTGGGGAACAATTCATGCTGATTCTGGTGTGGTGTCTGCTCCAAAGACACAAATTGCTTTTTCAGAGGCTAATACAAATTTGCTCTACAACATGGCCACATAAACATCAATACCTTTAGGTGCATTTTATGTTTTTTTATTATTATGGATGAACATTAGGATGGAAAAGTCTAGAACGGTAAAGAAATGTCTATGTTTTAAACAAGTTATATGGTTGATTTTCTTTACCAAGATTCCATTTGATTAACTAGAGATTATAGTCAAGACATGGACAACACGCTAACTTTTTAACTTCACATTATTGTTCTATTTGTCAGGCTTTTCTATCACAGCATCATCAATTTCCAGCAAAGAATTCATGGGGAAATTCAACTAACAACTTGTAGTTGTTCCTAGAGATGTGGGTGGTTTGTGGAACATTCTTCCTTGAGCTCATCATGAAGCTCATCAATGGGTAATTTAAAGACCCCTACATTAGTGCATTGTCAGCCGAACCGTCCGAGAATAGTGGATTTGGCCAACAATCTAATCTATATGGGGAACTCCCAACTCTCTCCCTATAGATAATGTAAGGAAAGAGAAGGATTGGGTGAACTGAATTTTTTAGTAAGATTTTTTTTTCTTCCCAGCAGATTAGCACATACTGAAGCTTGCTGTGCAGTAGTCTCTGGTTTATTTAGTAGCTACCCCCTGGTCAACAACATAGTGTCTAATGTCAGTGTCTATTGAGTGTGCCTCTCGCCAACAGTGATGGTTGAAATACTCGTAAATGGGCAGTGATATGTATGTAGTATGTTTGTGTAAACTGAGATGTTTATAAATCGTTAATGTGTTGGGTTGATGAAAGGGACGCTATACAGACATCTAGCCCACAAGACACATATGCAATACAAGCTATTAATAACGCTAGTAGTCAGTGATTGCTTAAGGTGGATTTGCACGGAACGATTCTGTGTTCCTTCCCAACAGTTATCTGCTCGCTCAGTGAAGGAGACTATTGTGATCCCTCGTCCTCCCACACAATGATAGTTTCTAAGCCGCAGATCACTGTTTAGACCACACAATCTGCTGCCTAGAATCCATCATTGGTGGTGCCTGCATGAACAACAGTATCACCCGAAGAACGAGTGTTTCACTCATTCATCAGGTGGTCAGCAGTACTTCTACACTGGCATATTGTCGAGAATGACTGTTCGTTCCCGATAATCTCGATGATTATTGGCTCGTGAAAATGCAGCTTTAATCTCAGTTAATCTCAGTTGCTCAAATTTTCTGAGCCATGGTAGTTGCAAACTATTCTGGTTTTAAATCTACCTTTTATGACTGGGCCATGCTGACCTTGTGAAGTCATTGACCTCTTGATTCAATCCTTTTACAATCTGGCATTAGGCTGACAATAATTGTTTTCTTAACAATTGAGAAGTGTATTGTTAGTTTTACACAACACCATAAACTGGATAATAAGGTATGCAGATACATAAAAAACATATGTGATACAGGATGAGACATGCTCAAATGCATTTACAACCCATGCCCTGATATATACATTATAGTGAACTCACTTTTGAAATTCACACAGGATTTTCCGGACAGTATTCTCATTCTGTTGAAGTATATTGTATCACATAAAGAGTTTCCTTTTTGGTTTGTTCACATTACTTTAAATTTGCTTTGACCATGAAATTCCTAAATCCATAGGAGTTTACATCTGTAAGCCACTGTACAGTTCCATTTACACACAAGGTTATGCCAATTAATTATATACAGATGGTTTCTAGGGAAGGGTCACATAAGTCTCAGGGATTGTATCCTTAACCATAGCATATATTATTTCAGCAAGAATAACTAGAAATGAATGCCTTATTCCTGCTCATGTATTCTGCACTATCCTCTCAGACTCGTTTCCTACTAGATACAAAAAATACTCAAGGCATTGTTTATATTTATATATATATATATATATATATATATATATATATATATATATATATAGTTCTACACATTATTATAATACTTTAGATTATTTTAGATAATGAACACAACCTACTAACGTCAATCAGTCATTAAATCAGTCCCAGATGCCCCTCTCTTAATTGTACAGATAAGGACTAACAAGACACAGGTGCTGCAAACAACCTGGCCTTACAAGACTTTAAAAACTGGGCATCATAATAACTTGTATCATAAATACATGACAACCTTTTATGTTTTAACCCCCCTTAATGACTAGGCCTGTCTGAGCCTTCATGATAATGCCATTTCCATAGATTTTTTCACCATTCATCTTCATCTTTATTTTGCAGGTCAGTATGGCGGCGATACTCAATATGTACAGGTCTTTTTATGCTCTACTACCAAGCATAACCTGACTTATTTTTTCATTGACAGAGTTGTGTGAGGATCTGCGGGACACGTTCACAGTTTTATTGGTAGCAAGGGTATGTTTAATTTTTTTGGGGGGGAAGTGGGAAGAACAAAAATTCTGGCACTCTTATTTTTTACGGTGTTCACTGTGCGGACTAGATGTAGTAATTTAATAGTCTGGGTTGCTAGAGATGCAGTAATACCAAAGTGCACTTTTCTATTTTTCATTTTTGATACTTAGAAAGCATTTTTAATGAAGATATACTTTTTGTGTTACTTTCTTTTTTGTTTAAATATTTTTAAACATTTAATTAATTTATTGTTACATTTTTTAGTCACATCAGGGGACTTGAACCTCTGACATAGCAATCACTCGCTCCTGTATTGAGGAGTATTGTACCAGTCTGACAGGCAGGCTATTACACCCTGTGTCCTTCATAGACAGCAGGCCTGGAAGACCATTGCTAAGCCTCCAGCGGCCATAACAATCCATCAGATCAAAGGCGAGGTCAGTCACTCTACTGACAGCTTGTGAGCCCATATGATTACCATGCTGTACATATATGCGGGGATGCAGCAAACACAAAAATTATGGAAGAAGTACATCGCAATGGTTTGCAATTATAAAAGTCAGATTGCTTTTAACAACTTCAAATATAATGATTATTTTCATGTGTAAACCGTCAATTTTAACAATAAATATTACTGATGATACGATTTTGAGCTTTTAAGCTAGGCAATTATTATTATGAATGCTCAGACAACCAATGATAATGATAACCGAGAAGTAAGAAGTGAAAATGAGCCTTAACTACACATTAAACATTTCATGAACCAAAAGCAAAGATTTCTGGTGCAAGATATGCTGTAAGTAGCAGTAGTTATATGGGTATGCTCTATATAGGACATGGACACGTTTAATGCGATATCATAATCTGTTTTGGGAAATATTCAGTAGCGCAGCAGTAATGTGGAGAACGCTAAGAACCAAGCAGAAAGTGGAAACTGCTTAATCCCTTGGAGCACTTTCAAATCTGGACAAGCCAATGATATTGTACATGCTGGGCATACAGATACTAGACAACACTCCGCTGTCATACACTTAAGTGAAAGTTGTTCCTATTCTCCTGTAAATTTAGTCATAAAGTTCCAACTGAAAAGAGCCTGGCACAAGACAGACTTTACAAGGCTACATTCACAAGTAGGATTTTGCTGCTGGGTTTTCTGCACGGTTTGTGTTTTTAGTAGCATCTCTTGCACCTGTTTTTTTGGCACATTTTATACGGCAAAAACATCAGCTAAAAGTTGACCTTCTATGATAAATATGAAAACTGGTACAACAGAAAATTTGCTTAGTTGCCCATAGCAACCAATCGATTTAGCCTTTAATTTTCAAAAGGAGCTCTGAAAAATGAAAGATGGAATCTGATTAGTTGCAACAGTTTTAATAAACCTCCCTCTATAGTTGCAAAAAACACCAGAAAAAATGCAGCAGACGCTGCAGCTGGCCAAAAAATACGACTTGCGCTTATTCTGCTGTTTTTTTAATAGTAAAATAATACCAGTGTCAATTTCAAGGACCCTGAAAGTTTAAGGACCCTGGGGATATTATTTGTGAAGTTTAATTTTCCCTTCAGCACCACCCCAGATAATTTATTACAATACAGAAACATTGTCTGGGTCATCAAGAGCAATTCATTTTTCTTTTAAATGTATCTATTTCAGTTGAACAGTGAGGCTAAAAGAAGGATAACGCTGCAATTGATCACTGCAAATCCAGCTCTCTAAATAACTGTATGAAACAAACAGGCAAGATAGAATTTCCCATTAAGAAACATAATTGTTTTCTGCCTCTTGTTTTAACATCTACTTATCCGTAGTGTGATTTGGAGAAACCACAGCTTATTCACCTTGGGGCTTTCTCATTTAGATCTCAAATGTGTTCTCCAAAGGCACAGAATAAAGTCATCTACCAGCCAAGAGTACAATGGGTAAGCTACACTGCTAGCCCTATCAATCCTTTCATGCCAGAACCACAGTACATGCTTATTAAAGCATTTCTTCTTATCGGGAAAGGAAAAAAAAAAGATTAAACAAAACACAAAAATAACAAACATAAAATTCCCTTACCATTTTCCACAACATAATATCCTTTGAATATGTTGCATCTATGTTGCTAAACATCAGTTACTGATGCACACAGAGGTAACTAGGAGCAGCACAATATATGTGCAGGGTCTGCTCTCCTGAACATAGATGTAGAACCGCATAGGTAGGTTTAGCGTAGGACCTGCCTGACTGAGACCACCGTGGAGCTGGGTAGGTGGGCACAGATGTGTTTTGATCAAAATTGGCTAAGAGTCTCAGATTTTATCATTAGAGTGATGGCTTAGTCCAAAGGTTATGTTTCCATCTATTCCTATAGTGTACATCCGCATATTTACTATCATATCGTGCAGGATGTTTTTTGTATCTTTTTCCGTGACTTTTTTTGATATGTCTTGAAGGAGTGGCACCTTCAGGTGTGAATGTGCCTCTATCCAAGGAGTAGCATTCATGTGCACTTTTTCCCCACCTATCTAAGAGGCGACTTTGATTCGGTGGTACATACAGGTGTGTGTGCTCCTCCTCTCATCTCAGAGGTAACTAGGAACAGCACAATATATATGCAGGGTCTGCTCCTCTGAATATAGATGCACAACTGCATAGTTAGGTTTAGCGTAGGACCTGCCTGAACTAAGACCACTATGGCGCTGGGTAGGTGGGCACAGATGTGTTTTGATCAAAATATATTGGCTAAGAGTCTCAGATTTTATCATTAGAGTGAGGGCTTAGTCCATATGTTATGCTTGCATCTATTTTTATAGTGAATTATTTTCTGTGAATTTTTAAACATAAAATACAAAAGTATAAAGTAACTATGGACTGTGCATGCCCCCTGTTGTAGGACATCAATAAACCTTTGATGGGTATCACTTGCCATTTTATTTTAAAATATTTTAGGGGTTATCTAAGATTTGGAATTATCTCAGCCAACCCCTTTAATTTGAAAGTTCTTTCCCCATTGTTATTAATGGATGACCAACACTGCCCATGTACCAGAATAAAGCCATCGGGCATGGTGAAATTCAAAATGCCCAATCCCTCTTTCATACATAAGACCATAGGGGAATTTGATCAGTATATCCCTGCCAGTGTGTTAAAGTGTGTGGTCAGCTTTAGTGTTTAGTGTTTAGTGTAGTCCTGAGGTCACAATGTGGTTAAAAATTTTATTTTATTAAGGCAAGCAATGGTTCTCAATAGAAAAGGGTAATTATGGTTCTAAAAACGCTACAGAAAAAACAATTACCAACTGCCCTCCACAGCATATAGACTTGGGCCTAGTTAACACTTCAGTGTTTTGATCAGGTATTTCCATCAGTGATTGTTAGCCAAAACCAGGAGTGGAGCCTATACAGAGATAAGGTGTAATAAAATGATTTGCATCTGCTCTGAGTTCTGGACCAGCACCTGGCTTTGGCTGACCATCACTGATGGAAATCACTGACCAAATCACTGATGTGCGAACTAGGCACTATACAACATATTAATAATAACATATAACAATAACAGATTTTGACTATGTGAAAACTGTGAACATCAACAGCCATTACTGTGACATCATTGCCCAACAGGGTGGCCATTTGTGCAGATATGCCCTTTCAGTGATTGAGAAAAAAAATCTTAATTGAGACTTTTAATGCTGTGCTTACGTTAGAAATTTTATGAAATGTCCAATATGTTATTGGGCATTCCTAAAGCACCACACATGACACACAACATGGAAAAGAGTGGTCCCATGTGAGCAGCAAGGGATGCTAGTGCATGCTTCCAGCCCTTTTACCTTTCTCTGGTCTAATGTGATGTCCTGGCCCAATATCTTCTTTGGGCCATCATCAGAAAAAGGTGCTCATGGCTTCAGTAACTAAATCCATGCTAATTGAAACTCTGACAGGTTGACAGAAGTCATCCACCATTCATGTGTTTAAAGAGGCAGCAACTACTTTAGCTCACACTTTTACACTTTTGATGGTGGTTCCATAATGATATCATGTGAACTGAAAATTCAGTTCTGAAACATGTTCGCATCCCAATTGCCATAAAAGGTTATCTCAAGAAAACTATCCACAGGATAGGTTTAAAAAAAAGATGGGGAGGGGGGGTCCCACTGCTGGCACCTGATGTGAACCTTCAAATATGTCTATGGTGCTGATGGTGTTAGTCTCATAGAAAGGAATGGAACATATGACTAGTGTGCACCACCACTCCATTCAGAGTGGGGATGCTGAGCATTGTCGGACCCTCTGAGATTCAATAGTTGGATAGGTGATCATAAATCATTTTCATTGGATAGTTCCTTCAAATATTAGCGGTTATAATGTAGAAATTAATTTAAGGGCCGATTTGGACTGATGATGATCCTAAACTCCCTGGTCAAATAGAACAACGGGACAATAAGCTTTTGGGAGTGTAATTATTAATAAAAAAATGCATAAAATAAGGAGCCATAGATGAAAGAATATGGCATGTAACCAATATTGCTCGCTTTAAAGGAGTCTAAGTGAATGTGTCGGTTGATGAGATGCCTGAAAGAAAATTTGCTTAGATAATTATTCAATACAGTATGAGCCCATTCACATAATATGAGTCAATTCAATACAATATGAGCCCATTCACAACATAATTCACTTAAAGGGGTTGTCCGAGTTATGAAAAAAATATATAGCACAGTAAATCTGATGGGCGGCAATATATAACTAAGCTAAGCAAGTTTTAGGCAAAAAAACTAAAAAATAAAAATCTATGTTTCCTATTTTCCCTGGTTTTCTTCTGGCCCTTTGTTTACCTGCAATAACAACAATATTTGCCCGTCCCCCTGCTCTGCAAAGGGAGTGAATACAAGTGCTGCCCTGAGTGACATGTCATGTTGTATGTGTAGGACTACGTAAGTCCCAGCTGTACAATGACACTGTTGATACACACAGGATCTTCCCCCTACCTGTTCTTGTGCAATACTCTACAGATCTTCTCTAGTCTGTCAGCTCCTGTGCCCAGCATTTGTCTCCTCACTGCCTGAAGCTACTCAGTTTTCATCCCTGAGTCTGTGCTGGCTGAAGGGGTTAAAATATTATCTGAAAGAATCCAGGGAGAGAGCAGCAGCCGGCCGTGCAGGGGGGTGTGGCTAGCACAGTGGCGTCTAGTGTTATCTGATCTCTGAGGCTTGTGCACTAAACATCAGCAGAACAGGGAGAGAAGCTGACATCACAAGTCATGTGACCCTCAGTGAAATCTGAGAAAGGGGACACTGAAGTTAAAGTAAGTGCATTGAAAAAACATTACATTTGCCTAGTTAGAAACATACAAAGGGCAAAAAAATAACTTGGACAACCCCTTTAATCATGATTTCCACTCACTCTTTACCATAATGTAGATCACTGGCCAACAGTATATAGAAGTGTTATACTTTTCAAGCCTTCCCGTTTCCCTCCAGTAAAACTGTATGGACCATGAGAAGATGCGTGATTGTTAAAGGGGTTGGCCACTTTCTGGCTACTGTTGACTATATAGCAACAAGACCAAGACGTCTCCATAAATGTAATTGTTTCTTTTCTATTATTTTGTGAAATGGTTCTCATATAGATCATGGGGAAGAATACAACACAAATGTATGCGAATGCAGCCATCATCTTCTCTGTCATTATGCTTTTCATTTTTATCACCATCATCTTCCATCTGATAAACAGCAAGGGGTTGGACACTTTCTGGTTACTGTTGACCAATGTGCTTGTGAGATGATTATATATGGTACTTACTAATATAGCCTTTGTTGAAATTCTGCACCATTTTCTATATTTGATAAGGTACTCTCCCTTGTTTACAAAGTATTTTGGGCTGTCCACACTGAGGTCCTTTCCATAAAATGGCTGCTGATGGAGAGTCATGTGACCAAGCAAATCACCTCCATGTGATATCTCTTCCATTCAAATACACTGCTCCTGCCAACTGCACTTGTTCTGCTGGGAGCTTAGTGCAAGTGCAGTGTGTTTGAATAGAGCAGACTTCATATGGAGGTGATTTGCCTGGTGACACGACTCTCCATCAGCGGCCATCTTATGGACAGGACCTCTGTGTGGACAGCACAAAATATTTTGTACACAAGGGGGCATAACTTATAAAATGGTGCAGAATTTCAACAAAGACTATATTAGTAAGCGCAGGGGCGGACACAGACAGCAGAGGGCCCTTGTGCAAGGAATGTGTTTGGGCCCCCCCCCGCCGTTCCCAAACCAAATTCTCAACCTAACCTATGGTGTCCTAACATTACATACAGCAATACAAAACATACAGGGTAAGGCTACTTTCACACCTGCAGCACTACGCTCCGGCCACCTGATTTGGCAGAGAATGCAAGAAATTGGCCGGACACAGACTCAGTCATGCAGAGGTTTGTGTCCTGCTGATTCTCTGCATTTTTGCCAGATTGTGGCCGGATCTCTGCCTGACCCCATTATAGTTAATGCGGCCGGCGGGCATTCTGTCTGCATCCAGCAGTGCCAGAGCCGGTGAATTCCAGAAGGCTGTTCTCTGCTGGACCAGCCTGCCAGAATCACCAACTCAGATGTGAAAGTAGCCTAATACAGGTCCACATACCTCCTACATCCAGTGATGTCTTCTTAGATGTAGATGTTCTCTTTCCTCATCTTTTCCTTTCAGACCAGACCGCCATGATGATTTCTTCCAGCCATCTCTTCTCTCTGTGGAGTTTGACAAATAGACATCTTAGATTCCTACTTTTCTATCATTCTTCCACCTTCTTGAACTCCTCATCCTGCCACTCCCCAATACTGTGCCCGCTGTGCTCCCCAAAACTATACTGCAGAAACAGTCCCCTCAAATACTACCGCCTTCAGTAATTAAAATAACTGCACCCAGGAAAGTGTCCCTGACACTAAATTATAACCAAAATGTTCCCCAAAAATAACTGTGCTAAGCTGATAGTAATAGTCCCAACAATAGAAATAATTAGTGCCCCCGGCCAGCCAATGTCCCCATAGTGCCCTCATAATGTGCCAATGCCCCCTACTATGTACCCAAAAAACCCTCTTAGTGCCCCTATACAATGACCCCAATAGTGCTCCTCTCCCCCCCTTCTCCATAGTGCCCCCATGTCTGCCAGAATATAAGATAGGGCCCCCATAGTGATCCTCGCCCTCCATAGTGCCAGTATATATATAGGGCCCCCCATAGTCGTCCTCCTCCTCCAGAGTGCCCCCCATAATGCTCCCCCTCCATAGTGGCCCCCCATAGTGCTCCTCCTCCATAGTGGCCCCCCATAGTGCTCCTCCTCCATAGTGGCCCCCCATAGTGCTCCTCCTTCATAGTAGCCCCCCATAATGCTCCTCCTCCATAGTGGCCCCCCATAGTGCTCCTCCTCCATAGTGGCCCCCCATAGTGCTCCTCCCCAATAGTGCTCCCCCTCCATAGTGGCCCCCCATAGTGCTCCCCCTCAATAGTGGCCCCCCTAGTGCTCCCCCTCCATAGTGGCCCCCCCTAGTGCTCCCCCTTCATAGTGGCCCCCCATAGTGCTCCTCCTCCATAGTAGCCCCCCATAGTGCTCCTCCTCCATAGTGGCCCCCCATAGTGCTCCCCCTCCATAGTGGCCCCCCATAGTGCTCCCCCTCCATAGTGGCCCCCCATAGTGCTCCCCCTCCATAGTGCTCCTCCTCCATAGTGCTCCTCCTCCATAGTGGCCCCCCATAGTGCTCCTCCTCCATAGTAGCCCCCATAGTGTTCCTTCTCCATAGTGGCCCCCCATAGTGCTCCCCCTCCATAGTGGCCCCCCATAGTGCTCCCCCTCCATAGTGGCCCCCCATAGTGCTCCCCCTCCATAGTAGCCCCCATAGTGTTCCTTCTCCATAGTGGCCCCCATAGTGCTCCTCCTCCATAGTGCTCCTCCTCCATAGTAGCCCCCATAGTTTTCCTTCTCCATAGTGGCCCCCCATAGTGCTCCTCCTCCATAGTGGCCCCCCATAGTGCTCCTCCTCCATAGTGGCCCCCATAGTGTTCCTTCTCCATTGTGCTCCCCCTCCAAAGTGGCCCCCATAGTGCCTCTCCTCCATAGTGCTCCTCCCCCATAGTGCCCCCACTGAGTGCCAACTTAAATAAAAAAAAATTAACAGTTATACTTACCTCCTTGCCTCTGTCAGCGACGCGATGCAGGCCTCTTCCGGCCTGTGTCCCGCGCTGTACGGCTCAGGCGGCGCGATGACGTCATCGCGCCGCCTGTGCCGGCCTCT
This sequence comes from Rhinella marina, assembly GCA_900303285.1. NCBI lineage: Eukaryota > Metazoa > Chordata > Amphibia > Anura > Bufonidae > Rhinella > Rhinella marina. The sequence continues at coordinate 702,573 of ONZH01020026.1, read as the reverse complement.
GATAGGCTACAGGCCTAGTGCCTGCAGCCTATCAGAGGAACGGGGAAGGGACACGCCTCTCCCTCCCTTGCCCCGCATTATCCATCTGTATCGCCGTCCTAAGGACGGCGATACAGATGAATATAGAGATGAGCGCTTCCAAAATGGAAGCGCTCACATCTCTACCTGCCGCCGGGAAGAAAGGGCCCCCCTCCGGTCCCGGGCCCCGGTGCAGCCGAACCGGCTGCACCGCGGTATGTCCGCCCCTGAGTAAGCGCCATATTATCATCGCACAGACACACTGGTCAACAGTAACCAGAAAAGTGGCCAAACCCTTGCTGTTTATCAGATGGAAGATGATGGTGATAAAGATAAAAAGTAGATTGATGGAGAAGATGAAGGCTGAATTGGTATACATTTGTGCTGTATTCTTCCCCATGATGTATATGAGAACCATAACACAAAATAATAGAAAAGACGCAATTACACTTATGGAAACATCTTGGTCCTGAACGTAAACCATTTCCCTGCTGAAGACATTAGAAGGCTTCATAAGTACATCTTCAATAGCTTGGTAGAACAATACTCAGGCAGACCTTTTCACAATGGCAGGCTGTTATGTGCTGCACATTAGTATGACTTGCAGGCACTCGGCTCTCTTGTATTTTCTGATGCTATTGTATTAACTTTCAGCTCTTGTCTTGCAATTCAGTGGGAAAGCAATCACTCACTCAGCATTTTCCCGCAACCATTGGTGAATGTGCATATTTTGTGCTGATGTCACACGCTCAGCCGTCTGCAGAGGCAGCATCAGGCTATCTGCCAGTAAGGCAGCCGCCTCTCTACCTATCTGCCACTTGCAGCAGAGAATGATTTACACTTTCATTTCCATCTCTTTAAAGCCGGGAGAGTGATCACCATCCAACACTTGCTCAACACACATCAATCACGCCATGTTTCAGGGATGCTGGTGTAAGAAACGTATTACTGATAAATTATTCAGCCTGCTGTCTTAACCTGCTCTTGTTGCAGCGTGCAGGACACGGCTCATACAGTAACACCGCAATTTGTTCAGACATAAAAAATGTGAGGGGAGAACTTGTCAGATGACTGTATCTTCTCAGTGACATTGAGACGACCTTCCTCTCTGGGGACTGCAGTTATTAAATTAAGGAAAAACTTTTGAGCAAAAAAAAAAAAAAAAAAAGACAGCTATAAATGGATCAGTCCTACATAATCCAGGTATGAGTTATTAGGCTATGATCTTTGTGACATTACCATAATTTTGTGCATATATTTTAATTTTGCTTTTTATTAAATGTGGCTGTAAAACCGGGTCAGTTCATAGCACTAAATGCTTGTAAGGCTCCTGTCATTTTACAAGGGCCCCATGCTTTTGATGAAAAGGACTAAGGAAAAATAGACATACCCTTATTGTAATGTGTACTCTATTACAAGGATTGTCCAAGAAATATTCCCAGAAAGAAAGAAATAAAAAAAAAAAACTAACATATTTACTATTAACCTCTTTTGGGGATGCAGGACAAAGATTCTTTGTTTTCCATTTTTTCTAACTGCATTCTGAAAGACAAAATTTTTATTTTATCTTTATATTCTCTATATTTACATTTTATGTTTATATTTTTAATTCCTTCTGTTTAGGGTACATATAATTTATTTCCTTATTTTTTTGCAAGTGGCAGGGTTAAAAATAGCAATTTGGAGATTTTTTTCAGGGGGATTTATTTTTACAGAGTGTGGTGTGCAATAAAAATGATATGTTAATTTGGTATAATTGTTACAAAATGAAATATGTATGTTTTTTTTCTCTCTTCCACATTTCTGCAATGCGCTAATTATAAAAAAAAAACAAAAAACAAAAAACAAACAACTGTTTGTCATCTCAAATTCCCAATCCCAACATTTCCAGAGCAATTATTAATTTTCAGATTTTTTTCTAAACGTAGCGGTATGAGGAACTGTTTTTTTTGCAGTATATGTTGTAGTGTTCATTTGCCTGACTCTAGGGCTACCACTTTCTAATCAGCTTTTATTTTTGGAGTGTGAACAAAGCTGTTAATTTTTATGCTGTGCACCTTGCATTATACTGTAGGTAATTTGACTCTACAGGTTTTCTATATGCACCAATATAAAAATATATTTTTTTCTTTTATACCATTAAACATTTTTTTTTTAGATTTTTCTAGACTTGCCCAGACTGTCATGGCAACCCATCGGCACCCCACAATCATGTTGGAAGAAGCATCCTGCCTCTGTGAAACCACTTTAAACTGTCAGAACTGGATTGGGAATAGCTGACGGCAGCTACTGCAGCATGATGTGGTGTATATATTATGTGTACCCCTGCTGCCGATTGCATGGGTCCTGTGCTGTCCCTGTACTATACATTTATGGCACAGTACTGGGATTGAGATTATAATTCTTCTCTTGTCCCACTGTGCTGGTCACTGGTGGTCCATGTTGGGCTGCTGTATGCAATAGGCCTCAGTGATGTCGCATTCATACTTATGTAACATCATAAGCCTTACAGTTACATGGCTCATTTGAGATGTTGTGCTATGAGAGATGAAATGTCATTAACATAGGACAGTATGGGGGAGATTTATCAAACTAGTGTAAAGTAGAACTGGTTTATTTGCCCATAGCAGCCAATCAGATTCCACCTTTCATTTTTCGCAACTCCTTTACACCAGTTAAATAAATCTCCCCCTATGAGTTTTCCAGGTGGTCAGCAGTAAAGACACAGCAGTAACAGGCAAAGGACTGGAGGGGACCTCATTGACTTCTATTGGAGAGTTTTCTAGGCATGCTCTGTGATCTGTGCAAACGCTCCATCCAACAGGACGATCGTATATTGTAGAGCAATAATGGAAAATTAAGAATATAATAAAGAAAGGGACAAAGAAAAGATTTTCCTTCTCTTGCTTTCTGCTGAACGTCTAAAAAGGTTTCCTACATTAATCAGCCAGGACAGCATTATTTCTGTATGGACTTGCTATGAGAAGTAAACAAAAAAACTAACACACAAACACAAGATTCCCATTCTTTTCTTAGATTGGTTCTACCTGCTGCTGTCATTGTGAACATTCATCTCTTTTTCAGAAGGAACAGCAGGGACTTTGTGAATAGATATGCAACATGCTAGAAAGGGATATTGAGCTCTTTGGATGTTATGGTATGTTCAGATGGAGGATGTATCCCACGGCAGAAGCTGCTGCACTGCGGCTTCTGTCATGGGTTTTCATGCAGAACTTTTGTAGGTTTTTGCTCCCTGTGGAGAGGTCTAAGTGGTAACCATGCCAAGAATAGACCTGTCCATTCTTGGAGTGGTCTTGAAAACCATGCAGTAAAAATCTTTGGTTGCATGAACTGCTGCATAACTTCTCATTAAAAACAATGCGAGGCGGTTTCAGTGCACCTCCAGCCTTGCCTTGGCACTGAAGCAGTGATGAAAGGAGAACCCAAAATCTCCATCTGAACATACCTCGAAGATCCACCAGCACTCATTAAAGGAAATATGTCACCAAAAATTGTATCTCCCAGTTAAAACTAGATTTTTTTCATTCTATTTCCTGAACATGATTATGGGAGTGGCCATCTTGCCTGAGCTGTTCTTATGATCATTTAGAAAGAATTTTACAAAATTGATTTACAGCAGCCCCATGGGCCATAGACACAATGGTCAGGAAGGGACCTAATTGACTTCTATGGGAGAGTTTTCTAGGCATGCTCTGTGACCTGTGTAGAGATAATTGTACAAGGAAAGAATAGATAAGCTCTGACAGTCACCTATTGTGAAAGGAGGATCCTGTCTTATCTGTACACAGAGGTGATATCATTACAGGCAGGATTAGAATGAGTTAACTGCAGTAATCTGTACAAACCAAGAAGTGGCAACAATTATTAGACATTGAGGCCAGTGCGAAAACTGCAGGATTTTTGATTTAGTTTAAATATAAAAAGTGACAAGGAAACTTAAAAAAAACATCATCAAAAAATCTTTAAAAATATCTTAAACATAAAAAAGTGAATTAAACAGTAGGTCATTTTCTGATGACACATTCCCTTTAAAACCTTTACAAGGTACAATTCATGGCTGTATCACTGAATTATAGACAATAAGGAGAAGGCTCACACACAATGCTTTGCCCAAGGGCTTAGATCTATATGGAGTAGGGATCTAGGAATCTATTCACAGGACTAGTCTGGGAGTCTTAGAACAATCTACTCACAGTATTCCTATCTCCAAAATGAAGATAAAGAAAAGGCACACAATCATAAGATGCTAATTTTCGCTCTATGAAATCTCATATTAATACTGCCCGCAGCACCTTTCTGCAATATATCCAAAAATATCCTTTTTTCATTTCGACACTTGTCTTTCAATCATGTACAAACAATGCATGATTTATATTAAAACAAATGTAATATCTACAGCTCATTGTCAGATGGGCAAGTATAAAATATTCAACAACATAATAATTTGAAATGCATAATAATGTGATAAAAATGTGGAAATAGAGGATATGATCTTAAATGTAGCAGCATGGCCTCTGCAGTCATTTATTCACAAATGAGAACAATCAAGGGGACACTATCATTAAATGAAAAGGAATATTGAGCAGAATACTAATTACCACCTTTTTATATATACAGTATTTTCATAAATCAGAATCATGTAACATTTTAATGTATATCTAAAAATCATATTCTATCGTACAAAAGTATCACTTAAAAAAAAACAACAGGTATAGAGTATGTTTCAATACATAATCTGACATCCTCAGGATAGGTCATCAACATCTGATTGCTGGAGATCAAACTCCCGACATCCCCACTGATCAATTGTTAGAATGGGCCATCATAATTGGGCAAGATACATGCATCATGGCCTTTATGAAATGGATAAGCTGAAATACCAAGCACAATTGCTCTACACTGTACCTCGCTGCATTTAAAAGAGATGCCATCCGAGCTCTGCTACCCCTTCAACCAACATATAGGTGGGGCTGCCAGGCGTCAGACCCACACAATCAAATATTGATGTCCTATCATCATCATCAGTATTTAATCCAAGGGTATTCCAGTTTTGTGATATTGAAGATCTATCATCAGGATAGGTCATCAATATCAGATCGGCGGGGGTTCAACTCTCAGCATACCCGCTGATCAGCAGTGACATCAAGGAGGCAGGTCACTGGGAAAAGAAGATGTTGGGTGGCCTGCCTCTGTGCCTAGAAATCATCTCAGCCATCCACAACATTAAACTGAGTAGCTTGTTCAATAATCTATCCAATTTTTTTTATATGGACACATGCTGGTTGAGATGTCACTTGTGCAGGGATAGGGGGACTAGGGGCCCACCTGGCTCAGGGGCCCACTGGGAGACACACCTGTTCCCCTTTGGACCAGCCCGTGTCTGGGTATGTTATAAATTCAACATAACTGATTCCTCTCTACTAGGACGGCAGATCAACCTGACTAACTTGTCGGGCTTGGCTAACATTTAACTAACATGTATGACCAGCTTTAGATGTTTATAGCGAGGTATGTTTCCAAATAATAGACATCTGCAGCAATGGTCGGCCAATGCATTGAACTCTACCACCAACATCATCACCTCAGTTGGCCACTAATGCTATTCTCTGGAGATAGGAAGAGATATCACAAGCATGACAAAGCACTACATGGCAAGGGCTATTATTGCAGTGTACATAATGATTTCTACAGAATAATGAATTCAGCCACATATTTAGACTATTGGAATCAACATGTGCCAATTAACTGATAAATATCTAATGCTCGACCAATTGAAAAACACCTTTTAATTTATGCATTATGGTCATTCCCACTTCTATAATTACGTAAAGCATAAGGATGTGTGACTATAGGTATATATGTGCATTTTACTCAAACAGTATTCCAAGAGATTTGGTGAAATAGTAGATTTTAGTTGTAGTATAAAACACTACATGTGAGCAGCTTTACTGTCACATGCTTAATTATACTTCAATGTTCATTATCAAACTCTCAGAATATTTTTAAAGCTCTCGTGATTCAAGTGCTAGCTATTGAAAGCTCACAATACAGATAATAGACACATGACTGGAAGGATGTGGGAGCGATGGAACTCTAGAAGAGGCAGAATGGCAAGAAGGTGCTCAGGAGTCCTCTACCTAATGAAAAGATGACTAATGAGGACTCAGCCCATCATACTACATGGTGCTGGGTGAATTGCAAATGGCACAGGAGTGTACACACAAGCACAACGCTTTGTGTCAGAAATGGTTGAAAGATGGCACCGCATAGACTCATCATTCACTATTAAAGAATGCACAGTCTTTTTCATTTTAACCTGAGATGTAATTATAATTTACAGGCGACTAATTGCAGATTCATGATTCTAGCACATTATTAGTTGGGCCCAAAAGAAATAATTCATAGAACAAACACAAGGACACAAACATTAAAGCAAATATTAATAGGAAGATACACATATCCATGGAACTTTTATTTAAAACTTAAATGTGTTTTCCGGGACTTCAATACTGATGACCGAACTCTTTTAAGACTCTTTTAAAAGGAGTCTGTCACCTGTTTTTCACCAATTTAACTAACGCTACATTCACACGTCCGTTTAAAACATCCGCAATCTATCCGCATCCGTTCCGCAATTGCGGACGGTTTTTGCGGATATTTTGCGGATCCATTCATTTCAATGGGTCCTGATAATCTACGGACATTGCACCGTATGTTGTCCGCATCCGTTAATCTGTTCCGTTCCGTTTTGCGGATCCGCAAACAGAAATCCTCCTGTCCTACTTTTCTCCCGAATTGCGGTCCGTAGCACAATGAAAGTCTATGGATCCGCAAAAAATGCGGAAGACATGCGGAAAGGCATCCGCATGTCATCCGAATTTGCGGATTCCGTTCCAGGAGGGCTGAAAAAAAAAGATGTTATTCATTCTTCCGTTTTTTGCGGATCCGCAAAAAACGGATGACATATGGATACATCCTTTCCGTTTTTTACGGAAAAACGGAACGGATGTCCTGGAAAAACTGAGCTTTTTGCGGAACAACGGATCCGCAAAAAACTGACCGTTTTCCAGGATGTGCACACATACGGACATGTGAATGTAGCGTAACAGCAGTGCCCCACAGAAGATTGCATACACATCCCAGACATACCTGTGTGCACTGTGTGTCCGTATTACATGTCCAGGAAAAGCACTTTTATTCTGCAGGAAAACAGCTCCCAAGTGCCCAGCTCTGCTGCTGCAAGTGCTAAAAGCAAACCAGACTGAAGAGGGGAGGGCTGCTTTATCTGCTCATATCTTAGGATTAGTAGCCACTAGAAATATGAACCTGACAATACCAGAATCATAGCATTATATCCAGTATATCAAAAGATATAGCCATTAGAAATCGAGTCAGGAGAGAAAGCTGTTTTTACTTTCACTTTCAGCTGGGCACTTGGGAGCTGTTTTCCAGCAGAATAAAAGTGCTTTTCCTAGACATGGAATAAATACACAAAGTGCACACAGGTATGTCTGGGATGTGTTTGCAATCTTCTGTGAGGCAGTGCTGTAACTTATATTGGTGAAAATTAGGTGACTGACTCCCTTTAAATGGATTTTCCGGGACTTAAATACTAATGTCTAGTCATCAATATGTGACTAGAGGGAGTCTGATTTCCAGCACCCCATGATAATCTGTTGGAAAAGGCGCTGCAGCCTTTTCTCATATCATCTTTCTGCAGCTCACTTCGATTAAAGTGAATGGCATTGAGCTGCAATACCAAGCACAGCATTATATAATTTAGGTACTGTGCTTTGTATACCATGAAGAGGACACATTGCTCATCTGAGGGCCACAGGCCCTTGAAAAAAGTGATTATGGGAGGAGGAACCCAACAAAACTGATATTAATTACATAATGCTTAAAGATGTTGTCCTAAAAAAAACAACAAGATACATATCAATTGGAGCGCTCTCCTAAATAGAGCACGACCTGCTGTAACCAGATTAGCTACAAAAATAAATATACCACGTGGTCGACTCTCAAATAATTAGTATAATATTTAATCACATTAAAATACATATAATAAAAATAATAATTTAATTAGTAAGAAATGTATATAGTACTATTTGATAGTTTCAGTCCCTCTTATTGTTCCAAGTGCGGAACTCTTGCAATATAGGAACTTTTCATTTGGTGCGTTTTTTTTTTAATTTTGGGGATATCCCAACTACTGTATGTCCTGCTTTGAGCACATTATTGGCACAGTTGTGGTAATACAGTAATATTGTGGTTTTATCGGTGTTGGCGTATATATTCAGCTGTATTGCCACTTATAATAACGTACTGCTACCATATTACTACTATGATTTTGGACATTCAGACATAATATTATTTATGGTCACTTATTATTATAGCAATTAAAGGGGTTCTCCAAGTTAAATTTATTGATGACCTATCCTCAGGATAGGTCATCAATATCAGATCGGCGGGGATCCCACACCCGGCACCCCCGCCGAACAGCTGTTTAAAGAGGAGCCGTGAGCCGTACCAGTGCTGCCTCCTCTTCACTGTTTACATGCTGGCCATAACAGGGGTAGCGGTGAGTAGGTGTAATTACACCCAACCGCCCCATTCATTTCAATGGGAAGAATAACTCCTATACAAGTCTATGGGAGCGAGCCTTCCCATAGAAATAAATGGGGCAGATACTATTTCTCCTTATTCAAAGTGCCAAAAACACGAGTATTGTCAGACAGTCAACGTTCCCCTGGATTTCTGCACAAAATATATGAATATTAGCATATCTTATATTTGCTACTATCAGATAGGCTTAGCTAGTTTGAAAGCTAACTTGAATATCTTTCCCAGAAACCCAGAGAAACATTGCCTGGCCTACAATATTCCACACACATACTACTCAAACCAGGTGAGCACCATAATGAGAAAGAGCACCTCTAGACCTGAGTCTATAAGAAAATTACAATTATAAAATTATAAATTCAATTATAAAACTGTCATAAAAACATTATAATTGTCATATTTAGATTTTCAGAAACTAGGCTATATTCAATATCGCTGATTTACACATCACCTACAAAGAGATTAGAGACTAGTTAACTATAGTTAACTACCTGACTTTTAGCCAAGGAAGTTCCACATATAAACCCTTATTCTACAAGTTGTTTAGGTAAGGATGTCAAAATAACAAATGGAATAGAACAATAGGGAAGAAAGATAATTACACGCGAGGTTAACATTAAATGGACCTCAAGAAACTGGAGACTGACTTATTTTTTAATCAGGGACCAAGTGATTGAAAATTTAATTTAAAGGGTGATTGAATCTCTCTTAGGAAGACGATTACATTGATAAGTTCTATCATTCTTGCTGAGCTCAACCTGGGGTGACTCTTCAAGCTATGTGAGAAGTCACCCTGCGGCACAAATTACAGTGCCCTGAATATTATGGCTGAAGGTACATGCATCACAAGAGACACCGGACAATTATATGCAATATAGCCTCTTGTATGTCATTATCTCAGAGAGAAGCCTCTCAAAACTCCTGGTATTATAATGTTTTAAGAGTTACCAACTTGATAAGACTGAGAATTGAGAGCATAGAAAGCAACAAAAACATTTACCATCATTTTTGCACAATAACATGTACTTTTTTTCCCCAAAAAGAGAGGATAAATGGCAGTGCGTCTTATGGAGTAAATACTATTGACTTCTTCCATTATGGAACCGATCATCAGCATGCAGGAGGGGTGGGGAGCAGTGAGGGTAGTGCTGCGCAGTAGTACTCATCATTTCCTGGTCTTCTTCAGGGCCCCACGCTGTGCTGTGTCCGGACTACATACAGCGTCAGGACATAGTGCACGTTGGCATGCACTATGACCTGACGCTGTGTGAAATCAGGTCACAGGCAGAGCTAGGCTAGCAGAAGACCAAGGAGCTGTGTTAGTGTAGTCTAGAGCAGGAGAGGTACGTTTTTTTTTGTCTGATGGAGCTAGCGGGTCTGATCTGGGGTCTGAGGAGGAATGGGGGTATGATGGTGGTCTGATCTGATGACTGAGGAGGAATGAGGGTCTGATCTGAGGTCTGAAGAGGAATGAAGGGTATGATGGGGGTCTGAAGAAGACGGGGGTCAGACCTGAGGTCTGAAAAAAAATGATTTCTTATTTTCCTCCTCTATATATTAGGTACGTCTTATGGTCTGGTATCAGTGGAGATTGAAATTATAAGTGGATAATAAATGTATGCAAAGTCAGACATCTACTTTTCAACATATTCTTTCTAATGTATAATGTAGATCATTTACTATGGTGGAGGAAACCATTGTGTATGATTTTCCAGATTTCAGATTGATGAAATTAACTTAAATCAATAAAAAACTAAAATGACATAACTAAAATCCTGGCTAATTTTAGGTTATTCAATATATTTTACCAACTCAGAGAATATGCTGTGAAATGGATTTCTTCCAATGCACAATCAAGGCAAAAGAACTATTATTTTTTGGAGAAACTTTTACTTGAGGATTAATGCCAACATATATTTGGACGGCAAACTTTAACAAGAGACACTGTTTAATGTCTTCTTGGGTATAATGACTGAACAACAATGTAATGGTCTATGACCATGGGAGAGATGAAGGGCAGGGAAGGTCAATTTGATAATACATTGTGCTGAAATTTGGGACTAATGTTGCATTTACATATAGTTATCACCTCCAAAGTATAAGGACGAGCCATGGCTATTGCCATCGCTCATCCTCATATACACCTGCAATGTACCAGGGCAGCAGATGCTGTTTAGTCAGAACAATTATCTGCCCAGAAAGGATAATTTAGCTGTCTGCATTAACGATATGCTGCACCTTTGGATGGACCAAATATTGGGAACAAGTGTTCATAGGCCAGACTATCGTGCAGTGTAAACCCACCTTAATGATAGGGGGTACCTGCCGAAATCCCTGCCTAACATAGCCATTTCGGCCGTGACACGCAACAGCAGCACCTTGGAGACAGATGTGGTGGTCTCACGTCACCAACAGATAGAAAACCAGATACTTTAAAGCTCTGTTTTAGCAGAGTTTTCCTTTAATTCTACACAGCTATATTCCAAATGAAGATGACATTGGGATTACAGCTGTGTTTAACTCAACTACTTTACTGTCGCTGCTCTTGAAAAATTGCTTATTCTTACAACTGATATAGGGCACTAACTATTCTGTCTAAAGTTGAAAAAAAGACATTTGTCCACTCAGCAGTCTGCTTCTTCATTGTCCCATACCAATCCATTTAATCCAATTCAGCCCTCACTATCTAAGTATGGGCAAAGATTTATGACGGTACAGCGAGTGCAAGATAAGAGGCTGAACTTGAAAGTAGTTTGTTCTCTCTGGTTCAACCGGCATCCAAATAAAGAGATAAATTATTAGATATTAGAAATGGTGAGATAGTATGATTGTAAAGAATCCAGAGAAATTAAAATAAATTCTGCATACATACAGTGAATGTGCATAGACTGACTGTAAATCAGAATGTGACATACAAGTATTTTGCTGCAAGGAGAATAAACATATTGGCTATAATACACAAATAAGAACATTTTAAGCTCTAGAGACAATGCCGTGGCACAATCCTGCCCACTGTTACTCAGACCGATTATTGCTGCTATTTGGCACACAATGTATGATTGTTGTAATAATTGATATGGATAAATAATGTCAATCATTATCTGAATTGCACAATTTTCCCTCTTATTGTCATTGTAGTAATGTGTAAACTCATTATAGAAACTTCGCCATTAAGGAATTAATTTTGCTGTGATGGGAACAATATTATAATTGGCTAAGAATTAGTTGTTGGGTATCTGATTAGAAAGTGAAATCCTCTCTAGGCTCTCTGCACACTGCCCTACCTTTAGCACTTGACACAGGAAAAAGCACCCACGGGATTCAACAAAAGTATCCATGGGGATGAATTTACCCAACAGAGGCCAACAGGGTGTTCATTTAGCTACGATAAGCTACTTTTTTTAAGTGAAGCCTATGGCCACTCCGAAAAAAAAAACATACACCATAATACATTTCTTTTAGACAAATGGAGTCAATATGCGATGTTTGCTACGGGATGCCTTTCTTCAGTCGTATACTGCAAATATAAGTGTCGACCACATATTTACTATTTCATATCAATTCTTAGGGGACCCCCTATAAAAAAAAAAAATTTAAAAAAATCACAAGGCATATTCACTTATAGGCTAACATTAAAAAAAAAAGCAAAACAGAAAATAATTTTGATGGTAGTGCCCCTTTAAGGACCTGTCAACGTGCTATATCTTCAAACAGTGCTTGTGTGATTTAGTGACTTATCACAGTGTACAAACAAAGCAGCAACACATTCAGCACTGATTTATCTGCATTTGTAGAATGTATTGTTTTACAACTGCTGCTGAATACATAACTTTTTGGAGAAAGCATCATGTCTCATGTGCTGTCCCCTGACTGCGAGCAGCGGATAGATACAATTCCTTTATCAACAAATCTCTTTCATCACATTTTACATCAATAAAAGGCACACATCTCTATTAATTCCCCCATAACTTTGCTTCCATCTTAAACATATTTGAAGCTTTCCCTTCAGATGCTCGACTTTGTAAGCAACTATGCTTCAAAAATATATATTTTATATGTAATGTATTCCAGCCTTCACACTGCTCGGCTTAATGGAAGTCAATATCTGTATATTATACTATCCACTCTGCAATTCCATTACAGACTCCACACCGCCGGTCATAAAAAGTATCATTCTGAGCACAAGCCCATAACAGTAATGATAAAAAAGGGCCATTTCTCTTCCCCAACTAGAATGAAACATTTAAATCACTGTGGCTCTTTGCTCTAAGGAAAATTGGCAAATTAACAGGACTAAAAAAGGGATAAAATATTCATGACTGGTGTAAAAGGAGAAGTAAATAATTGAAAACAAATTGTCAAACAGTAAAAATTCAGATTTGTGGAAAATTAGGAGTCAAAAGATGATACCTGTCTGACTCGGATTTAAGAGTTTGGACAACCTGGTACAGCAAATAGAGAAGTCTCTGTGTGCATAGAAAATACACAAATGGACTTATTTGTGTATAAGCCCAGTCTACAGCTTTATAAAATGGGAAACATGGGATGTGGACATTAAACAAATGAAAACAAAAACAGGAATAGTCCAGTAAATCAACAACCTAGTCTGGTCAAAGAAAAATGGGGACCTATGAGGCAGTAGTCCCTATTTGCTTCTCCTCATTGGAGGGCTTGCTAATAAAATGATAAACTGTAGTGCAGTAAGCTGGCCATACACATAATGATTATTATTAAAAACAATAAATGTTACATGTCTGGTAAAAGCGAAGTTGTTTTTGACCAAAAGAAATCTGCTCTGTAGATCAGAACTAGAAATGAGCGAACATGCTCGAAGGAGGACGGAAGCGGCTGCCTGCGCCCATGCGAGCGCAGGGGAGCCGAGCGGTACAGTGCTCGTTTCGAGCACGTTCGCTCATCTCTAATCAGAACACTTAACATTCATGTCTTCATTTTTTTTTTTTGTCATGGCAAAATCTATAATACAACGGGGCCATGTATGAGGACTATGGGGGTCAAGTATGGTGGATATCTGTCACAGATTGCGGCGCAAAGGTTATTTGTGGTGCAATCATTAGTGTGGGAGGGGAAGGGAACGGCCCTGCAGAAATAGGGAATGGTCTTTATTTAAGCCAGCAATGAAGCTACATAACTTTGTCGGATACAATGCGAGAGTAGGGGTTATTAAGACCAGTGTCTAAAATGCCAGTCTTAATGAATGAACCACTATATTTACCACAATACAATTTATCATAGTGGGAAGTATCTTATTGTGTATGTCTCATTCTAACAAATGTTCAAATCTGATAAATTTATTGAAATGTTTATTACTATTACACCTGTGCGTAACTTTCACGGAGCAGTCTCATCTGGACAATTGCTTTCCAAATGTCCTATTAGGGCACATGGATATTACAGTTTGGGGTCCCCTACCTGGATTACCCTCTATGAGCAGAAGAGAACGCCATTGGTAAGCAGCAAATTTCACTCTCACAGATCCAATCCATACATATATACATGGATGGCCACTTCTTTGGTCTTTTCATGTGTAGTGGCTGCTGCAGAGAAAATAAGAAGCCACCCTCAACTTTCCCCAGCAAAATCACCTGTTTGCTGTGGGGCTCAGGATCTGCTTTAACAGCTCTGATTTTAAAGAGGATGAGTCATTTCAAGGGGTTGTCTGACCAAGTTAAAATAAACCCGGAATGCTATTAACATAAAAAAGAAAGCCACTCACCTGTTCACTGGTACATCATCAATAGAATGAAGGTCCCATCCCCGCTGCTGCTGGTCGCCTGAGGACTGGTCCCATCTGTCATCACATGCACGGCTGCAGCTATTCACTGGCATCAGCTGCCCCTTGGGAACACATGACTGCTGAGGTCAATGAATGGCAGTAGCAGTGCATGTGATGAGTGGGTCATCACAGTTCTGATCCACAGGGCATCATAATCAGTGAGGATGGGACCCACAGCAATGGAACAGAGCCCAGGAATGAGTCAGTTGATTTCTTATGTTAAGGTTAATGCAGTCTGGACCAATCACTTTATCTCAGACTTTGATGACATATTTCCAGAACGGGCCTGTCAAAGTGAAGGGGGAGCAGCTGTGTATGTACAGCCACCTCTCCATTCACCACTATGGGACTGCCGGAAAGAGAGAAGACAACACTCTTTTAGGAACTCCCATGGCGGTGAAAGGAGGGTTGGTGCACATGCATGGAGGCTCTCCTTTTATTTCAGGGGGGTCCGTTCCGGGTATAGAAGATGGTCCTGGAGGTGGAGCCTGTCCCTGTTTGACTTTAATGGGATAAATATGAGATGGGAATACCACTTTAAGGAAAACTAAAGCAAATTAATGGTTCTTTCAGGAGTACAAACTGAAAATATCTTTAGCTTTTAAATGATACATTTTAATTACTGGCAGCACAAACAAGCATTTGTTTCATACACAAGTAGAGAGTAAAGCACGTCAGAAGGATCTCCAGCACCTCCTGTGGTTTATAGCATAGTGTGCCTGCTCTGTTAACCATAAGTAAGTAGAAGGAAATTAACAGCGAGAATACACAAACATAAAAGACTTCACTAGCTGTGTATCTTGGAATGCCTCATTAGCCCGTCCTGCACTGGAGCACTGTGGTTTACCCTGACCATAAGCAAGTTGTGTCAATATTTAAAGAAGGCTTGAGCTTTGGGCAAATGATCAAACCACTGGCATAATGTCCATGAAAAATGGTCCCGCAAGTTAGTTTACAAAATGAACATCAAAAACAGCAGTCAGCGGTGCACTGCTTAGTTTAAGACCGTGTCCTTAACTACAAGCTAATTTATGGGATACTTAAAGAAAACTCTAAGCAGAGGACTGTGGTGTACATGAGGCAAGTGCTACATTAAAGGACGACAAATGTATTACACAGCATAACCTCTAGGCACCATGAAGGCTTGCTTCAATTGCTTTGAATGTGTTTGTGAAAGTACTGGCAGGATTCATTGCCATCGCCCTGAATGTAGGTGTTAATAGGACATAGCCTGGAGTAGCTAGAAAAGAGCACTATTCTAAGCTTTTTCATAAGGTATTATTTCTTTCTATCAAACACTTTTTTGCATGAATCAGTAGAGCATGAAACTTTTTAAACATATTTTGTTAGAAAAAGTGGCATCATGAGGATATCTTTTCCCTGTTTGTAGACTCTCTGCAAATGTTCAGAAACCTTCTCAGTCCCAAAAAATAACATCAGCAGTGATACAGGAAATAGACAGGGAGATGTGGACTACAGCTGCAGCAACTCTCCCTGAATGTGTCAGTGAGACTGCATGTTATGAGAAACTAGGCATCAGATCAGAGCACAGAGAGAGAGAGTGAAGATATGAACTTATATCCAGTAGAAGCAGTGGCATACATAGAGAAGTAAGGGTCTCATAGCAAGGATCAAACCAGCCACCCACGCAGGACAGAAGGGTTTCTGCCTAAACCCTTTTCAGTGACCCTTGGGCCATTTTTCCACTGCCTCATTTGCTAAATGTTGTTCCTTCAGAGGGTAGAGTCCTGACCAAGTTTTCACCTCCAGTAGAAGAGGAGATAATCCCAATAAAGAATGGGCCCCCTCTCGCCCTGGGCCTCATAGCAGTTGCATGGTCTGCCGCTATCGTAGTTACGCCCATGAGTAGAAGTAAAGAAAAAGATCCAAAATATGAGACATATTCACTTACTAGCAATACATCTAACGTACCGACAGCTGCCTAAGGAATGATTGTGATTTTTTTTTGTAAATATGAGAATATGATTGTGATGCATCATGAACACCCTTATTTTCAATTGTAATTTCATGCACAATATGAACACTTGGTGTCAGCTACAGGCATTGCATGTAGTCCACCAATCCACTGAAGGAGTTCTGGCATGTTGCACTGAAAGACCTCTCCAGTTTACAATGCAGAGTGTTCAAATATGAGTAAAACACAAATGATCAAACCACAGAAGTAATGTCCGACACAACACAGACTACACATGAGGCTGTCCCAATAGAATGGCCTGGTTTATATGACTAAGTTCAGTACATACACTCAGAGAACAGATTATCTTGGGCAGTAGGCCATGATGTAGACATTGCAGGTGTCAGATCAATGCTAGGCTAGAGAATAATGAAATAAGTCAACAACTACCAGAATGTTTAGCACAAGACATACTTTAACTCACAAACTCTTTACAAGGGGTCATTATGAGTGAAGCTAGAACTTGTATTAGTAAATCTGAATCACTTGGAAATTGCTCTGTAGCAATCATGGACTTTTCACTAATAAAACTGCCATCGGTATGTGCTAAAAGCATTCTAAACAAGCCCGCCACTCTTTGCTGATGTCTTATGCATGCCCACAAAAATGAATGTACTGCCCAGGTCAAGGGCGGATTGGCAATAGACTCTACAGGGAAATTTCCTGGTGGGTCGACGTCCAGGCGGCTGCTTGAGCACTCATATTCGCCAGGCAGGTAAGTAATGATCTGTCTCTCCCAGAGTGAGTGCTGAGGGCTTAAAGTAGTTATGTGACCACAGGTGCCCTCCTGATTTCTAAATTCAACCGTATTGCCTTCCTGAGGCAACTGGAATAGAAGGATAGAATGGGGCAGCTTCTGAGTAGGTATTTTGGGCTGCTGGGGCATTATTTTGTGCTGCACTGTGAGGGGAATGGGCTGTTGGACTCTTACCAATTCAATATTAATGACCTATCCTGAGGACAGGTCATAGATAAAAGGAGCCTGTTAAACCCCTTTAATGTTGATTAAATGATTCCAGGATTGAGAAAGCCTGTGAGTCCAGTTTCCCCTCCTACTCACTACAGATTTGCAGCACTCCTAGCCTGGATGGGGAAGCGGAACTCAGGTTTTCACAGAGCGCTATATAACCATGAGCTCTATCCTAGAGAAAGAAGTATGGAGGAATGGGCAGATAGACATTACATAGGTGGTCTTAATAAGCTGGCCATAATTATGTATAATTCTCTCTTAAAACTCTATGGAGTATTCACCTTCTGTAATGTTATGAATTGAAATGAGGTTCATGGTAATTTTACCTGAGCATTGCTCCAAAACCTTTTTTCTTGGCTTTTTTCTCCTGCTCATCACTTTCCTCTTTCTTCTTCTTATCTTTCACTTTCGACTTGCCCTTTTCCTTTTCTTTTTTCTTATCCTTCTTTTTCTTGTCCTTCTTTGCTTTGTCAGCATCATCCAACTCCTGATTTCCTGGTGGGATTGGTTCACCATTAGGATTTTCTCGATCAGAGTGGGAACTCACATCAGAAAGGCCATCTGCAGATAAAAGTAGAAAATCAATAGGGTTGAGCATGTTCAAGACTGTTCAATGAGATCACCAACAATTTAAGCATGCCATTCATAATGGGATCAGTACATATCTCTACAGATGGTCAACGGCCTAACACACACACTATATGTCATCTATGGTGATAAACAGCCCTAATTAGCCAGTACATGATCTTATCACAAAAAGGTTAAAAGCTAAGTCTCATATTCATGAATATGAACTATAATTCTGCAAACGAGTCCAATACAATCAATATGGCAGAGAAAACCTAAAATATTCCAGATGGTGACCCTTTCCACACGTAACATATATTACATTTGAAACTAAATTTCTGGTAAATAAGTTGATATATTAATAAATATATCTGTATGATTTATGATTGTTTCAGTCCCTTCTCTATTAGGATCTCACTATGTAATAATCATTGCTAAACTAACAACTAGCAAAGATGTGCTATGCAGTAAAATAAGCAAAATATAACCTGGAATATCATACATGCATAGAATAAGAAAGTGGGGTGGTTAAAAAAAAAGTCCAGGAATCATGACCACTACTGGAGAACATGTCTCCATTTTTATTGTACTAGATATTATTTCAAACATGTCTTTAACCCCTTCCTAATGCAGCCAGTTTTCACTTTCTTGATAGAGCCTATTTTTGCAAATCCGACATGTCATTTTATGTGGTAATAGTTGATATATACAGTACAGACCAAAAGTTTGGACACACCTTCTCATTCAAAGAGTTTTCTGTATTTTCATGACTATGAAAATTGTAGATTCACACTGAAGGCATCAAAACTATGAATTAACACATGTGGAATTATATACTTAACAAAAAAGTGTGAAACAACTGAAAATATGTCTTATATTCTAGGTTCTTCAAAGTAGCCACCTTTTGCTTTGATTACTGCTTTGCACACTCTTGACATTCTCTTGATGAGCTTCAAGAGGTAGTCACCTGAAATGGTTTTCACTTCACAGGTGTGCCCTGTCAGGTTTAATAAGTGGGATTTCTTGCCTTATAAATGGGGTTGGGACCATGAGTTGTGTTGGGCAGAAGTCAGGTGGATACACAGCTGATAGTCCTACTGAATAGACTGTAAGAATTTGTATTATGGCAAGAAAAAAGCAGCTAAGTAAAGAAAAACGAGTGGCCATCATTACTTTAAGAAATGAAGGTCAGGCAGTCCAAAAAATTGGGAAAACTTTGAAAGTGTCCCCAAGTGCAGTCGCAAAAACCATCAAGCGCTACAAAGAAACTGGCTCACATGAGGACCGCCCCAGGAAAGCAAGACCAAGAGTCACCTCTGCTGCGGAGGATAAGTTCATCCGAGTCACCAGCCTCAGAAATCGCAGGTTAACAGCAGCTCAGATTAGAGACCAGGTCAATGCCACACAGAGTTCTAGCAGCAGACACATCTCTACAACAACTGTTAAGAGGAGACTGTGTGCAGCAGGCCTTCATGGTAAAATAGCTGCTAGGAAACCACTGCTAAGGACAGGCAACAAGCAGAAGAGACTTGTTTGGGCTTAAGAACACAAGGAATGGACATTAGACCAGTGGAAATCTGTGCTTTGGTCTGATGAGTCCAAATTTGAGATCTTTGGTTCCAACCACCGTGTCTTTGTGCGACGCAGAAAAGGTGAACGGATGGACTCTACATGCCTGGTTCCCACCGTGAAGCATGGAGGAGGAGGTGTGATGGTGTGGGGGTGCTTTGCTGGTGACACTATTGGGGATTTATTCAAAATTGAAGGCATACTGAACCAGCATGGCTACCACAGCATCTTGCAGCGGCATGCTATTCCATCCGGTTTGCGTTTAGTTGGACCATCATTTATTTATCAACAGGACAATGACCCCAAACACACCTCCAGGCTGTGTAAGGGCTATTGACCAAGAAGGAGAGTTATGGGGTGCTACGCCAGATGACCTGGCCTCCACAGTCACCAGACCTGAACCCAATCGAGATGGTTTGGGGTGAGCTGGACCGCAGAGTGAAGGCAAAGGGGCCAACAAGTGCTAAGCATCTCTGGGAACTCCTTCAAGACTGTTGGAATACCATTTCAAGTGACTACCTCTTGAAGCTCATCAAGAGAATGCCAAGAGTGTGCAAAGCAGTAATCAAAGCAAAAGGTGGCTACTGACAAACCTAGAATATAAGACATATTTTCAGTTGTTTCACACTTTTTTTGGTAAGTATATAATTCCACATGTGTTAATTCATAATTTTGATGCCTTCAGTGTGAATCTACAATTTTCATAGTCATGAAAATACAGAAAACTCTTTGAATGAGAAGGTGTGTCCAAACTTTTGTTCTGTACTGTATATATATATATATATATATATATATATATATATATATATATTTATATAATTATTCAAGCAATTTTGAGTATGTTTTCTCATGGCACATTCTATTTCATGTTAGTGGTAAATTTGAGTCAATATGTTTTATCTTTATTAAAAAAATAAATATATAAATTTACAGAAAAGCTTAAAAAATTTGCTATTTTCAAACTTTGAATTTATCCCCTTTTAACATTCTCCATAATTTGTCTTTATGTTGGCATCATTTTGTAAATGTCATTATATTTTTAGGATGTTAGAATGTTAAGAATTTTTTAAGTAATTTTTAAAATTTTCAAGAATATTTCCCAAACCCACTTTTTTAAGGACCAATTCAGTTTTGAAGTCACTTTGAGGGGCTTATATAGAAACCACCCATAAATTACCCCATTTCAGAAACTAAACCCCTGAAAATATACAAAACTGAATTTAGAAACTTTGTTAACCCTTTAGGTGTTCCTTAAGAATTAAAGCAAAATGGAGGTAAAATTTAAAAATGTCATTATTTGTTCAGGTTCTCCATTTTAATCCAGTATTACCTGTAACACAGCAAGCAGTGGCGTAGCTACCAGGGAAGCAGGGGAAGCAGCTGCTTCAGGGCCCAAGAGACAAGGGGCCCGGAGCAGTAGTAAACAGTGTCAGACAGGCCACACCCCCTTTTACACTCACTTCACTCCTCTAGAATGTCCTTGGAGCAGAACAGGGAAGTAAGCCCCGCCCATCAGCAAGGACCATTATTAGAGGTGTCTGGCTGCTTAATAGTGCAGCCAGGGTTCAGTACAGTGTGCTACAGGGAGAGCCTGTCTTCCCCATGCTATTAGTACAGCCCAGTTTCTGCTACAGAGACTGCTCTGTAGTCGGCAATAACACGAGGGAGAGGGGAGACTGAACAGTGACAGGAAGTGCTGCAGAAAGGAGAGCCTGTGTCTCTCTCAGGAGCCCATACATTCCAGGCTTAGCCCTGCCAGCACTAGCTGTCCTGCATCTCATGTTCTCTGCCCCCCCCCACCCAGCTGCATTCATCTACTGATCTTTGACCCCCCCAGTCCTGTGGGCCCCTAACTCTTCTGATGTCCTGTTCTCTAGGCCCCCTACTCATCTGATGCCCTGTCCTCTATGCCCTCTACCCATCTGATGCCCTGTCCTCTAGGCCCCCTATCCATCTGATGCCCTGTCCTCTAGGCCCCCTATCTATCTGATGCACATAGTCCCCTAAGCGTCCATTTGCTGCTTGGGGACACACTGTTATGAGTTATCTGACTCCAATCCACCTAAACGTTTACAGAATGGGGGCTGGAAGATCACAGAGCGGAGGGAAGCAGACGAGTATGTTTTTTTTTTTTCAACAACTGTACAATGCACTACTAGTTCACATCACTTTTTTGTCCCACATTTAAGTCTGGGTTCACATCACATTTTTCCCATCCTTTTAACATATACAAAAAAATGTACTCGTTAAACGGATGCCTCATATTGATGCCATATAGTGCCGTCCATTCACCATAGAATTATATTGTAACAAAAAAACAAAAACAAAAAAACAACGTATACTTTACTAACCATTGTAAAAAAAAGTATCTTTTTTTTACTGGAGTGCAGGATACAAGAACGTAGTGTGCTGCGTTTCTGTATCCTTTTTTGTAACGTATACGTCAAACGGAGGCATAAAACATGATGTGAACCCAGCCTAACATATACTGTACGTGTGGGGAAAAAAGGATGCAAATGCCTAGTATACTACCCTTTTCCATCCCGCATAGTCCAGTAAAAACACATGTATGTTTAACGGATCTGTATTTTTTTTTTTATTTTTTTTATTTTACAATGGAAGCCTATGGTGACAAATGCCACTGTGTGACGCCTGTTTGAGGCAACTGTGTAATGTATATGTAATGTGCATACGCTGAACCTGGGGCAAAAATTTGTTGTAAATACAGACTATGGGCCAGTTTACACTGAGTTTTTTTGGTGCTGATTTTGAAGCATTTCTGCGAAAAATCAGCTCCACAAGTCTCCAAACAGCCTTCCATTCACTTCAATGGGAAGCATCAATTGCTTTTTTTTTTTACACATATAATAAAGAAGTGTGGAAAAAAGAAGCAGCGCAACCTAGCTTGGGGAAGAATCGGCACTGAATCTCCCATTTAAATAAATGGGAAGCAGAAAAAAAGCTCCACGTACATCCATGCAGTTTTTGTGTATTGGCACAGATCTTCAAAAACCTCAAGATGAAAATTAGGTTTTGTATTGAAGTGAAAATCCATTAAAAGAAAAAAAAAGCGTTTTTCGAGCTGAAAAAAAAAAAAAAGATTCTGTGCTGATTTTTCAAGCATGTTTGAGTTGTGTGAACTGGGCCTGAGACTAGCATCAGTGGCGTATCTATCAGGGAAGCAGGGAAAGCAGCTGCATCTGGCCTCGGGAGCTGGACTTCTTGCGACTGCCACAAGAGTGGGGGTTACATGGGAGGAGGGGGTTGTGAAGGGGGGGGCCTGTTTAAAAATTTTCTATGGTGCCCAGTCATTTCTAGCTACGCCACTGACAGCAACGGTTAACCCCTTCAAGCGACAGCCAGTTTGGACCAAATGCCGGAGCCCCATTTTTCAAATCTGACATGTGTCACTTTATGTGGTAATAACTTTGGAACGCTTTTACTTATCCAAGCCACTCTGAGATTGTTTTCTCATGACACATTGTACTTCATGATAGTGGTAAATTTTAGTCGATATATTTCTCCTTTATTTAAAAAAATATCCCAAATTTACCAAAAAATTGGGAAAATTCACAATTTTCTAAATTTGAATTTCTCTTATTTTAAGACAGATAGTTCATAAAAAAGTGATCAGTTATTTTTTCCATGATGCCTACTTTATGTAGGCATCATTTTGTAAATGTCATTTTACTTTTTTAGGATGTTAGAAGGCTTAGAAGTTTAGAAGCCATTTTTCAAATTTTCAACAAAATTTCCAAAACCATTTTTTTAAGCACCAGTTCAGATGTAAAGTGATTTTGAGGGGCTTACGTAATGGAAACCACCCATAAATGACCCCATTTTAGAAACTACACCCCTCAAATTATTCAAAATGGATGTTACAAACATTTTTTAACCCTTTAGGTGTTTCACAAGAATTAAAGGAAAATGGGGACGGAAATTCAAAATTTTATTTTTTTAGCAGATTTTTCATGTTAAGCATTTTTGTCTTGCAACACAGCAAGGGTTAACAGCAAACTAAACCTCAATATACATTACTCTGATTATGCAGTTTACAGAAATACCCCATGTGTGGTGGTAAACTGCTCTATGGGATTGTGGCAGTGGTCAGAAGGAAAGGAGCACAATACAGATTTTGGAGGTAGATTTTGCTAGAATGGTTTTTAGGCACCATTTTGTAATTGAGAGACCCTGACGTACCCCTACAGTGGAAACCCTCAAAAAGTGACCCTATTTTGGAAACTACGCCCTTCAAAGAATATATTAAGGGGGTACTGACCACTTTGACCCCCTAAGTGTTTTACTGAATTTAGAAACACTTGGCTGTGAAAATAAGAAGTTTCATTTCTTCAAATAAAATGTTGCTTTAGCCCTAATTGTTTTCATTTTCACAAGGGCTAACAGGAGAAAAGCACCCCATAATTTGTTACCCATTTTATCCTGAATACAGAAACACCCTATATGTGGTGGTAAACTGCTGTGGGGGCACCTTGCAGGACTCAGAACAGAAGGAGCGCCATATGGATTTTGCAGACCAGATTTTGATGGATTCATTTGCGGGAGCCATTGATTTTTATTTTTTTGAGTTATTGTCTTATGTGGGGGCTCATTTTTTTTTTTGCGGGATGAGGTGACGTTAAAATTGGTACCATTTTGGGCTACATAAGACTTTTTGATCGCTTGGTATTACACTTTTTGTGAGTCAAGGTGAAAAAATAGCTGTTTTGACATTTTTTTTTAATTTATTTTTTTTACAGCTTTCACCTGAGGGGAAATATAATGTGATATTTTTTATAGAGCAGGTTGTTACAGACGTGGCGATACTCAATATGTGTATCATTTTTATTTTTGTTAAGTTTTACACATTAGATGCATTTTTGAACATGATAAAATCTTTTTTTTGTGTTGCCATTTTCTGAGAGCCATTTTTTTTATTTTTTGGGCGATTGTCTTAGGTAGGGTCTCATTTTTTGCGGGACGAGATGATGGTTTGATTGGTACAATTTTGGGGTAAATACACCTTTTTGATCGCCTGCTATTACACTTTTTGTGAGGCAAGGTGACAAAAAATGGCTGTTTTGGTATGGTTTAAAAAAAAAATTCACCTGACGGGGTGGATCATCTGATACTTTTATAGAGCCTGTTGATACGTACGCGGCGATACCCAATATGTGTACTTTTCTTTTTTCTTTACTAATTTTTTACTTCATTTGGGGAAAAGGCGCTTTTTTTCTTGAAACTTTTATTTTTTTAAAACTATTTTTTTATACTTTTTTTTTACACTTTTTCTTTATTTATCAAGACCCATTTGGATCTTAAAGATCCAGTGGGCCTGATGGCTATACAGTGCATTGCAATAGTCATCTATTGCAATGCACTGTATTAGTGCTAGACTAAGGCTGATCAGACCCTGAGGATCTAATCAGCCTTAGGTACATGGCAGCCAGAATGCTTTTGTAAAGCGTCCGGTTGCCATGGTAACCATCGGGCCAATGCCATTGCAGCAGCGGCGGCCCGATGGCAGAGAGAGGGAGCTCCCTCCCTCTCAACCCCATGGATGCCGTGGGCGGCTACCGACCGCGACATCTATGGGGTTAAACAGCTGAAATCGGTGCCAGCACCGATTTCGGCCGTAGCAGCAGAGTGTGAGCTGTAATTACAGCTCACACTCTCTGCAGATGGCAGCCGCTGTCATCATAACAAGCAGGAGGATCGCAGGGGGGCAGCAGGACACAATGGGGGCTTCCGGGGCCACTATAAGGGGGGAGAGGGTGGTGGGCAATACATTGATATGGGGCGCAAGAGTGGAGATCACAGCCTGAAACCGGCATTTTAGCACTGTGGCGCTCCGATTGGTTAGTCTGCAGAGAATAACCAAACGGAGCGCTTGCCGGCAAGGGACCACTCTGATTGGTCACTTGCCGGCTGCCCCGGTGTCTCTGCTCTCCGGGAGAGCGGAGATTCCGGGGCTGTGACACTTTATAGTGTCACAGCCCCGGAAAGCAGTTTGGACGTCACTGTACGTCCAAATGCAGTAAATTACTTGCAATTTGGACGTACAGTAACGTCCAAATGCGCGAAGGGGTTAAAGGGGTTGTCTCACCTTGTTATTTCCAGTCTCCCTCGCTGCACACAGAGCCTCTATTCCCTGCTTGCTGGGGACGGAGCTGAAATATGAGCTACAAACCATAGCAAGCACGCAAAGGAGGATGCAACTCCGCCAATTGCTTGTGAGTGCTTGCTCCCGAGGCTGTCACTGTAGTAGAATCAGCAGCAGCCTCTGGGATAGCGGAGCAGAGCAGACCATGCTGTGAGAAATCCAGTACCTCCGTATAGCACAGCTACAGGGCTGTAGCACTTGTCAGGTAGCTGTGCTATTGATCCTGGCATCTTGGATAGGAGCTAAGACAAGATGGCCGGCACATTATACCACCCCTACAGAGCAAAATACCACAGCCCATCACAAAATACTGCCAGTAGCATAAAATACATCCCCAAAAACTTCCACTGGCTGGCCGTGAGGAGGGCTTAGGGGGCCCCCTGCGCATTGGCCCACCGGGAAATTTCCCTGTAAGGTCTATGGCCAATCCACCTTTGCTTTAGGGCATTTTTTCAATCGTGTCTGGGTTACACCATACTGTAAATTGGAGTGTGGTACAAAACATGCACACCAATACTGTCTAATTTCTGTTTGTTTTTTGTTTTTTTAACTAGGCCCATATGCAGCACAAGCCCCCAAAATGTCATCATCTCTGCTGCATTTACCAGAGTCCACATCAGGGGTCAAGCAATTGTTCATGTTGGTTTTTGGGCAATAAATTTCTGGGTATATAAATTAGTTTGTGCCACCATTAAGGGGGTATTCCCATCTCAAACAATGTGGGCATATTGCTCGTATATGCCCCCATTGTCTGATAGGTGTTGGTCCCTCCACTGGGACCTACACCTATCTCTAAAACAAAGCCTGCAAAGTGGTGGTCAGCAGGTCCCGCCACCACCAATCATTCCTATTGGGCACCAAAAATAGCCAAGCAGCACACTCGGCTATTTTTGGAATCTCAAAGAAATGAATGGGAGCACACCACGCTTGTGTGCCCACTGCTTCCATTCACTTCTAAGGGGCTGACAGAAAAAAACCAAGCTAGTGCTCAGCTATTTTTGGGAGCCTAATATGAGCCACTGTCTGGTGACATCTTACTACTGTGATGTTCCATTCATTACCCCTATGTCAGGAGTATATAATGATAACAGAGATGAGCAATACATTAGAGGGAAAAAAAAAAGTCCAAAGTAAAATCTTCAGAACTTCATAATATACCGTACATTGTCGTGTCTTTTACTATGTACAGTGCTTAAACAGGCAGCCACGCTTACCATCATCACTTTCTGGCCCATCATAGGATTTATCAATTGCAGCCCGAAAGCTTTCATTACACCCTCTGCCACGGACCATATTTGGTCTAGGTCTATAGAAGGGAAGCTCATTCTTCTTAACTTCTGCCACAGCAGTCTGCAAACTTTCAAGTGAACTTGACTTTTTCAGACCTAACCGTGGACCAAGATCTTTTCCAGGAGAAACTGTAAACAGAAATATTTATGGTTTAAAATTAACAGTACAATACTAAAAATGAGAAAAAGATGCAAAACTAAATTATTATAATGATGCGTAGAGATATGTGGATGAGAGGAAGGTTGTGAAGACCACTGGTTTAGGTTACAAGAAGAAACAAAGAACAGAGAATACCACTATGGTTCATACACCTTTGCTTTCTACATGCATTTTTAGTGTATTAATCCACTGAACACAAGCTCAAGCAATGTCTTAAAACAATATATTCCAGAGTAAAATTATAAGTAAGAACCTTCGAGTTTATTGTTGCTTCAGGGAAAGTGACTTTTTGTTATTTGAAGTCTAAAATTATACCCACGTCTAACTTTGAGCAGTTGATTATTTATTTTATAGTGAAAGCAATAAATAGCCCCTAAAATGAGTCATTAGCAAAAAAACAAGTTAGCAACATTTTCCCCAAATGCATTCAAAGCTCATCAAAGAGAGCAGAAGGGAGATGTGGTTGCTAGGTCACACTTTGCTCCTTTGTTCACTAATTACTATTCTAAGACCTGCTATTATTCTGAAATTAGCAAGTGCAGGAATGGATTTAGAAACTTGATTTGCACAGGACAGGACGATTTTACTAAATTAGACAGTTCCTATCACATAACCTGCATTCATACCTGAATACAGTGAAAAGTCAGCAGCTCAGCAGTAGACCACAATTTTGCAACAAACAGATTTTGCAACTGCCTGATTTCTAGAGAAAGTTATCACGGTTGCACAGTTTTCTTCATTTGTTGTTTTTGTTTTATAGATTTAATGATGTTGTTTTCATCTTTTACTTACATCTCACTCTGGTAAATATGAATGAAAGCTAATATAACACCTGGTAGTCTCCAAGACAGGGGAGACATCACTGTATCACTACACATACTTGTACTAGCTGCTTATTTTCATTAGAGTCCTACTGGTGGCTTTAAAGGGCTTGGTCAGGAACTTGATTTTGATCGCCTATACTCAGGATAGGACAAAAATATCAGATCACCGAGGGTCCAGTGCCAATCAGCTGTTTTGTTAAAGCTCCGGTGCTGGACCTACACAGCTCTGTCCATGTGCTGGAATAAGGTCAATGAGAGCAGTGCTGCAGTTACCAGCTCCATCAACCAAACAATGGATGCAGCTGTATAATTCTGGCACCAGAGCTACAACATGGATATGGGATGCATGACTGATCTGATTTTGATGGCCTATAATCAGGATAGGACAAAAATATCAGATCAACGAGGGTCCGGTGCCAATCAGCTGTTTTGTTGTAGCTCCGGTGCCGGAAGTCAGTGCTGGACCTACACAGCTCTGTCCATGTGTTCAAATAAAGTCAATGAGAGCAGTGCAGCAACAATGGATGCAGCTGTATAATTCTGAAACAGGGGCTACAATACGGGGTATGGGGTGCATGATCCCTGCTGATTTAATATTGATGACCTATGCTATCAAAATTTTTGACAACCCCTTTAAGATGTCACATTATAATAACTAACTCTACAGTAACACTAATTCTAAGAATTCTTTCCCGTAACGAGCACCTATCAGCAATATATATGATCTTTCACATATGTTTTCCAGCTGATCAGTGTCAACGGAAAGTGATCAGGAATGACAGTACATATCAGCATTCTTTCTCCGGACTGGCTTGTGTAAAATATCCTTAGAAGCAGTAGTCAGTAAAGTTTACCGGAGTCACAAATCTACCTAATTACTGATGAAGTCACAGTCTGAAGCTGCCTTTTATGCCCTGCCACTGTCCATACATACTCCATATTTTACAATGCAGCTTACTTTTAGTGTGTGTAACACAGCTTCATGTGACATCATTGCCCATCATTCCCCAAGGATAGAATGATTACAAATGAAAGTAACTAATCCTTATATATTATACCGATGGATATGCCTTTAATCAATTCACATTATGGAGATATACAAAAAACAAATAATGATATGAATGTCTTTTAAGTAACCTATTATGGACACAGATTTCTCTTGCATGTCCATTGGAGGAGTGACTGTATTCAGCATATCACTTTAAGTTGATTGGCTAAAGGGGGATCTTATGGTCCTCTGTCTACTTCAAAAAGTTGGAGCGAGTTTAAAGAGGACAATAGCACCCAGAAGTTTTATTAGATTGCATTAAAGGGGTTGGCTACCACTGGTCACTAGTCTTGAACTTTCTGCACTGTAGGGGGCCACTGCCTGTTAGTATGGATGGCGCTAGGATGATGTAATCTCACACCTTGCCTGTTCGCTCCAAGATGAAAAGCCTCATGTATACACAAACTATGGGTCTGTATGCATCATACTCCGGGTGACACGGTACATGTATACAAATATATTGTATGCACTGCAGGTCTAGACTCTGTGTGACATGACACATGTATACTCTGCAGTACTTTATATAAGTGTAGACCCGCAGTCTGTGTATGCAACGTTTATAATGTATAGCTGAGTATATGCTGAGTTTAACCAATGGAGATACGAGGTGGCTGGGATAGGAGCTGCTGTGCAAGCATGCCTATGCAAGGTCACTCTTGCTATCCGGGCCACCACAGTGGTCAGCTTTTTCTATAGTTAGTGCACAGTGAAGCCACCACTGCTGGACTGTACAGGTGGTCATGACCCGTGGACACCAGCTGTTTATAAGGCAACGGAGAAATGAAGCAAGCAAGGACAGGAGGCAATATTGAAAATCAATTTATATTAGTAAGTGACTTAGGGGCTGTTCAGACGGCTGTGTAATTGCGGATCCGCAAAAAATGCAGATCCGCAAAAACAAGGGTGCCGACCAGTGTGTGTTCCGCAATTTGCGGAACACACATGGGCGGCACCCCATACAAAATGCCTATTCTTGTCCGCAACTGCGTACAAGAATAGGACATGTTCCATATTTTTTCGCAGAGCCGCGGCTCTCCGCGTTCTAATGCCGGCCATTGAAATAAATGGGGTCGCATCTATTCCGCAAAATTGTGAACGTGGCCTTATATTTACATTGTCCACCAGATAACTGCCATTTGTTCAAGTGAGAAAACCCCTTTATATAAATTAGACACCATCACAACTTTTTACACCCAAACAGGACACAAAGACCTGCAGTTTTTTATTAAGCAGTCGCAATAATATGTTCTGACACATTGGGGGGAATTTATCATTAGGAAAATATTTGAAGTCAGTTTTGCTTCAGTCTGTGTTGGAGTACTTTGTGCCACATTTATCAAAGTCACAGGTTGTTTGATAAATGTGGCTTGTCCTTAAACCTAACACTATTGTCTAGAGAAGCTACTCCACTTTTCCTACTCCACCCTCCTCCTGGAGTGAGATTGCGACTATTTTCGCGACTTTTTTTAAAAAGTCGCAATGATAAATCTGGAGTGAAACTCATTAACATGGCTAACCACACCCACTTTTCCACCCATATTACAAACTGGAGTGAGTTGTGTACACATGCAAAAAGTCGCAAAAAAATGCGCAAAAAAGTCGCAAAAGCCCTATCGTGCGACTTTTTGAAGACAGAATTCTGGAGTGAAGGTGTGATAAATCAGGGCCATTGTGCTTAAAAAAAAGCCAACCTGAAATCAGGGTAGATTAGCATGCACATGATTATTTGTTGAGCTCAGTGATATTGATTACTGGCTACAGATTTCTGGGTGGGAGCCCACTGAGAACTTACTGGTTTCTAAACTGCATCTCAATATACATGCTGGAAGTTATTCTCTAATCTAATATAAAGAAAGATCAAAGCCTGTCAACATTAATAGCAAAGTAACTTTGACACTTGCACTCTAATATATTGAATTTTACATAAGGAGCCTTTGTATAATACAGAGAAATTACCATCTCTCATTGATATTATTGTACACGTCAAGGGGGAATAATTACAATCTTGTGCTTCAAATAAGGAAAAAGCACACAAAAAACACTCCCAGGATTTCAGTTTATCCTTTTAATTAAATAAATGATCACAAGTTATTTTAGCTAAGCCACCTAAAAGGCAGATGGGGTTAAATGTGCTATAATGCCAGAGCTAGTGCTCTGAATACTTATGTAGATTGTTCTTAATCATACCTCTATTCTACTACATAAAATGCCTGATTATTACTATGAGAATACTACAGATCCTGGACTATTTTATCTATTATATATAATCAAATGCAATACTGATGCTGAGAATTAAGGATTATCTATACAGTCTAAAATTGTCAGTTGTTCTACATTGTTTCATGCTGGCATGACATAAAGGCCAATTAATACCACGCACATCTACAAGACTATTATTAAGAACTGTAGACATAGGATAATGTGAGCCGTTTACTACACTGAAATATGTCTACATTAGGCATATTTCAGGCGCAGATAGAGGAGCAAAGGTTATCTGCAACTTCGCCCCACTCACCGCCATGTCTAAAATTGTGGGTGTCGTTTGGCATGAGCGGGGAAGGGGGATGGGCTGGAAGGCCCGACTCAGTCATCATTTTCTACGCCTGGTTCAAGCATAGAAAATGGTCTAAATGTAAGGCAGGTCGGATGCCCTCTTGCATTTAGAGAGGGTGCTGGATGCTCCGTAGTCATGGAAAGACATGCGCTTCTTCATAACTTTGGTGGATCCACCTCCAACTATGGGACTTTATTAAAACCAACGTCTAAAACGCTGGTCTTAATAAATGTGTCCCAATGTTCTTATGTACAGTTATTAGTCCTAGATCAGCCATTAAAGGGAATGTCACCACATACCTGGAAATATGAATGTGTAAATTAGCCACTGTCAGGTGAAAGAAACACACTTGGTCCCATGTTCATATGTAGCCCCAATCTGGAGGAATAAGCCTTTGTAGAATATGCAAATGGTCCTCCAGATGCAACAAGGGTACCTGAAGCTCCAATCAGTTTCTGTGATGGCTGCGACCCTTCCTCATGCCTGCTATAACTCATAGGGTCAGGAAGTGTGGACATAATCATACCAGGCCCTGAAATCTTGCAGATGCATAGAACATGGTGGAGATCACCACATAGATGTGCACTACAGATTCCATTTGACCAGTGATATTAAGTCCTGTACTGTGCAGCTGCAGGATTTTAGGGTCAGGCATGATTATATCTACATTCAGGGGCGTAGCTATAGGGGGTGCAGAGGTAGCAGCTGCTACCGGGCCCAGGAGCCTGAGGGGGCCCAAAGACCCTTGTGCCACATATGAAGACACTAGTATGAGAGAAAGTGCATTCAGATCTAGTTACACCTCTGGATGGAAGGAAGGGGTTAGGTCAAGAATTTGGCATGAGAGGGGTACAGTTTCAATTTTTGCCTCAGGCAGCATGAAGGCTATGTGCTTCCCTGTCCCTGGTCAGAAAGCCCTGAGGGAAGTGGGGGCTAAGCTGAACTCTTGCACCAGGGCCAATAGGCCTTTAGCTACGCCCCTGTCTACATTGCCTGGGCATGTCAAAGCGGGGGAGGGTTCCCCAGCCAGCACAGAAACTGACTGGAGTTCGGGTGCTTAGAGGTGAAATGGCAATGCCTTCATTGCACCTGGGTGTCCATCTGCATATTCCTCTAGTCCTCTAAATTGGGGCCACATATCAACATGGGACCAAAAGCATTTTGTACATTTGACAAGCACTCATCTACACATGTGGTGCCACTTATCTCCAAACAAAAGTATGGAAAAATCCAACTTGTAGGATCCTCTTTAGTCTCAGTGGCAGCAATGGATGGAATGTTAGTCCCTTAGACATAGTAGAACATTATGTCCCACTTTATTTTCTTTAAGGGGGTTGTGCCAAGTTTTTAAATGATCCATTATCAAAAGGAAATAGCTGGCTATCTCCAGATGCAACTGGAACCTAACACTTAATTCATATAGGGAATGGGTCAGCAACCTTCGGCACTCCAGCTGCTGTGACACTACAACTCCCAGCATGCACACTTTCTTGGCTGTTCTTGTAACTCCCACAAAAATGAAATAAGGATTCTGGGAGTTGTAATTTCACAACAGCTGGAGTGCTGGAGGTTGCTGATCCCTGATACAGGGGAACATGATCAGGATTGTAGTCCCAGAGGTCTGACCACCACTGATCAGATACTTATTCCCTATCTTTTTGGCACAACCACTTTAATGTACACAGAACTTATCAAGATTTTTTAGTATCCTTGGCTTTTACAATTAACGAAAATGAGAAATGATGCCTATACTGGTATAATAAAGAAATAGATTTCTGATGAATACATCTATCAGGTGGCAGGAATCTATATCTGGGATGAATAGATTGCTATAGTACATGTACGAAAAGTCCACATAGCACACTGGGATAGATTTATTCATATTGTCCTAAACATAAAATGGAGAAAATCAAACCAAAAACAGTATAATATTTATCAGAACGGTGCTCACTGTGTGATCAGTTTTGCATATCTTGGGAGCATACTGTATTAGACACCAGTCTCTCAGTCATGACACCTTTTGGTTGGTTGAATTTATAAAAGTACTATGGGCCAAAAAAAACTGTGGATTGCACTGACGTGTTTTATCATTTCTTTTGGCCACAGCCCTTTTCTAGATGCTTTTCAAACCTTTCTAGTGAGATTCAAAAATGTCCAAACATAATAAACGTGGCACATTCCATGGATGTGAGAACATTTTTTCATGTATTTAGCTGCATTGTCCAATCAGACACTATCGAACCACAGACTACGTCAAGTCTGATAAATGCTACATATTAAGAAAAAATAAAATCATGTGTCCTTTGCAACCAAGTTGAAACATTGTTGAATATTTGTCTAACTTTACTGAAAGATTTACCGGTAGTTACCATATCATGAAAATGTCCCCGTCAATTACAAAAGTTCAGAAAACATTTCCATTAATATTTAGCATAATGTACATAAATTAAGCATGGCAGAGTTAACTAAAAAGAAAAGTGAGGGAGATCCCTCTTGTTACCACCTCGCAGTCGGTGACTGCTGCCCCACTTAATTGTTTCTTTATGCCGTGTGTTAAACACAATGTAGATTGCTTTGCTCTACTGCTCATTCATACAGATGTAGTGGAGAAGAACAGATTGGAAAAACTGCAGATTACAAAACATGTCTCCCAAGAGGGCTCTGCCAGTTTTCTAATTGATCGGTCTCAAACGAATGAGCAGTAAACATTCCACTAACGGGTGATTACTTTTGTCTGAAATTTGTCACTTTCTGCTAAGATCCTATATAGATTTTGTTTGCTTAATTAGATATGGAAATAGGATACTGTGAGCGATAAGGGATATAAATTGGCCTCTTGTTTCTGCAGCACAGGGAAAGATCCCCTTGCTTATAATAACAGATATCTCGCTTACCCAAGAGGTGACATGCCAAAGGGCAAAACATGGCATTCAATGTAATTATTATAAATGGGAACTCATCTCTCATTATGCCTTGGAGGAGGAGCACTTCTCACCATCGCAGCTAATAATGGTGCTGACCTCCAGCCAGTTCCTTTATCTCCATGTTCTTCACATTGACTACTTGGCACAAATAATATTAATTACGTAGCATCCAAATACATTTTGTGGTCCATTATATTTAATCTCTTCATTAGCGATAAAAGAAAACATGTGGAAGTGAAGAAACAGGTTTTTCCCTTTGACCCCAGTATCTGATTACCTATATGTGTAAACAAAATGATTAACATAAAGTATTGGAGCTGCAAATACACCAACAGTGGTTTCATAGTAATAGGTAGAAAATAAAAAGGGGAAATTTGGGCAATTTAAAAATAAATATTAATAACTATAGACATGAATCATGAAGAAGTGAGAATGTAATCTATTATACTTAATTATAAAATGTACTGCTATAATTTAATTAAGTTAACTAATATTAAATATATGATACATGCCATGTGTAAGTGCCATGTAGATCATATGTCAGTTTTTATTAGCTGTAGATAGCTAAATTAGATTGACTAAATGTTTTGCAGTCTAACATCCATTGGGGGCACGATTGAATATAGTCTCCTGTAAAAAAGCACTTGTCAGTAGAAGGCAAGAGAAAAGTCAGTATATGACATTCAATGTGCAAATATAAGCTTTCTAAAGGCCCCTATATGTATTGGTGTATTATCGACCGACCCCACCGATAATGGCGGGTCTGGCCGACATTCTAATGTGTATGGAGAGCTCCCGACTCTCCCCCAACAGGAAATCTGCTCGAGTAAATGGACCCTTGGAATGTTGATAAGTCCCACTGAAAGCAGTGAGATATAAGATAGATAAGATAGAGATTAGATAGATACATTAGTATTTTTTCAAATTTAGCTCCTTTCCATTGGCTGACTCAGCAGGTAATTATTGGGAAGGAACTATTCATTCCTGATAATTGTCAATTCGTCAGAGGGGGTGAGAGCTCCATTTACATGTAGCAATCATCTACTTTGTATGGAGACAAGCAGTAACTTCTTTTTGGACTGTCATTCACGGCTTACCTAGAATAATCTTCTGCCCAGAAACAATGATTTAGGTGTCCACATCAACAATGCTTTCACTCAATGAACTAGTATTAGCACATTCATTGTGTGATTGGCATCACCTTCACACAGGTTCCTAGGAAAGTTTCTTCCTAATATTGCCAGATCATTGACCCATCTAAAGAGACCTTAATAAATATGACAACAGATAGTAGTCTAGAAATATCTCATGTACAAACCATGGTAAGATGCAGTCCGTCTTATTTTGATCCCCAGGAATACCACGATGGTCATTTTAACAAGATTTATTGTATTACTGTAATGTGATTTTGTTGTGTTAACATGTTAAGCCAGTAAAGATAACATTTGCTACATTTGTACAATTTTAACAAACCATATGACCACAAATAAAGAACCAGTAATTTTACATTATGAACATAACCCTATATCAATGCAAGAAAATAACACAGTCTACCATAAGTATTACAGTAGAAGAAAAAGCTCATAATTCAAAAAGAAATATGAAGCTTCATGAAATGCTAATATGGTTTCAGAATGAAGTGAGTACATGAAATAAGCTTCAAACAAAACTGTCAGAGGTTAATACAGTGGGGAATTATAATATACTTAGGATACTGCTATGCAGAACATAAAATAATGCTGAAGATCAAAGACTATCTTCAGTTTTCAAATACCAAAATTTGCAGAAATAAATGGTTTATATTTAGATCTGGTGAGTTAAAGAATGAAAATGAAGAAAACTAAACTGTCACTGTGGAAAATCATTTCTAAAAATGCGTGTTCCATGCACACAAGTTATTTATGCCCCTTTATTGCAGTGAGGTAATACTAAAACTACTCTCACACCCTAAAAAAAAGGTTACATGTCAGAAGGAGTATTCTATCATGGTATTGGCGTTTTAAATAGGACCTGCCACCACAGGAGGTAATACAATCTGAAGGCAGCATGTTATAGAGCAGGAGGAGCTGAGCAGATTGATATATAGTTTTGTGGGAAAAGATTCAGTAAAACTTGAAATTGATACTTTCTCTATACTTAAAACCAACCCAGTGTACAGCTACCAGTGACCGACAGCTATCTCTGTATACACAATTACACAGAGAATGCCGTCAATGATACCACCTCCCCCATGTACAACTGAAGTCCAAAAGGGCAGAGGTTTAAATGTATAAATGTCAAGTTTTACTGAATCTTTTCTCACAAAATTATATTAATGTGCTCAGCTCCTCCTGCTCCATAACATACTGCCTGCAGACTGCACTGCATTTTGTGGTGACAGGTCCTCATTTAATCAGTTGTTATCTATTATTTCTTCAAAGTAGATAGCTATTATATCAGAAAGGAAAGTAATAAAACATGAGTGTGTCCTAAGCCTGTGGGTAAAGGCTGCAAAACATTCAACACTGACCCTTCTTTTACAATGACCAAAGCAATATTGTTTTCGTTTGGAATCCCTGTATCACTAAAAAAAAACAAAAACAAAAAAAAAAAAACTTTCACTTTTTCTGTCTTAAAGGAGTTCAGTTTTAGGAGAAATTCAGACAACACTTGGGATGTGTCTGAAATAAAGATTAGAGCATCACTTACCTAGCAGACCTTGCGCTGCCATTCTAGTCGTTTACCCAGCTGCAGTGATGACGTTGACAACACTTGACCACTGCAGCCAATCACTGGCCTTAAACTAAGTATTTGATGTAACGTGTATGTTTCACAATTGTGAACATTAGGTTTCTTGTTTATACCTTTTACTTATTTGGTATTTAAAATCAAAAGTACATGTGAATATAAGAATTTTTGCAATATATCTATAGAGAAAAAATGCATTTTAATAGAGAAAAATGCCTCTCCATGTATGAGCTACTTCTTCTCATCCTCCCTTCCATCTGAACTAATCATTAAAGGGGTATTCCAGTTGCCATACATATAAATTAAGTCACTCTGCTGGAATACCCCTTTAACCCTCAAATTACAGCTAAAATTCCACCTTAATGAGAAGGCTATCATCTCACAAGGAAATCCAGTATCGTGCTGTTCTCAGAAGTCTACAGAGAGGAGCAGGAGACCATCCATTTCTACAGAGCTAATTAAAAGGTGACAACAAGCAACTGCACTTCCTGTTGTCAAAGTAGCAAAAGTGGTTGATGTGACACAGCAGAATAATGCCAGTATCTGCAATTTTGAATCATTAAAGCATGGCCAATAGACATTTATGAGAAAACTACCATTTATGCAATTCCTTAACATATTAGGGTAGGCTTCTATTAATCAAAACCTAACTGTTAAATATTATAAGTGCCCTCCAGTAGATCACATTGATCGTGTATTCTGTTCCCTCACCAGGATATTTCCATGACTCCCACGGAGCTGTACGACATGACAGTAAGCATGCTCTACTACCACTCCATACAAATGTCTCTTCACAGTCGACACTCTAGTAATTAGTGTCTATCACTATTCAAAGGATAAATGATACAATCCAGAATACCTCTTTTAAACTTCCCATTTGGACAGAGGATGTATGTTGTGGTCCACAAAACAAGGATGACGTCCGCGTGACATCCATATTGCATCCATTTTTTTTATGGACCTATTGACTTCTATGGGTCCATGGTTCACATTTTGCAGTCAAGAATA
This sequence comes from Rhinella marina, assembly GCA_900303285.1. Taxonomy (NCBI): domain Eukaryota; kingdom Metazoa; phylum Chordata; class Amphibia; order Anura; family Bufonidae; genus Rhinella; species Rhinella marina. The sequence goes on along the minus strand of ONZH01020026.1, from coordinate 664,343 downwards.
GTACATGTTCTATCTTTTAAGAAAAGGAAATATGAATGTGAAAAGCACAATATGGTCCACAGACCCATTGAAGTCAATGGGTCCACAAGAAAAACAGATGCAACATGGACGTCATCTGTATTTTGTGGACTGAAAAATACATACGGTCATGTGCATGATGCACATGTGCATGCCAACATTTTTTTCAGTCCTGCAGAAATGTCCTATCCTTGTGCGCAAAGCTTTTTTGCTGGGCCGTGGAACAGACATACAAACCATGTGTTGCCTGCATCATTGAAATGAAAGCATCCACAACCATTTTGCCAAAGATATGGATTGGATGCTGACTGAACATATGGTCGTGTGCATGAGGCCTTAAAGAGGCTCTGTCACTAGTTTTAACCATGGACAGCGCTAGACTCTCTGGTCTCGTTGTACGGCGCGTGCGCACTATGCTTGCAGAGCCGAACTCTGCAAGCCCTTTCTCTGTTATACGTACAACGAGTCAGTGCGCAGGCTCGGGATTTCAGTGCTAGACCAGAGTGTCTAGCGCTGTCCATCATGCAGCAGGGGGGCGTTTTTTAATCATGTAGGGCAGCGTTAGCAGCAAGAAGGGCGTCGCAGATGCGGTGCTCAGAAGAGCAGAACACACCTCCAGTGCTCCGATGCCTCGTTACCATATTTTTAAAAGTGCATTTTCCTGGATAATGGCTGATTCCTTCTGGGAGAAAGGTATGTGTGGGGAAAGGGTGATGAGCCCTATGTGCCTATATATCTCATGCTATATGGTTAAAACTAGTGACAGAGCCTCTTTAAGCTAACTTTCTACATGGCAATACCAAAATACTAAGATGTTTTTATAAATAACTAAATTATTTCAGGAGAGAGACAATAGGAAACAAAAGGGAAGAACAATATCCTAAGAACCTAATTCTATCCTACTGCTTGCTGTATATCTTCAGACCTTAGACTTAGTCAGCCACTTTACTGAAGAACTTGAGCGTGAAATAAAAATCTCAAAGACAGGGTCACGAAAGTGGAAATCTATATTTTACTTCCAGAGCTTTAACCTCCAGCTGCTTATAAAAGAAAAAGAAAAAAGTGATGACTGCAACAATGAGAACCCTTTTTTTCATTCCTCATAAATTAAAAACAATCAGCAAAAGTCAATCTCTGACTCTAACAAGTCCGAAAAGGAAGAAATCCTGCTTAGTGCATTTCCTATATTTCCTGCTCAGTCCAATCACACATTCTACCAGTTATCAGACCTCCAATGGCGTCTCCCTTCTCCATCAAGAGTCACTCCACATCATCAACATCCAACATCACTAAACACTGTTGCTATTGGTGACACAAGAATGTGCGGGAACAGTGAACAACTACAACAAAAAGCTTTCAGAATTCCCAGCTTAAGGCTCCAATTTATAGGCTTTAAAATACTGTGTCTGGAGGAGGTCAGGTTAAGAGGTTCCTAGTAATAAAAGAAATCAATAAGGAACAGCAATCCTCGGCAGCCAGAAAACTGAATAAACACTTCATCTAAATCCACTTGTCCCTGAATTAACCAAGCATAAAATTTCGTGTTTACGTTCTTTGCCCCAGTGTAGTCAATAACTCACAAAGCCTGAACCCAAGAACTCCAGGAAGGAAGCACTGCAGCAAACGTTTGTTGACCAAGAGGCAATTAAAAGGGATTTGAAGTGTCGGAGTAATTATGTAAGCTTTAACCTTATCAGGGCAACTACTTGTAGATCTGGAGACCAGTCCAAACATTGTAAACACTCCAAGTGAGACAATGCACACACACATAAGAGACTCTCTAAATGCAATTTAATGTTCTACCTTCCAAAAATAAAGAAATTAACTGATCGTTAAATGAGAGGAATTGTTATTTCAATTATCCTGGTGTTTAAGACTTTAGAACAACATTTGTAAACTCTCTAATGAGTGGCCTCTAATACTGCTGGATAAAGCTTTGACCGGGCTAAGTTGTACATGCAGGTGTTCTCATAATGTACCAACTGCAGACATCCAAAAATCAATCCAAGAAATTAGCACTTAGTTCTTAAAGAGTGGATACAATTGACAAAAAATAAGTAAATATATTTTTATTACTGTATTTTCAGTAAATTACCCTTCAGTAAAATATTAAAATATCATATTAGTTGCAGTGTTATCATCCTCGGACCACATAATAAGCCTACAATGATCAAACTGACTTTGTCCTAACACAAGTCAATGTGAAGAAGCAAACAGAGCTGAGCTAAATTTAATTTAATCCAAATTAAATTAATTAATTTAATCCAAAAATAGATCATATATAAATATGGTTGCACTCACTCACAAAACTTCACATTTTTGGATTAAATATCTAGTTTTAGGTATGGACTGCCTAATACATCTTAGTGTATAATCACCTACTGTTAATATTTGGGTGACAGGGATAACAATTTATAGCCCTTATCTACTATATATATATATATATATATATATATATATATATATAAATAAATATATATATATATATATATATATATATATTTCACTTTGAAGTATATTTATATGCGATAACTGATCACCTCCCGTTATATCATCAACATCTGTTTTCCTGGGTGATTGGCGCCTATCAAAGGTCCTTTTTTTACGCATACTATATGCCGCCTTTCTTTAACCATTTGCACATTGAGTGTGAGGAATTTCACTCTAGGACCAATTGTGCAGCCTGTCCACTTACCCTTCTCCTTTTTATTCACACTTCTCTGTTATTGTAGTCCACTCCACCTAGCTGGCGCCTCTTATCACTCTATATTTTGGGATTCCCAAAATATTTGTGATTCATCTCTCCTTTTTCCCTTTTCGCATACTTTGATCTCCTTAAGGAGACCAGCTGTGTATAGAGACTAGAGATGAGCGAAGTTCGGTCGATTCAGCCGATTCGATTCACTTTGACAAGAAATTTTATTAATTACGCATTAATTTGTCACACATTGCTATAAATCAGGTATATCAAGGCATATCAGTGTGAAGGTTTGGAAGTTAACCCTTTCCCAACTGACGACAATATATTTACATCAGCGGGCCTGGAATTTAAAAATGGTGCCTGCTGGCACATGAAGCGTGCACTGTGGCTGCTGGATGTCTGCTGTTATAAAGAGCAGACACCTGACACCAATTTCTGTGATTGCCAATATTGGCGGTTGCAGACTTATTACCCCATACCTGCAACAGCCCCTGTTTGGTCATCATATTATATAGCAGCTAGTTTTCAGGCCCTTATGGCAATAAGCGGGATGAGGCTTTTATAGGGCTATGACATCACAGGGGGATTTTCCCATGGAGCATTGTCACAAAGTCTTGATAAACAGCTGGTGTCTGTAAGGAGAGTCAGCAATTCCCTAAACTGCATCCAAGGCATCTCACTCAGTCAGCTAGAAATCCTACTCTGTACTGATGAGGGGCAAGCACCCCCAAACAGCTGGCTGTGGAAGGATATTTGGCTTTGCTATTTTCCCATGTCATCTCTCAAGGCTTGTCAAAAGTCGAACTTTGATTCAAAGGTGGCACTGGTGAGATGGTTCTCTTTCCCTATGAGATATCCCTTAGCATAACATTTCTCTGGGAATTCGCAGAGCAATGAGGTTCATTATCACAATCCCTTATGTGCAGCCTAATAGAAAGAGGTTGCTTTAAGGGGATAATGGGGGGTTACACTGTACAACTTCGCAGGTTGCACATATTGCATGCCAAACCCTGAATATAAGCTATAAGGAGGCCAAGTCCTTCAGTAAAAGCAACAGCAGCAGCAGCAGCAATAATGGTGACAACCAATTGATGCTGAGTGGCATCAGATAAGATAAGATCAACTTTATGATCATACTTTTGAAATAACAGGATAATTTAGTGGTTTGAAATTTAATACACTGTAAACTAGAACTGTATCAGATTGATGCGCTTTGGGAAATCTAATAAAAGAAAAACTTGTTGTGAAATTTATATTGAGCATACTGGTTAAGGATATTCAATTAAAAGGGTCATCTGAGATCATGAAAAACGTTCCTATAATCAGCATTTGCATTAAAATAGAAAAGGCAGGCTCCTCACCAATCAGATATTAATGGCCTATCCTGAAGATAAGAGCCTAGAAAACCCCTTTAAGGCAGCTTGATACAGTATAAATAGAGTGTGTATGTTGAGGAACGGAATATTAATGAGATATATCTGTATTAGGGCGCATTCAGATGACCGTATATTTGTGTTCGCATGCAGAAGAATTTATTTCAATGGGTCCGCAAAAGATGCGGACAGCACACGTATGCTGTCCGCATCCGCACTTCCGCTCCGTGGCCCTGCTAAAAAGAAAGAACATATCCTATTCTTGTCCGTTTTTATGGACAAGAATAGGCATTTCTATCATAGGGCATGCCATTCTGCAAAATGTGGAAAGCACACAGCCAGTATCCGTGTTTGCGGATCCGCAATTTTCGGACGCCAAAATAGATACGGTCGTCTGAATGAGCCCTTATACTAAGACATGGTTTACAGATCTTCTATAAGAAGTGTGTGCAGTGAACAGGCAGGCAAGAAGTCAGATTGTAAGCTATTGGGCACTTTGTTTTTTTTTTATAAGTGGAGGCCAGGCAATGCTGCTATTCAATCACAGAGAAGACTGTAATATAACCATAGGATGCATTTAGATGTGTATGGCTTCTTTCAAATCAGCACCACTGTATTTATATCTCATCAGCCACAAAAACATCATCCCTCATGCTATATAATGGAACCTATTTCATCTCTAAATGTCCTTAGTTCAATCTCCATCCGCAATAAACAGGCGGAGAGTCTTACAGGCTCTACTGCTCTCCAGCCTCTTTCCCATTTCTCGGTGATGTGCGTCTCTCAACAGTCTCTAAATGTGTCCACTCATTTCAACACATCGACGTTCAGCTGTTATGCTCGGGTGTCTCCTGGTGTTTGACCTCAAACCTTTTCTCAAAGCTATAACATTTCATCTGAAAATCACAATTTCCTTTTGCTGGTGATTTGTAATCATCACACCACCAGCAAAGGTCTCTTATCAACAGGCGTTTGGCTTTCTGTTGCTCAGCATCAAAAAACTTGCTTCCTTTTGATGTTTTCACAACATGTGGGTAATTGTGATAATTATTCCTGTTATGATTAGGTATTTTCATTTTTGAGACTAATGGCTAATAACGTGAGCTAGTGTCAGATACCTGCAAAGTTTCAGTAGGAAAGGTCACTTTTACATTACTGTTACACGAGATAATACAAGTAATATGGCATCCCACCATGCCATCAGAATAAAAGTGTTAATTGTAAAACTTCAAGAAAGCAAAATGTTAAATTACTAAGAATTACCATTCACTATAATGGACATCGGTGGTGTTCTGGCTGCAACCCATCAAATGTGGCGAGAAGTGGAGGGACAAATACCGCTACTGGTCACCTGGGCTGGCAGTGCTGGATCCGAACATCTCTGGCAGGCTGCTCCCGTGCCGAAACAGCCTGCCATCAGGGGCGGATTGGCCATAGACCTTACAGGGAAATTTCCCAGTGGGCCGATGTCCAGGGGACAACCTGGGCCCTCCTCACTGCCGGGCAGTGGAAGTTTTTGGGGATGTATTTTGTGTTGCTGCCAGTATTTTGCGATGGACTGTTGTATTTGGCTCTGTTGGGTGGAATAATGTGCCACAATATGGTATTGCTGGCCCTGCCTTCCATCAACTTGGACTCGACTACAAAATGGGGCTACTTTTAGTATTTTTTCCAGGGTCACTTTGAGTTCCCAGTCCGCCCCTGCCTGCCATGAATGTAAATTGCTAGTGTCAAACTAGCCCAATCCTCCACCAGAGGCCATGTCAAAGCTAGTACATTTGAGATTTCTTTTAAGGCTTAACTTAGTTTGCCAGGCATCGTAAGTGTTAGTCTTGATTGCTTACATCTAAGCAAAATTCTTGCATACAGTACATGCAACCCAAAATGTTTTCAAACACATGCACACCCAGACATGCAAGTAAAACCTAAGCCATATCCTTGTGAGACGGTAATCGCTTCCTCAGACTTCATAGCTGTTTGCGCTATCTGCAGCAGCAATAATTCTAACACATAAACCCTGTATGTCAGTCTTTTCACATCCCACTTGGTGTCTGGTTCACAGGAAAAGGTCAGAAAATGATGGAAACACCACTGAAATGGTTTGGGAACAGCATGGGGAGGATGTCTGGATGCATCTTGGACTCCTAAGTATTTAGGATGTTCAAACGTTATAGAGAAGACGTAGCACAGGTAATATCGCCGTCACTAATGGCAGAAAAAATTACACTGAATGTCACAGGTATTTAGGATGTTTAAACGTTATACAGCAGATGTAGCACAGGGAATGTCGGCTTGATTAGCGGAAGAAAAAAATACACTGGATGTCACAGGTATTTAGGATGCACAAACGTTATACAGCACAGGTGGTGTTAAGGTCAGGCAATTGTTCGCAAATTTTGGCCCAAAAAAACTAGATGTTGCAGCCAGATAAAACAATAGTCCTAATAGAACTTTTGGGTCTTTTGAAAAGAAAAACTAAACCTGCCTAGCCAAATCCTATCCCTACACTATCTGTCCCTCTTTGCAGCAGCTCTCCCAGCTACATAGCACCCGATGATGTGTTCCTGGCCAGCCAATCACTGTAATGCCAGTAGCCAACATGGCTACGGCAGTACAGTGAATGGCAGTACCTCTCCGCACGCTGATTGGCTGCGTAGCAGCCAAGAAACGTGCGGGGAGGGGACTCGAGCATGGCGCTCGAGCACACACGGTGTTTGGCCGAACACCGCGATGTGCCGAGCAGCGCCATGCCCGGACGAATATAGTGATCGGGCGAGCATGCTCGCCCAACACTACTAAAATCCTCTTTAAGTATGCAAGTATATAGTGGGACAAATCAGACTAAATGCAAATACATTCAATAGCTGTCAGACGATCATGTATGTGTACTCTATGGTAGAGAGAAGAAAGCCGCTGCCAGGCACTTCTAGTAAGAGCTTATCTCCCAGGAGAACAGAAGGATCAGGTGAAAATATTAAATTTGCCCGATCATTCTCTCCCCAACATCATCTCGCCACACACATTAAACTGCCGGCTGAACCTGCCATTCTCTCAAGTTCGTCCGAAAATACTCTAATGTGCATGGGGGCCTTAAGGCTGATCATATACTTTAGATAACAGTTACATCGGATATTTCGGCGAATACTCTTTGGTTTCCAGTCTTGTAAACATGAATCTAGTTAAATATTAAATGGTGTGATTTAATGAATAACCCCTTAACAAATGCCATCCAGGAGGCATCACTTGCTGCTCATCACGTCAGTATTTTACAACTGGTTGTCCATAGCTACAGAAGGAGAACATGGGAGGTGAACTCCAACACAAGCCCTTCTTCTATTTGCTCAGCTTGTGAGCTCAACCACTTCACTGAAACACGGGAGATAACGTATCTCTAAAGGGAGATTAGCACTTAGGAATTTGTCATTATAGATTCTGTTACACATAAACTATTCTCTTTTCACTACTAGATCAGATAGCAGCATATTAAGATAATGAGCAGCAAGTAAATGAATACCAGCTTAGGCTCAAGCTTAACCTTTTCTGCCCACTGTCATTTTTCTAACATAGTTATAGACTCAGATATTCTAAAAGAATTACCATACATCAGGCATTTAGTTGTACGAAAACACCTAAATGCTTTAACATTGTATGTGGAAAAGTTCTGCGGAACAATGAGGTTCATAATGAAAAACTATGGGGGTCATTTATTATATTAGGCGTATCTCTGGCGCAGATTTGCGACTTTTCACACCAGGTCTAAAAAATGTGGGAGTGGAGTATGTGGGAGTGGAGTAGGTGGGGAAGAGGCCGGGTCGGTAGGCCCATTTCATTTTCCATACCTATTTTGGGTGTAGAAAAGGGTCTAAATGTACAGGTAGGAAGCAACTTTACATTTAGAAGCAGCGGTGGATCCGCTGAAGTTAAGGAGAGGCCTGCGTCTCTAAATAACTTTGGCTGATCCACCGACAGCGGAGAGACTTATTAATACGAGTCTAAAATGCCGGTTATAATAGATGTGCCCTTATGTTTAAGACAGCGGTATAAAATAAAGAAAACGAAAATGAAACCTTCTTCACCTTTTAAATGTCCCGTTGCTCCAGCACTGCCACTCTCACCATCAATCATATCAATCATGTGTTGTTCATAGTGCATATAACCGCTGCAGCCAAACAGCTGTCAAATTTTCATGAATGACATGTGAGTACAGTGATTGGCAGCAGTCATGCGAATGATAAATAACACTGTAAGCCCAGCAGGACTGAAGTGTCAGTGGGCTGAAAGACAGTGTTAGAGAGGTAAGGCATTTAAAAGGATATATATATATATATATATATATATATATATATATATATACCAAAAGTTTAGACACACCTTCTCATTCAAAGAGTTTTCTGTATTTTCACGACTATGAAAATTGTAGATTCACACTGAAGGCATCAAAACTATGAATTAACACATGTGGAATTATATACTGTGTGAAACAACTGAAAATATGTCTTATATTCTAGGTTCTTCAAAGTAGCCACCTTTTGCTTTGATTACTGCTTTCCACACTCTTGGCATTCTCTTGATGAGCTTCAAGAGGTAATCACCTGAAATGGTATTCCAACAGTCTTGAAGGAGTTCCCAGAGATGCTTAGCACTTGTTGGCCCTTTTGCCTTCACTCTGCGGTCCAGCTCACCCCAAACCACCTCTATTGGGTTCAGGTCTGGGAACTGTGGAGGCGAGGTCATCTGGCGTAGCACCCCATCACTCTCCTTCTTGGTCAAATAGCCCTTACACAGCCTGGAGGTGTGTTTGGGGTCATTGTCCTGTTGATAAATAAACGATGGTGAAACTAAACGCACGCCGGATGGAATAGCATGCCGCTGCAAGATGCTGTGTTAGCCATGCTGGTTAAGTATGCCTTCAATTTTGAATAAATCCCCAATAGTGTCACCAGCAAAGCACCCCCACACCATCACACCTCCTCCTCCATGCTTTACGGTGGAAACCAGGCATGTAGAGTCCATCCGTTCACTTTTTCTGCGTTATACAAAGACACGGTGGTTGGAACCAAAGATCTCAAATTTGGACTCATCACACCAAAGCACAGATTTCCACTGGTCTAATGTCCATTCCTTGTGTTCTTTAGCCCGAACAAGTCTCTTCTGCTTGTTGTCTGTCCTTAGCAGTGGTTTCCTAGCAGCTATTTTACCATGAAGGCATGCTGCACACAGACTCCTCTTAACAGTTTTTGTAGAGATGTGTCTGCTGCTTGAAGGCATTGACCTGGTCTCTAATCTGAGCTGCTGTTAACCTGCGATTTCTGAGGCTGGTGACTCGGATGAACTTATCCTCCGCAGCAGAGGTGACTCTTGGTCTTCCTTTCCTGGGGAGGTCCTCATGTGAGCCAGTTTCTTTGTAGCGCTTGATGGTTTTTGCAACTGCACTTGGGGACACTTTCAAAGTTTTCCCAATTTTTCGGACTGACTGACCTTCATTTCTTAAAGTAATGATGGCCACTCGTTTTTCTTTACTTAGCTGCTTTTGTCTTGCCATAATACAAATTCTAACAGTCTATTCAGTAGGACTATCAGCTGTGTATCCACCTGACTTCTGCCCAACACAACTCATGGTCCCAAACCCATTTATAAGGCAAGAAATCCCACTTATTAAACCTGACAGGGCACACCTGTGAGGTGAAAACCATTTCAGGTGACTACCTCTTGAAGCTCATCAAGAGAATGCCAAGAGTGTGCAAAGCAGCAATCAAAGCAAAAGGTGGCTACTTTGAAGAACCTAGAATATAAGACATATTTTCAGTTGTTTCACACTTTTTTGTTAAGTATATAATTCCACATGTGTTAATTCATGGTTTTGATGCCTTCAGTGTGAATCTACAATTTTCATAGTCATGAAAATACAGAAAACTCTTTGAATGAGAAGGTTTGTCCAAACTTTTGGTCTGTACTGTATATTGAGGTCTAGTTTGCTGTTAACCCTTGCTGTGTTGCAAGAAAAAAAATTATTAACGTGAATAATCTACCAAAAAATTGAAATTTTGAAGTTTCACTTCCATTTTCCTTTAATTCTTGTGGACCACCTCAAGGGTTAATAAAGTTTGTAACATCAGTTTTTTTTATAATTTGAGGGGTGTAGTTTCTAAAATGGGGTCAGTTATTAGTGGTTCCCATTAGGTAAGCCTCCCAAAATCACTTTATAACTGAATTGGTGCTCAAAAAAAGTGGTTTTGGAAATTTTGTTGAAAATTTGAAAAACTGCTTCTAAACTTCTAAGCCCTCTAACTTCCTAAAAAAATAAAATGACATTTACAAAATGATGCCAACATATAGTAGACATATGGATAATGTTAAGTAATAAATATTTTATGAGGTATCACTTTCTGTTTTAAAAGCAGAGAAATTGAAATTTTGAAAATTTTTCAATATTTTTGTTAAATTTGGTATTTTTTCATAAATAAATGTGAAATATATTGACTCAAATTTATGACCGTCATGAAGTACAATGTGTCACAAGAAAACAATCTCAGAATGGCCTGGATAAGTAAAAGCATTCTAAAGTTATTACCACATAAAGTGACACGTCAGATTTGCAAAAATCGGCCTGGGATTTAAGGTGAAAAGTGGCTCGGTACTGAAAGGGTTAAAGCATAGATTCTCTGCTTTCAAACAACCAGGTCCACATCCCTTGCTGCTGCAGAGGCATAGATACAAAGAGAAAGCAGGCCTGCCCCCTTCAGTTGACTTTGATCTCAGCCAGCCTGGGGAGCAGGGGGCTTAGAAAAATCACCTTCTCTGATGACCCCAGGGAGAGGATAACATGGACTTCTGGAATATGTTGCACCATCATCAAGCTAAGCCACTGTGATGAATTGGGTGCAGGTCTAGACAGCTTATGTCATTTTTATTATTTATTAGTAAATCTTGGCTACTGGTTTTATGCGTTTTCAACCATCTCTGGTGGTGGCTTATTTTCCTGCCAAACAAAAGGATTTAGTGTTAAAATTCTAAGGGGGAGATTTATCTATTTTGGCACGGTTTGCACCATAACTAATTTTCAGTGCTGGAGATGAAAGCGGAGAAAATTGCGACCCAATTTATCTAATGTCATAAAGACCATAATAAATAAGACGTGGTGCAGATTTTGATACAACATTTTTGGCCAGCTCTGCTGGAGTATGCCAATGTTTTAACAAAAGGTTGCAATTTTGCTTTGTTTGACTATAGATCCACCTTTTCTCTGATAACACATTCATTAAAGTGATGTTAACCATACCCACTTTTCTCGCCAGATTTTTATTTTGGCTTGAATGCTTCTTTATGGCGTGAATACTTATGATGGTATGTGTTAAATTGATGTAAACTAGATGGCTGGTAAATTTGTGCATTTTGCACTACTTTTGTAGGGGCAGATTGATTGATAAATCTCCCCCTAAGTGCTCTATCATTTTCCTTCCTTTGGCAGCTCCCTGTACAGATTAGAGTGTCAGAAGATCCCACCAAAAAGTGTGTTTTTTATTTATTTATTTTTTTTAAAGAGTAATACACTTTATAACTTTTTTAAAAAAATTTTTTTTAATTTTTTGCATTACTATATATGATGCATAACAATCAATCAAGCATCAAAAAACCATAAACAAACACTACACATCACAAGTAGTAAAAATTAGAGCCAGACAGATAATATTTAGGGATAGAGATTTTTTTTTTCTTTCTATTAACACATTCCTCTTCCTAGGGACAGCATGCAGTTTACCACATCAGCGTACATCGGTATATCTTTGTCACACTTTTAAGCATGATTACATTTTAACAACAATCTGACACTAAAACCGATGACGATCCCTGGTACAGATATAAGCTCGTTTCATCTAGACTTTCTGAGAAACCAGGGCATTCATTATTTCATCAATTCTTTCGCTTGGAAAGGTGGTAGAAATATATCAAACAGGCCTGGGTGATCGTTATTACAGGCTGAATTCTGGTAATTTGAAAGACAGCATTTAAGATTTGATGGAGTGAAGAAGAATTTGCAGCACTTAAAACTGGAAGGGACTACACATGATGGGTGATTTTTTTATTTTTTTTTTCCAGACGAATCAATAATTGACTGAAAAAAACTTATTCTTATAAGCAAAATGAGAGTCTGGTTATGGACTTTAGCTCAAAGAACGTTGTTGGTTAAGAAACAAACAAACAAAAAAAAACAAACAGCTGAAATGATGGCCAAAGACAATATTTAGGGAACATTCACACAGTGAAAAAAAAAACACCATTAAGAACAGATACAGTTCAGTTTTTCTTGACCATTTTGCATCTATTTTCAGGCAGGCTATCTATTTATTAATGACCCTTTTGCATCCATTTTTTTTTATACAATTTTTTTTAACCCCAGCCCTTACTGTGCCCTCAGTATAGTATGCGCTCTGTAGTGCCCCCAGGACAATAATTGGCCGCTAATATATACAGTGCCTTGCGAAAGTATTCGGCTCCCTGGAACTTTTCAACCTTTTGCCACATTTCAGGCTTCAAACAAAAAGATATAACATTTTAAATTTTTGGTGAAGATTTAACAAGTGGGTCACAATTGTGAAGTGGAACGAAATTTATTGGATCATTTAAACTTTGTTTCTAATAATAAAACTGAACAGTTGGGCGTGCAAAATTATTCGGCCCATTTACTTTCAGTTCAGAAAACTCACTCCAGAAGTTCACTGAGGATCTCTGAATGATCCAATGTTGTCCTAAATGACTGATGAAGATAAATAGAATCCACCTGTGTGTAATCAAGTCTCCGTATAAATGCACCTGCTCTGTGATAGTCTCAGGGTTCTGTTTAAAGCACAGAGAGCATCATGAAGACCATGGAACACACCAGGCAGGTGATACTGTTGTGGAGAAGTTTAAAGCCGGATTTGGATACCAAAAGATTTCCCAAGCTTTAAACATCCCAAGGAGCACTGTGCAAGCGATCATATTGAAATGGAAGGAGTATCAGACCACTGCAAATCTACCAAGACCTGGCCATCCCTCTAAACTTTCATCTCAAACAAGGAGAAGACTGATCAGAAATGCAGCCAAGAGGCCCATGATCACTCTGGATGAACTGCAGAGATCTACAGCTGAGGTGGGAGAGTCTGTCCATAGGACAACAATCAGTCGAACACTTCACAAATCTGGCCTTTATGGAAGAGTGGCAAGAAGAAAGCCATTTCTCAAAGATATCCAAGTCTTGTTTACAGTTTGCCACAAGCCACCTGGGAGACACACCAAACATGTGGAAGAAGGTGCTCTGGTCAGATGAAACCAAAATCAAACTTTTTGGAAACAATGCAAAACTATATGTTTGGCGTAAAAGCAATACAGCTCATCACCCTGAACACACGATCGCCACTGTCAAACATGGTGGTGGCAGCATCATGGTTTGGGCCTGCTTTTCATCAGCAGGGACAGGGAAGATGGTTAAAATTGATGGGAAAATGGATGGAGCATAAAGCAAAATCTACAATGGAATGGTTCAAAAATAAACGTATCCAGGTCTTAGAATGGCCGAGTCAAAGTCCAGACCTGAATCCAATTGAGAATATGTGGAAAGAGCTGAAAACTGCTGTTCACAAATGCTCTCCATCCAACCTCTAAGAGCTCGAGCTGTTTTGCAAGGAAGAATAGGCAAGAATGACTTGCAGCTGTAATCGCAGCAAAAGGTGGCGCAACAAAGTATTATTGCAAGGGGGCCGAATAATTTTGCACGTCCCACTTTTCAGTTTTATTATTACAAAAAAAGTTTAAATGATCCAATAAATTTCGTTCCACTTCACAATTGTGATCCACTTGTTGTTGATTCTTCACTAAAAATTTAAAATGTTATATCTTTTTGTTTGAAGCCTGAAATGTGGCAAAAGGTTGAAAAGTTCCAGGGGGCCTAATACTTTCGCAAGGCACTGTATTATGAACCCTTTAGTGACCTCAATATCTATAATGTACCACTTAGTGTCATATTAGAGGCCACTTGGTTCACCTTTATATATAACTGCCCCCAGGTCTTGCTACATCCAGTGCAGACTAATGGGGGTCATTTATAAAACTGGTGTAAAGTAGAACTGGCTCAGTTGCCCATAGCAACCAATCAGATTTCATTGGAATCTCATTTTCCAAAGGAGGTTTGTTGTTTTCTTTGTTTATTTATTTATTTTTTGAACTGATGAAAGTCCTTTATTCCATAATGTACCCATTATTAACAGCTTTATTAACAGCTATTAGAGGAGAGCATGTCTGTCTATATGACCATTAAATACAGGCCCATTTATTTCAATGGGATCTGTCTGGCAGGGAAAATTAGCAAAAATAGGACATGTACTATTTTTTGACGCCCAATATTCACTGGTCATAAAAAAAAAAAATGGCCATGTGAATAGCCCCATAGGCATTAATTGGTTATGAAAATGGCCAGATGATGGTTACAGAAATGGCTGTCACAACGAGCACTTTGTAAAGAATAAAATTTTCTTCTTGTGGATACATTTTAGGTTATGGACAACATGGCATAACTCAAGCATACTATCTAACCACTGGTCAGTCACACAACCCAAATTGCATAACTGTGACTGTCACATGATTTCAGTAATTCACCTTAACCGGAAGTGAATGGAAAGTATTGATTCTAAATTCCAAGTGTTTATATGTTGATAACTTATCCTCAGGAAAGTTCGTCAGCATCAGATCAGTGGGAGGTCTACTCCCAGCACCCTCTGGAGAATGCTTCAGCCTCGTCTTAGGTTCATCTCAGTTCCATTCAAGTGAATGAGTCTGAAAAGCAATACCAAGCAGAGCTGCTATCCAATGGATGGGGCTGCACTTGGTAAGCTGTGAGGAGTCCACAGCCTCTTCAAACAGCTGATAAGAGGGTGTCGGGAGTCAGACCCCCACCAATCAGATACTGATGACCTAACCTGATAATAGGTCACCATTATTAAACACCTGGACAACTCTTTTAAATCAACTGCAATCTGAGTTACACTATGCAACTTAAAGGGATTCTGTCACCAGGTTTATAAAGTTATTCACACTACCGGATAGGGCTTATTGCGGTCAATGTAAAAAAGTTATTCTTATTGATCCTAGAGATTTATTTGATGTTAAAAAAATCGTTTTTAGATTATAGTGTGCAGGCGGCACTCCGCTCAGGTCGCGGTGCACGTGTCTGTGGATGGCGTCCAAGACAATATTACGGAGAAAAGACCGGCACTCGCTTTGTTTCTTTATAGAAAATGCTACTTTATTGCCACATCAATTGATGTGGCAATAAAGTAGCATCTTCTATAAAGAAACAAAGCGAGTGCCGGTCTTTTCTCCGTAAAAAAATCGTTTTTAGTGATATGCAAATTACTCACATAAGGAGCTCAAGGGGATGTCCCAAGCGCCGTTGGAGCCCAGCACCGCCCACCTACTTAATCCGCGCATGCGCAGTACCTCAAGCAGTCTGCGCCCGTGCGGTCTATTGGCATCGGCCTCAAGGATATTCGTGCACATGCGCCAACACTCTGCGCACTTCGCTTTGCAAGAAGATTTGCAGTGAATAATAAGTAGGTGGGCGGTGCTAGGCTCCAACAGTTGCGGCGTGGCCGGGCTCCAACGGCTCCAACGGCGCTGGGGACATCCCCTTGGGCTCCTTATGTGAGTAATTTGCATATCACTAAAAACGATTTTTTTAACATCAAATACATCTCTAGGATCAATAAGAATAACTTTTTTACATTGACCGCAATGAGCCCTATCCGGTAGTGTGAATAACTTTATAGGCCAAAACCTGGTGACAGAATCCCTTTAACCACTTCCCATCCGGACTTACCCCTTCCTGACCAGGCCTAATTTTGCAAATCTGACATGTGTGACTTCATGTGGTAATAACTTTGGAACGCTTTTACATATCCAAGCGATTCTGAGACTGTTTTCTCGTGAAACATTGTACTTCAAGTTAATGGTACATTTGAGTCAATACGTTTTAATTTTATTTATAAAAAAAATCCAAAAGTTAATGAAAATTTGAAAAAATTCACAGTTTTCTAAATTTGAATCTGCTTTTAAGACAGATAGTGATACCCCATAAAATCCTTTTTAATGTACATTCCCCATATGTCTACTTTATGTTGGCATCATTTTGGTAGTGTCATTTAATTTTTTTAGGACAGTAGAAGGTTAAGAATTTTAGACGCAATTTTTGCAGTTCTGAAGTCAGTTTGTGAGGCTTACATAATAAAAACCACCCATAAATTACCCCATTTTAGAAACACCCCTCAAACTATTCAAAACTGGTTTTAGACATGTTATTAACCCTTTAAGTATTCCACAGGAATTAAAGCAAAATAGATGTGAAATTTCAAAATTTCACTTTTTTTTGCAGATTTTCCATTTTAATCATTTTTTTCCTGTAACACATCAAGGGTTAACAACAAAACAAAACTCAATATTTATTACCCCGATTCTGCAGTTTGCAGAAACACACCACATGTGGTCGTAAACTGTTATTTGGGGATACGCCAGGGCTCAGAAGGGGAGGAGCAGCATCTGCATTTTCTAACATGGAATTTTTTGTCATGGTTTGTAAGTGATAACTTTTAAATTATTTTGTGGACTGAGCTACGTGAGGTCTTATTTTTTGCGGGACAAGCTGTGCTTTTTATTGGCACCATTTTGGGGTACATCCGGCTTTCTGATCACTTTTTAATATAATTTTTGGGAGGTTAACTAAAAAAAAAAAAGCAGTTTAGGGGCATTTTTCTATATTGTTTTTTTTACACCGTTCACTTGATGGGGTAGATCATGTGATATTTTTGTAGAGCCAGTTGTTACGGATGCAACGATACCAAATATATCAATTTTTTATTTTATTTTTTTTATGTTTTACACAATAAGAGTATTTTTAGAAAAAAAATCATGTTTTTGTGGGCTATGATCTTGTGTGTGGGCTCATTTTTTGCGGGATGAGGTGACGTTTTTATTGCTATCATTTTGGGATGCATACAACTTTTTGATTGTTTGATATGTTTTTTGGTAGGTGAGGCAACAAAAAAAAGCTGTTTTGGCATAATTTTTATTAGATTTTTTTTTACGCAGTTCACTTGATGGGGTAGATAATGTGATATTTTTATAGAGCCGGTCGTCTCGGATGCGGTGATACCAAATATGTCTATTTTATTTATTTTTATTTGTAACATTTTTTTATGACATATTTGGGGGGGAAATTGTTTTTTTATATGTGATTTTTTTTATTTTTACATAATACTCTATTTTTTTTTTTATTTTACACTTTGTGTCCCCCATAAGGTCATACAAGACCTCAGGGGGATTATTTTTTTTATTTTTTATTTTACACTTTGTGGTCCCCATAAGGTCATACAAGACCTCAGGGGGACATTTACCTTCACTTATTTATTTATTTTTTTTTTAAATGTGATTTCTCCTGTAACTGGGGCTGACATAGTTACAGGGGAAATACATCCCCAGAGAGGCTGTACAGCATAATACTATGCTGTACAGCCTCAGTGCAGGGCTGATCGGGTCTATGAGAGACCCGGCAGCTCCTGCACACTCCCGGCAATAGCGCTTCCTGCTCTGTATACACAGCACTCGGTGAGTGCTGTGTATACAGCAATCTACAAGGCAGGGACCCCTGGGAATGGTCCCTGCCTTCTCTTTGGGGTACCCTGCTGTCACTGATCACTGTGCAGCTGCACGATTAGCGTGCAGCTGTTATTTCTGAATGGACGTTCAGAAACGTCCATTCAGAAATAGACAACCACTTCACGGACGTTTATATCCTATGGGCGGACGTGAAGTGGTTAAAAAGGTTTTCCCATTACAAGGGATGGCACGTTGTTAGGGTATGTCATCAATTTGTGATTGGTGACATCCGATTGCCAAACCCTTCGTAATGCTGAAAATGATGGGGCAGCAGTGCTAGATTAGAGCTGCGGTCCTTTGAGCTGTAAATCGTTGATCTCGGACCCTTTAACACATGCCTATGGAAACAGCACAGCTCCGCAAACTGAGAAGAGCAGGCAAGCGGATTCAGTTATTTTACAATTTTGGATTAAAATGCAATCAAAGAGAAGACAGAAAGAAGGGGAAAAGGGTTTTCGAAATGCTTATTATTATATATAAACTATTATTGGCCAGTGTCTGGAGGAAACCACTTTCATGTGTTTCATGACAAACTGCAGACCCTTGGAACAAGCTGAAATTACACGACAAGACACAGACCAGATTTTCTCATTTCCGAATATAATAAATCATAAAGAGAGATTTATAATGGTTACAGCGTGAGCCCAAGTCAATAACATTAAAAGTATATAGCCAATAATAAACAAGTCTAACGTTACATACAAGCCGCATTACATCCTTATTTCACATGGTGTAATTATCGAGGACCACAAGCTCAATGAGCCTTTTATCCTGTACATTTTAGTAATTAAAGGCTTACTAACCTCAAAACAGATCTGCAGAATAAAGAAATGTGTTACATGGGCCTGACATTGTGTCTGTCTTGCCTCAACCTCTACCTGCTTTATGTACTACATATATACCAAGACACTTATATGCATGATGCCCTATGGCAATTATGTATATTTAAAGGGGTTATCCCATGATCCATGTAAAATAATGAAAATTAGACACCATATTATACATGACAATCTCTTTCTAACAAAGCTAGAACCAGCCCTGTACCTCACATGGATCTGGAGATCTCCACATTCATTGCTCTGCTAGATTTATTTCAAGCTGACAATTTAGGGGTATGTCCTTTCTGCTGCAGCTTTCTTCCTGTAACCATCACAGCTTCTAACCAAAGGTACAACTGGTGGCAGCTGAAGGATGGAACTGAGCATGTGCATTGACCTGAGCAAGGTGTGCAGAGAAATATGCAAAAGAACACACAGTAGGAGGTACTCTACAGATACATATGACTGAATAGCTCAGTGGTTATACCAGAAATGCTCAACTTGTGGCCCTCTAGCTGTTGCAAAACTACAACTCCCAGCATGCTTGGACAGCCTATAGCTATTAGGGCATGCTGGGAGCATGCTGGAGGGCCGCTGGCTGAGCATCCCTGGGCCATACTAATATTTTAACCACATCAAGGTGCTGGTTTGGTATTTTCTGTCAGACAACCTTCAACTTTTCTGTGATTTAGCTATATACACAGGGGCAGATTGGGAACTTAAAGTGGCCATGAAACAAACCTAAAAGTGGCCCCATGTTGTAGGTGTGTCCAAATTGACAGAAGATAGGACAAAACAAGTTAGAAGGGACAACAGAAGTAGGCAGAGCCTGCAGTACCATAGTGAAGGACAGAATACCAACCCAGCAGAACCAAATACCAAAAGGGCAGCCCAAATTCCAGCCCTCCAACCACAGTATTCAACTGTATTACCGTCAGGAGGAAGGTAATACAGTTAAGTCCAGGAGGGCACCTGTGGACATTGAGCATCAGATCATTATGTACCTGGCCTGTGGCCATCAAGAGGACTTGAGTGGCCCCCTGGGAAATTTCCTTGTAGGTTCTA
Source organism: Rhinella marina (assembly GCA_900303285.1). NCBI lineage: Eukaryota > Metazoa > Chordata > Amphibia > Anura > Bufonidae > Rhinella > Rhinella marina. Next base: position 644,685 of record ONZH01020026.1, on the reverse strand, counting down.
TGGCCAATTTCCCCATGTATACAGGTGGAGCTACACAAAAACATCTGTGCAACTTGTCGGTGTTTGACCATTTTGGGCTTAAGCTATAAGTGTTGCGCGGCAGATCTAATGATTGTCAACGGGGGCACATTTCAGTCACAGAAAGTCTAATATGTCTTAAAAATCCATGGTAATGTTCCATCATATCGGAATCAGTTTTTCAGAATAAAGAAATATAACCATCCATTACATATATGAATGGTTCTTGTGCTACTGAAAGGGTGACAGGGAGGTCATGTCCTCAATATGGATCCAGTTGAGATCAATATGGGTTTGATAAGGCTCACTAGGTCAAGTGAATACTGAATGACAGATATTTTTAGATATTTCCAGACAAGTGTTTGGAGAGAAATGTAAATTGGAGAAGAGAAGGAAAAGGAAGACACTTTCTTTCCTCCATTTTGCTAATTAATATGTCAGAGCTCATAAAGAAGAAAGTCGTCAGCTTTTCTTGGGCACTGCATCATTTTAAAAGAGCAATGTCAGCAGAGTCTCGGCAGACAGTCAATACATATTAAAAAGAGTTCCAAGCGCTAAATCAAAATGAAATGCGAAAAGGGGAAAGGATAGGAAAGAAGATGGCTAATAAATAATAACACTGGGAACAAAAGCAACAGTATTTTATTATATTATTACTGGGAGCTTTCTGAAATGAAGAAACATAGAAATGGCAAAAATATGTATTACAGTATAATATATATATATATATATATATATATATATATATATATATATATATTTTAGATGGATTTAATTTTCCATATATATGCATTACAGCAGCAGTCCATAAAGCAACATTGTATAAATTGTGGTACTTGGAAACACAGAATGCCATATAAATTAATGGGTCACTCTGTAGTGTAAGTATAAAACCTAAAAAAGTCTGTAAAAGTCTGTAACAATGTATACCACCTTCAATGGACCGAGCCACCAAACGGCACAACGCAAGTATCCCCCAGATATCTATACAAGTCTCCACTGTACAATTTCACATTCTACAAATTACAAGACTTACAGCGGAAATTTGGCATATTAATTAATACAGTGTGTCATTGTATGCAGGATGGGTTGCACAGTAGGAATCCAGTTTTGGCAAAAAGGTGGCCTGTAATACAGCGGTTCCTCAAATTAAAATGGCCTAAGGACACTGTAGGGGGGATTTAAGCCCTGCCTTTCAAAATTCTGGGGGTCATTTATTATTTGAGATCGCTTTCATGTCACTTTTAAGTCTGGTTAACACTGTGTGGTTGCACCAAATTTATGAAATGGTGCACAGTTTTCATGTATTTGGTGCAACTGCATTTGGTTGTATGGCTTAGTTCTTAAAAAAAAAAAAATACACCAGGGGGCTGCCTGGTGTAGGATGCAACTTTTCTGCGACATTTCAGGTGTTGCAGACAGTAAATGTACTATAATCCAGGTCTAATCTCACTTTTCTATCTTAAACGTAGACCACATTGAAAAGTGGAGTGTCTTCAAAATGTTTCAAAAAAGTCTCAAGTCATGGCAACTAGACCAAAAACCTGACATATTTTGTTTAATAAATGCCCCCACTCTGTCTTTAAAAAGTCACAACACAGGGCTTTTGTAACTTTTTGAGGCTATTTGCGCAAAAGCTTTGCAACTTTTTGAATTAATAACACCAGTCACTACAGTTTTAAAAAGTTAAATTTATGACTAAAACTTTTTTTTAAAAAAATTCACACAAAAGTTCCAAAACCACTCTAGTAGGAGTAGCTGCCAAAAAATGGAGCAGCATTTCCAGACAAAAGTATTAGGTTTAAAGATAGGCCAAATTTAACAACCAACATGCACCATTTGATAAATCTGGCACACAGGGGAGATTTATCAAAACTGGTATAAAGGAAAACCGGCTTACTTGCCCACAGAAACTGATTTCATCTTTTATTTTTCTCCTTTGAAAAATGAAAGTTGGAATCTGACTGGTTGCTATGGGCAACAAAGCCAGTTTTCCTTTACACCAGTTTTGATAAATCTCCCCCAGTGTATATCAACGTAGACTCAAAGAAAATTGATTTCAATTAACCGCATGGTAAATTCCCCCCATTGTTTTTTCTTGGCCCATCTTAACTTGAAACCACATTCAACATACACTGCACTACCAATCTGTGGCACGTGTGATGGGCTGGAAGACCCAACTAATCAGCATGGACATTTCTCTGGTAAAACACCTGTATTAGTGAAGTGCAAGTACAAAGACATACACAAGCGCTGAAAACATGGATTATCCTGAATTCCATTACCGCTATGATTACTGGGCTTGCAAATCTGGAGTTCTTTGTACACATTCTTCATCAAAATTGTCTGGGCCAATATGACAATGAGAAGGTGGCCTCTTTAGATGAGAACCTACAGTACACCCTCAGACAGTGAGGCAATTTGTGCTCCGTATTGCTTTTTTACTTGTAACAGAAGGAGCTGCCACTTTCGACAACATGTGAGGGTGCCTCCATTTTAATTTTCTGGTACATTGTGTATACTTTACAGGTCCCAGAAGAGGCTACTGTTCTCATTATAAAACTTCCAACAGATATTTCTGTTATAAGGAAAGACTTGCTTTACCTCTATTCCTTTTTTGAATTTTCACTTTTTTTTTTTTTTGGTTGGCATGTTGGAGCCTTTAAAACCAAATACTAGTTTTCTACACAGTTATTGTATCAAGTTACAATGGTCTACTTAGGCCTCATTCACATGACAGTGAAAAACTGTTGTGTGATGGCCGTTTTTATAACATGACTGCTTTCAGAATCAATCAAAACCTATAGGGCTGTTTTTAACAGCCAGTGAATAGCAGCTGTCAAAAAATAGGACATGTCCTATTATTGGCCGTTATCATGGCCAGACGGACCACACTGAAATCGATGGGCCCATTTTTAACAGCCGTTTAGACAGGAATGAACTCTTAATGGCCCTTAAAAATGGGTAAAAAAAAAAAGGGTGGTCAAAAAATACTAGATATATTGCTGCACAACAATGATGCAAAATGGCGATGACACTGACAGTTTATCCATTATCCATCTAAATTTCCATGTTCCAAGGGAAATGTAACATTTTGGATGTGTTCCTACTTTTTCACACTATCAAAAACAAACACAAAGTTTCATGCTAAAACTGACCCAGAGACTCGAGATTAATAAAGACTAAAACGTTGAATTTCGACCATCACTTGGATTACGTCATTAAAGAGCAGATCTCAGTAGAATAGACACTAATAAACCAGGCATACCACCTGGTAGGGTTGATCTTGATGATTAAAGTGATACCTATCCTGAAAATTGTTGTGGCGTTCCTGAGAAATAAGTCCTTTATTCTTTGTGCAAAAACGGGCTTCAGTCCAAGGGCGTGGCCAGTAGTGGAAATCTGAGGAACTTTCAAACAAGTGACCAATCAACTGCAGATTTTGATTTTAACAGATCGGTCAAGAAGGTAGTTTATTTTTATTGTTCTTAGCTGAATCAGACAATATTGTAATGTAAGGGGGTCAAATAGCAATGTGGGTCAAAAGTACACTTGGTCATCCGGCTGTCATTCATTTCAAATTTTATGTCTAATTAGCTTGACTCTCTCAAACATGTACGCATCAATCATTAATCAGCCGTGCTGTATGTAGTATTGTTTTTCATAAAAGAGAAGTAAAAATCATGAAAAAAAAAATGATGACACAATCTGTGCTTTGTGGCTTGGATTTTAAGATGGTTTCTCATAGAGGGGACGTTATGAAGCTCCACAGCTGTTTTGTGGCATAAAAAGGTTTTAGTTCAGGTCATTACAGCAACAGAAATATGCAACTTTTTGTGATGTCTCTCTTGTCACTTTTCAAAAGTGTTGAAAATGTTATCTATGTAACATGCAACATCTGATAAATCTGTTACAAATTATGGCAACACGGACTAAAATAAAACTGATCTCAAAAATCCCCCTCATGATAAATCTCCACCACTGTCTAGACATTTCTAAATACCATAACAGATATTTTACATATAATTTCTATAGGGTTCTGCAGAGATGTTCCTTAGAAAGAACTATCCACAGTAGCATTATTTTTGCCATGCTCGCCGTAAAACTAATTTTCACGTTTCTCAATTAAATGCATATGCACTGTAAAGGTCACCGTAGCTGAAAAATAGCTGAAAATGTGGCCTATTAAGCCTAAGTAGAGCTTATTTTCCCTTAAGCTGACAGAAAAACATATGTCTACAATTTATTTTGCACAAGGAGTATGCTATCCTGCTTATTTGTATGTATGCCTCAGTGGGGGCTGTCATTAACCTCTCGAGACTTCACTAGGTTTTATGAATTTTGATGCAAAGCTAAAATATGTCAAGATTTTGTTTCAGCTCCAAAAAGATTATTCCACTATAATGCAGTGATGAACAGGTTACACGTTGCCTCTTGGCTGGGTTTCAAATGCATGGTATATGATGGTCTTTTACAGGAATGTCATTGGAACAGCAATTTCCTAAAAAGGGTATATCCATCTTTGTTTCCCTTCTGCTCAGGAAAATTTTCATTTCTTCTTAGAGATGTGAAAAAAAAAAGCATTGGTACTATTTCGTAAGGTCTATGAAAGACTTGCAGGTATGATTTTACTAAGGCTGAGTTCACACTTCAGTTATTTGGTCAGTTATTTCCATCCGTTATTGTGAGCCAAAACCAGTAGTAAAGCCTACTTAGAAATAAGGTACAATGGACATATCTGCACCTGTTTTGTGTTTTTGACCTGGTCTTGGCTCACAGTAATTGATGGAAATAACTGACCAAATAACTGAAATGTGAACTTGGTTTAACAAATTTAGTGATTAGCTTTTAGGCTTGTGGAAGGTATTCTTAGGGGTCATGCACATGACAGTGAAAAACGGCTGTTTTTCAGAACCAATAAAAGTCTATGAGGCTATTCACTTGAACCCTTTTTTTTTTTTTTTTTTTTTGTAACGGCCATAAACCCCTTAACAACATCCATTGTACATTCACAAAGGCAACGGTGGCTGACTGTCAATGGCACAACACCAAATTTCCTTTTGCTAAGTGCCTGGCAGAGACAAGGTTGTGTAATGAAGGTATCACCTGTGCCTGGATGGTGAACAATGAAACTGTGGGAGTTGCCTGTGCTTGTCGGGGGCTCAAACAATCCTCTCCACTAGTGGTCTGTCTGTGCCGTTCAGAACCTGATCGCCATGTGTGAATGCTCTCATGTAACCACTGTTCCCAACACCTCCAGATAGTTAGGTTAGAATGACCTAGATGATGGGCAATTCATCGAAATGACCATCCTGCTTCTTTCAGTCCAATGATCCATCAACTCTCAAAGCATGTTTTCATATTTGGAATTTGTTCCAGTGTCCCACTACATTGTAATCAATAGTATATGGTGCAATTAGAAAATACAACTTGTTCTGCATAAAACAAGCCCTCATATGGCTATGAGAACAGAAAAATAAAAAAGTTATGATTAGAGATGAGAGAAGTTTGGAAAAATGTGGCAACTTCACCGAAGTTAGCAAAGAAATTTGATTAGTTACAAATTAATTTGTCACAAATCAATATAAATCAGGTATACCCAGGCCACTCTGCTGTGAGCGGGCTTGGGTTATGCTGTGGTGAAGAACCGCACTGCCAATTAGCCCGCACCTGTCTTTCAATTAATAATGAACACACCACTGTATAGTCGGTCTTTGTTGTTAATGACCGTGCGGCACCTTTAAACAGGGGCTGTTGCTGGTATGGGGTTTGGCTGGTTAGGTGGAGGTACAATATATATGTTACTACTGTTCTGGCCTGAAATCTCTTGCAGGTTGACTGTGAACACAGAATATTAATCAGCTCTGTCATACACACTTCTCTAGCCCCAGCACTCTGCTACCCTACAGGAAGGAGCTCTTCTTCTGCCATCTGCTTTTCCTCCTTTTCTACATCATCTAATATTGATGAGAATATGTCATCAGAAACATACAACTCCTCTCTCTGCATCTTGCTGGCTTTTCTAGGACATGGAGACTTTGAAGGATGATTTGGAAAAACTAAAGCAAAAGATAAGGATGTTCCTCATTAAGACCTTGCCCCACTAGGGGCTGCAGATGGATGGTATTGGTTGGCACTCTGGCAGTGGAATAATAAAGGCTTCCACCTTATTGGTATTGAATTATCTTAGTTTATGGCTACTGTAGAGATCAGTAAATGAGGGAATAAATAAAACTGATGCAGCATAAGTCTCCCTGCAGTCTCCATCTCCAATAGTCTTCTATTAATCATTTTCAGCAACATGGTCCCTAGTGCATGAGTGCTTGCCACGTCTCTCCCTATGCTCAGCTCACAGGACTATGGTGGAGACAGTGTGTGATGAGGGTTTTACAGGAGATGGCTATCTGCAGATTGGTTGGCTGCACAGAATTATGTGTGGTCTTGAGTTCCCCGGCTTCTTACTTTCACTTTGTAACACGTTTTACCATTTTAGGGAAAACTGATTCGTTATCACGAAGTGCAAAGAAATTCGGACTTGTTGCAAATCAAAGTTTTCCTAAACTTCGGACCTAATTCTGCTTTGAATGCTTTGCTTCGCTCAACACTAGTTAGGACTATGGGAAGGCAGAGAGGAAAAAACAAAATGCAAAAACAGAAAATCACCTGCTCCTTTAAGGGTTAATGCTAGGTAACAAAAACATTCAGGGCATTCTTTATTGATTTGGGTAATGTCTTAAGTAATGTAAAGTGACATCTAGGGATATTTTGTCCCACAACTGTAATGGTTTCTTTAAAAAGGCACATTAAAGAGCCTGTCTAGGTATGACTGACAGTCTAAATGGTCTATGGGTTACTTTTGTGTTGGTTACAATTTCAGGAATGCCTTTTGGCAGAAAGAAAAATAATTACAAAGTATGAAGCGAGTATTATAGAAACTACCACCATACAAAGAAAGTGCCTGGAGAGCTTGTGTCTGTGTCACAGGCAATTTGAATCAACAACTTCACAACAAAGTTAAATAACCGAATAGACTTCAAAATAATAGACGTGCCAACCAAATGGACGGAGAAGTGAAATGTAAGCAGGAGCTAAATAAACTGGGCAGATGGGAATGATCAATTTGTTTAATTAACATAAGCACGTTATACAATAAAAGCCAAGAGAAGAAAAGCATAATACACTGGGTCCGGGGGTAAATTTTTAAAGGGAGTCGGAAGGGGTCAAAAGTAGAGATGAGCGAGCATGCTCGGGAGCAATTTTCGAGTAGTAGCGTACGCATCTTCTAATCTGTACGCTAATGCGTACGCATCTTGTAATTTGTACGCATTAGCATACAAATTTATAAGATGCGTACGCATTAGTGTACAGATTAGAAGATGCGCATGCATTAGCGTACAGATTATAAAATGCGTACGTTACTACTCGAAAATTGCTCCCGAGCATGCTCGCTCATCTCTAGTCAAAAGTATACAACCCACAATTCCCCTGTTGCTCTCTCCCTCCTGGTCCTGGCTTGACATACTGGAAATGGTGGCCAAGTATTAGCGGCCATTTCCTGTGTTTCGGGTGAGGACCAGGAAGTAGAAAGCAGTGGTAGGGTATTATTTTAAAATAAAAATGTATTCCCTTGGGCAACTCCTCCAATTTTCTGTAACACGTTGCAAATTAACCTATAAGAAACAGACGGCTCCAAAAAAAGATCTAAGTGGAGTTGTCTTCTGCTGGACCTTTGCAGCCCTGTTGTATTAATTACCCATTATTTTATCATAGCCTGGACTCACCAAAGGATCTTCTGGGACTCTGGTGGGCTGGCATGACAATAGTTGCAGTGATGCTATATATGCTATATACTACATACTTGTACCTTTGGTATGAAAATGTAATCAGCATTCCCCCAAAGCCCCTACTTTAAAGGTCTGCTATTGGTGACACCAGCACCATTACAATCACAATCACTGTTACTTCATTTTAACAATTTTACAATCCTGTCTGTTAATATCTTAAAATCCATAACATGGAGATTGCAGAGATGTCTAGTTAAACACGAAGCAAACTGTGTTTGACTGTAAAGAACAAGGAGACAGCATAACCAAGTTCAAAGTCAGTTCTCTAGTTACAGTGACAGGCATGACTTACCTCTGCCCACATTCTTCCACATGCATATTTCAGTATTGAGATTCTCAACAGGCCCCAGCTGCTGCTACCTTGTATATTACCACTGTGATAAGCATTTACTCTAGCCCCATAAAAAGGACTATGGTCATCAGCTGTCAGTAGACATCAACACCTAGCCCGATCATAAAGTCTAACTGCAAGTAGCATTTCTAAGTTACAAAAAAAAGCAAATGTAAACATAAAATAGTATATTAGAAAATACTAACATGTATAAATTTCCTTTTTCCAAGTGTCAAAAATACTGTACATTTCAGAGGGATTATTTACTCATGTACAGAATTAATGACACATTCAAAGGTCCCAGTAAAATAATACAATGTCTCCAGAGGTTGTAAATTGGATAACATACAACTTTTTAATATAAATCTTTTTATTGCATCTGCAGAACTTTTACCCTTTACAGACATGGCGTTTTTCCATTTTGCGTTTTTGTTTTTCGCTCCCAGCCATCCCAAAGCCATTTTTTTTATTTTTCCATTCACATAGCCGCATGAGAGCTTGTTGTTTGCAGAACAAATATAGTCATGTCTACAGAGATGTGTGGGGGCTCATTTTTTGCAGGACGAACTGTAGTTTTTGATAACATTTTGGGGGGGGTGTATGATTTGATAACTTTTTATTTATATTTTTGGGGAGATAAAGTGATAAAAAAAGGTTAATCGTCCATTTTAATGTTTTTTTTTCCCCATTATGCCATTCACTGCATGGGATAACATTTTTATACTTTAATAATACTGGTGTTTTCTTATGTGGCAATGCCCATTATGTTCTTTTTGATTGTTTATTTTGATTTTGGGGAAACCGTGGCGATAAGAATTTTTATATTATTTCAAAACTTTTTTTTTTTTTTTTTAAATACTTTTTGTTAGGTCCCCAAGTGGCCCAAAACTTGCAATCATTAGATTACAACTTGTACAGAATAATGGAATTTGCTCCATTATTCTGTACAAAATCGCTAAATATTCCAGTTCAGTGCTGCCACCTGCTGGCCTGAACTGGGATATACTAATAATAAGTCTGGCTGATTAGAACTTTTGGGAGAAATTGTGTTTGACCTAGTAACACACGCTTCCGGGTTTTAGCCTTCTCAGACGCCGTGGTCACATTTGACGGATTTCAGGGAGGGTTAAAGGGAATCCCATCTCCCCGATTTTGGACTATTTTCTACAGTAATACATGTGTAGTACTGCAGATAAGAGTCTATATGACTTTTTTATTTTCCTACTGCTCTTGGTTCCCCATTGTCAGCAGTCAAAGCTGCACTGAAATACACAGCAGTCCTGGAAACGTATTTAAGGCAAATCTGAGGGGAAGGGGGGGCAGTAGGAAAATAAATAAGTGTGTCTCCTTATGTGCAGTACTACTCATATATTACTCTAGATAATGGTCCAAAATTGGGGTGACAGGAAGACATGTCCTAAGTGTCCTGTTTTCTTAAAGAGTGGGGGACTGTCTTCTCCGGAGTGCAAGACTGACTCTTCTTGCAGTATTAACCCCTTCCCGACCAGCGCCGTACATGTACGGCGCTGGCCGGAACTTTAAAGATGGTGGCCGCTCCTGCACGGAGCGGGCGTGATGGCCGCGGGTGACCTGCATATCCCACTAGCAGGCACCCGTGGCTAACGTCCGCGACCGGCAGTAAAAAAAAACAGTAAAAGTTCAAATCACCCTCCTTTCCCGAAAAAAAAATAAAAGTATTAAAAAAATAAAAAAATACACATCATGGGTATCACCGTGTGCGAAAATGCCCATATTATAAAAATATAAAAAAATATTTCCCATACGGAAAAAGTGAAACGGAAAAAAGCGTTAAAATGGCTGATTCGCCATTTTTTGTCTTTTTTTTTTTTTAAATTAAACAAAAAGCGATCAAAAACAAAAAGTCATACACACCCCAGAAAGGTATCAATAAAAAGTTCAGATCGCCCGGCAAAAAATGAGCCCCCATACAGCTCCGTACACATAAATACCAAAAAGTTATAGGGGTCAAGAACTGAAAAAAAAATAAAAATGCAAGAAAAACTATACATATTAGGTATCGCCGGATTCATACTGACCAGTAGAATGAAAGTAACTGGTCAGTTTTAACGCACATCGAACGTTACACATCATAAAATGGCAGCTGATGGAGGGTCATATGACCAGGCAAATCACTCAGTCTCTTCCATTAAAATACAGTAAATACAGTACACCTGCACTAAATGCTCAACATTGCAAATGTAGATGGTCAAATGTGACCACAGCATCTGAGTGTGTTAAAAATCATAGAACAATATGGATGCTAAGGGCACTCACTCATCTGGATCAATTAGAAGCGATAAAAAAGTAGTAAAACACAACACAAATATACACAAATATTTATTAGCGACATACAAATAGTAAGAATAGTATATGTTATATAAAAAGCATAAAACCATGTATATATGCTGTAGTTATAAACGTAGTGGTATTTCGCTGAATGCAAAGAAACTGAAAGAGAAAAAGAAAAAAAAAACTGGAAGAAGTCCACTCTTTAGATTGGCAATCAAATATGTTCACCTAAAGCGAGGCTCTGTATGATTATCAAGAGTTATTGGGTATCGCTTGTTGGATATCACTTGTTGATAAAACTCAAATACAGAATCCACATGTAGCTGCTGAATTCATAAATTACATTGGCGTCCTTTATCTACTTCGGATCAGGGTCTCATAAGTATGTATAGAGAGTCACAAGTACTTGTGAATATTCGCCGTAGTAGATAGTGGACACAGTCACTGAAAATACACAGTGGATGGCAGATGATAGTGTGCCGTGATAGATAGCCGATATTTCTAGAGTTGGTGTATAGGATTTCACTGGATATTAGTATTCACATAAGTATTATTAGTATTCACATGAATATTATTGAATACATTACCAGACGCTAACAGCTGTAAATAGGACCGCAATGTATGAACGCACAGCGGGGTCTACCGTGGCGTCCCACCTCTGGTTCCCTGCTCCGCTACTCCCGGTGGCCGGCGCACTGATGTGACGTAGGCGGCGCAATGACGTCATCGCGCTGCCTGCGACATTTCTCAGGAGCAGACCCGCCAGAAGAGGCCGGGTCTGCATCGTGGGACCGCGCCTGGACAGGTGAGTATTAACTGCCCTCCCCCTATGCTCTCTACATGCACCCCTTAACCTAATACTGCCCCCTGCCTCCCAATTACTGACCCCCATACTGGCCCTGCCTTAACCTAACCCTAATACTGGACCCTGCCCACCTAGTACTGACCACCCTGCCTTACCCCTGATTCTAATACTGGCCCCTGACTCCTAACACTGACCCTGCCTGACCCCTAACCCTAGTACTGGCCCCTGACCTCTAATACTGACCTGCATTAACTCATAACCCTAATATAGGCCCCTGACCCCTAATACTGGCCCTGCCTGACCCCTAATCCTAGTACTGGCCTCTAACCTTGGACCCCTAACTCTGATACTAGCCCCTTATCCCCTAGTACTGACCCCTAATACTGGCCCTGTTGCACCCCTAAGGCTACTTTCACACTTGTGTCAGCAGGATTCGTTTGTGAGATCCGTCCAGGCTCTCACAAACGGATCCGTCCTGATAAAACAACCGTCTGCATCCGTTCTGAACGGATCCGTTTGTATTATATTTTACATAGCAAAGACGGATCCGTTCAGAACTCCATTGAAAGTGAGTGGGGGACGGATCCATTTACTATTGTGCATGAGTAAACGGATCCGTTCTCATTGACTTACATTGTAGTCATGACGGATCTGTCTCCATTCCGCTCAGTCAAGCGGACACCAAAACGCTGCCAGAGCGGAATGGAGATGGAACGGAGGCAAACTGATGCATTCTGAACGGATCCTTTTCCATTCAGAATGCATTAAGGAAAAACTGATTAGTTCAGGACCATTTGTGAGAGCCTGGGATGGATCTCAAAAACGGTTCCTGCTGACGCAAGTGTGAAAGTAGCCTAACCCTAGTACTGGCCCCTGACCCCTACCCTAGTACTGACCTCTAACCCTGGACCCCTAACCCTAATATTGACACCTAATCCTGTCCCTAACCCTAATATTGACTGCTAACCCTAATACTGACCCCTAATACTTTCCCTAACTCTAATACTACGCGATACAGACCCCTAACCCTACTACTGACCCCTAACCCTGAGGCTACATTCACATGACCATATGTGTTTTGAGGTCCACAAATTGCGGATCCACAAAACACGGATACTGGCCGTGTGCATTCCACATTTTGTGGAACACACATGCCCAGCCCTATGATAGAAATGCCTGTTCTTGTCTGCGATTGCGGTCAAGGATAGGACATACTCTATCTTTTTTTGCGGGGCTTGCGGAACGGAACTTAGGATTTGCGGCCCCTTTGAAATGAATGGAAATACGGTTGTTTGAAAGTAACCTAACGCTGCCTCTAACCCCAGTACTGGCCCCTAACTGATACTGACCCTAATTCTAATACTGGCCCTAAGGGTGCATTCAGACAACCATATTCAGACGACCATATTTCTAAGTCTGAATCCGTTCTACAATTTTTACCGAACTCGTGCGGACCCATTCATTTCAATGGGGCCGCAAAAGATGCAGACACCACACCATGTACTGTCCACATACGTAGTTCCGTTCCCCCCCAAAAAATATAGTGCATATGTCCTATTCTTGTCCGCAAGAATAGGCATTTCTATATAGGGCTGGCACTGTGCGTTCCGCAAAATGTGGAAAGCACAAGGCCAGTATTTGTGTTTTGCGGATCCACAATTTGGGGACTGCAAAACACTTTCGGTCGTTTGAATGTAGCTTTATGCTAATACTACGCCTATCCCTAATACTGGCCCCTAACCCCAATACTGGCCCCTAACCCCAATACTGAGCCCTAACCCCAATACTGACCCCTAACCCCAATACTGGCCCTTAACTCTAACACAGTGACCATAATATATGACTGTCCACATATATCTGTACACACTGCATCTTTTACGCCTGACATATACACACAGAGTACTGATATGTCAGGTACAAGGTATAATAGATGCAGTGGGTAAACGTATATAGTATATACAGCAGTGTACTGATATGTGAGGTACGAGGTATAATACATGCAGTGTGTACAGGTATATAGTATACAACGCAGTGTACTCATGTGAGATACAAGGTGTAATTTATACATCACACCTCACATATCAGTACACTGTTGTATATATTATATATCTGTACACACTGCATCTAATATATGTCATACTTCACATATCAGTACACTGCTGTATATACTATATATCTGTACACACTGCATTTATTATACCTCATACCTCACATATCAGTACACTGCTGTATATACTATATATCTGTACACACTGCTTCTATTATACCTCATACCTCACATATCAGTACACTGCTGTATATACTATATATCTGTACACACTATATCTATTATACCTCGTACCTCACATATCAGTACACTGCTGTATATACTATATATCTATACACACTGCATCTATTATACCTCATACCTCACATATCAGTACACTGCTGCTTATTATGTTTTGAAAATGCAATGGACTACACAGTTGGAATGAATAGTGTGAACAGCACCCTAAGTCGATCCTCTAATACCAATCCAGATCGCAATTTCCTGATATCTGAGCTACTAATCCCTAACTCCTCCCCCCTCAGGGTAGTTTACCCTATAAATATCTGGCCAAAATGTCTCTCCTCAGCCACTGAAGGAGTTTGCACTCCGAAAAGCGTCTGATGTGGAGGAGAGCTCATGTGCGATTTTATGTATTTTATGCTTTATTTTTTTAATTGCACGAGTTTAAGTATGGTGCCATAAAGACTTTCTTATCACCATTTCCTATTGGACATATGGATCAAATTCATTTCGATTGAAAGGACTGACTCTGACATCAAGCGACACTAGGACCTGTAATTTATATTTCATCGAGTGGTACTTCCAGAACCTTAAACCTTCATTTTACCTTCCAGGACCTACTAGTCACATGACCGGACTTTAAATCTTTATCTTACCTTCCAGGACCTATGAGTCATATGACCGGACTTTAAACACGTGAGTTAGATGTGCGGCGAGTCACGTGGGACGCCACGGTAGACCCCGCTGCGCATTCATACATTGCAGTCCTATTTACAGCTGCTAGCGTCTGGTAATGTATTCAAAAATATTCATGTGAATACTAATAATACTTATGTGAATACTAATATCCAGTGAAATCATATACACCAGCTCTGGAAATATCGGCTATCTATCACGGCACACTATCATCTGCCATCCACTGTGTATTTTCAGTGACTGTGTCCGCTATCTACTACGGCGAATATTCGCAAGTACTTGTGACTCTCTATACATACTTATGAGACCCTAATCCGAAGTAGATAAAGGACGCCAATGTAATTTATGAATTCAGCAGCTACATGTGGATTCTGTATTTGAGTTTTATCAACAAGTGATATCCAACAAGCGATACCCAATAACTCTTGATAATCATACAGAGCCTCGCTTTAGGTGAACATATTTGATTGCCAATCTAAAGAGTGGACTTCTTCCATTTTTTTTTTTTTCTCTTTCAGTTTCTTTGCATTCAGCGAAATACCACTGCATTTATAACTATTGCATATATACATGGTTTTATGCTTTTTATATAATATATACTATTCTTACTATTTGTATGTCGCTAATAAATATTTGTGTATATAAGGTACCTTTTACTACTTTTTTTATCGCTTCTAATTGGTCCAGATGAGTGCCCTTAGCATCCATACTGTTCTATTATTTTATAATACGGGGTGAGCAACCGGTCTAAGTGAACACCTATATCCACGTCAACATTTGAGTGAGCCACTGATTATATATTTTTTGTGTTTAAAATCAGAAGTGTGCACTTTCGGCTCAGGCACACTTTGTAAATTTGCCCTGTTATAATAATAGGCTAGAGCCTGTATTAGGATTCCAGGCCCATTATTACTGTTTCCCAGTTCAGACCACTAGGTGGCAGCACTGAACTGTGATAGTGATTTCAGTACAAAATAATGGACCAGCCATTTTCCATTATTCTGTTACAATCTGAAATATAAAAATTCAAATTGACACCCTTTCCCCAAAATCAAAATAAGCTATTAAAAAAAAAACATCATGGGCATCGACATGTGTGAAAATGTCCGTACTATAAAAATATAAAAAAGCCCATACAGTGAATGACATAATGAAAAAATGGCTGATTCGCCATTTTATCATTAAATTACCTCCCAGAAAAATGTAATAAAAACTCATCAAAAAGTCTTACACACCCCAAAATGGTATTGTCAAAATCAACAAATCTCTGTAGACATAACTATAAAAAAGTTATGGGGGTTACAATATGATGATGAAAAGAAAAAAATATTTTTTCCCAAAGTATTTTTTTTTTCAGTATTAAAACTCAAGAAAAACTATACATATGTGGTATTGCCGGATTTGTACTGACCTGCAGAATGAAGAGCAAAAGTCAGTTTTACTGCATAGTGAACATTTAAAAAAAAAAAAATCCTATTTATTAATGTGGTAGCATTGCACTTTTTTCCCAATTGCACCTCATTCAGAATTTTATTCCCTGCTTCTCAATACATCTTATGTAATATTAAATGGTGGCTTTAGAAAGTACAACTTGTCCAGCAAAAAACAAGCCCTCATTTGGATAAGTGAACGGAAAAATAAAAAAGTTATGGCTCTGAAGTTTGAGAGCGAAAAACACCACAATGGAAAATCACCAAGTCAGGAAAGGGTTAGGGAATTTAAACATATTAATAGGTATGATGAGAAATTCAGTATATATGATAGCAAACAGTTTCTTTTCTTATATGCTATTATAGATATAAAGTATGAACTGGGGGTGAAGATGGAAGCTGCAGGAATGGAAAAATAGTAGACAATTTTGCTCAGTAGTGCCAATGAAACCTTATAAAAAAGAAGTGTTTAGAAGCAGCTGCTAAATGTCCCCTCTACATCACTGGATACTGCAGTACAGTCTATCTTCCTCTAGTAGATGCTTAATTTGATCCTGGGCCCAAATGCAGATCTGTGATCAGGCCCCAACCTAGCATGTGTCATTTGTTCTACTAGTGTCTTTTGTGGCAGATGGGCCTTTGTGTCCTGTCCAATACCAGACCTTGAGTGTGCACTCAATATAGTGTGCACTCAATATAGTGTGCACTCAATATAGTGACACTCATGCCTCCCAGAAGAGTCTCTCCTTTTCTGAAGTTCTGAAATTATTCACAAAGTAATATAGTTGCTCCATTCCTCTTAAAAAGGTAAACCAGTGTGGCAGGGTCTGCAGTGGGGTTCATACTTAACTGGTTCCTGCTGCTGGTTTCCAGCTGTTTTGCTCCACAGCTGCCTTGGTAGGTCCTGGGTCTCTGGGAATCAACATCCTGTTGATGAGTCTCACATGACTAATGCAGTCAATCACTGGTCGCAGTGATCCACTGATGTACCACAAGGATGACAGATCATCAATACCATGATTGGCTGCAGTGGTTACATGATGAATGTCAACAGGATGTTGATTCCCAGAGACCAGGGAAGATGGCTGTGGAGCGATGCAGCGGGAACCAGTTAAAGGGGTTGTCTGGTTTCAGTGCTGAACCCAGACATATCCTCGTTTTCACACAGGCAGTCCCTCTGACATAAGAATTGGAGCATTTCATGCTCCGATGCTCTCCATTGCCCTGACCTGTAAAACCGCTAGGGCAGCGCTAAAGCCTGCCCATCAGTGCCGGTGACGTCACCAGGAACACTGCTATGTGGAAGCCTCCACCTAGCAGTGTAATAATGTGAATAAAAAGCCCTTGCCCTGATACAGTGCTCTGTTCTGAAAAAAAAAAAAGGAACATTTAGTCACCGAGATCCGGTCATTAAATTAATTACTGATAGTCTTTGTACATTTTTACTATCACAAGAAATTATTTGGTCTGATTATATACATTCCAAGGCAGAAACAAAAAAAATGTTCTTTTTTTTCTGCATCTATTAGAAACACTGCTCTACTGAGCAGACAAAGTAAAATAAATTCTCCCTTGGTGAAGCTGGAATAAAAATTAGTGTGCAGGAAAGCAAGTTACTTCCAAAGAGCATATTAAAACAAACTTAATGCAGTTTGCGAAGTGCAGAAGAAAAATAATAGTGGATTTATTCGCTATACAGTATTTTATTAAAATGATATTCTTTTATTATGTAATTTATTATGTTATTATTAGTACTTTTATACTTTTTGAGCAGTGTGCTCATTTTTAATGTACTCATACTAAGGGATTTTCACTGCCAGAAATGAATTTGAACTTGACAGCCCATACTAATAAATGTATTTGTGAATTCTTATCCTTCGTTTTTCTTGCACTGTGAGAAAATAAAGCTGACATAAGTGTGCCTACTATATAGGGAAACATAACTATATTTTAATTAACCTATAATAATTACATTGAGAAATGAAGCAGTGAATTGTAGTTATTATCCTTGTCTCCAATGCGGCATTCCGGCACTACTTGGATCATTACATATAATAAGTAACATATTATATTACTGCTCTGGCAGTAGTGGTCATTGTAATACTTTTCTTCAAGTTATGAAATACAACTACTAGAGTATTAGCATGGATCAGTCCAAAAATGACCAAGTGTCTCCTACTTTGTTTTCCAGTTCCCCATTTTTCTGTGTGTTTGTAAGTAATTCACAGAAAGTGCAATAAAAAGCAGTGAACTATTTCTATAACGTTTTATGTTATTATACTACTCCTGGTCAAACACCACATTTATAAACAATTTGCTCCTTTCAGACCAATTCTTAATAATGAATTGGCCAATTTTAAATGAAGAAAATGACCAATAATAAACAATACAATTATAGTTCTTCACTAATCGCCATCATTTTGCTGTAAAATACACAGACCACTCATAGAGACATTTTGCACAAAGCTTGACTGAAACAATGTCACTACATGTCTGCTCAGGAATATTTTCCACACCGCTGACTGCAAGGATCCTACTAATGGAAATCTCACTCAGATCCTTGGCACTGACTTTTGAAACCACAGTGTCATTGAATACTATTGGGCTGGCAGCTACATTATAGTATGAATTGTTTTATTCCAACCTAAGATGCCAAGCAGGGCATTTGTACTCTTGGTTAGTGAATGGCTTTTCGGAAAATCTGCAAATATAGGATCTAGGACGAGGTTAGGGAAACAAACACAGAACTTTGTGTTTCTTCTTGCTATAAAACTATTCATGGGATTGGTAAATCTGAATTACACTTGCCCTACATATAGTCAACAGAATCTTCCCCCCAAGGTCGGCTATTTGAAAACATTTCTAAAAGTAGTTGGGACAGTGTAAAATGTAAATTAATGCAGCATCGGACTGGCAGCCAAGAGGTTGCTCCTGTGGGCCCTCTACCACTGTCATGACTGCCACGGCCGCTTGCCTCTTGTGGCTCACAGAGCTGTCCTGTCATGCTTGGCTATAATCCCCCGAAGCACCACTTCTAGGAAGCCTAAGAAATAGCATCTAAGGCTCCTCCTCTATCGCTCCTGAAAGTAACGTCTACTACATAATCTGTACTCAGAGATTCTCTGTGTTATCTGTGGTATTACATATGACTGAAGAATGAGATTTCTTAAAATAATATCCACGTTGGTGGTACCTAAAAACATTGTGGATTTGCTACTGCAGATTCGATTTGGAAAACACTGCAGTGTTTGTGTCCCATGTGGGCACACCCCAATATTTCCATGTAGCTATAAGGGTAGGCCCCCAGAAGCAGTTCCTCTGTTAATTGTATTAAAAGCATGGAAATGAGATTTCTTAAAATTGTATCCACTTGGCTGGTACCTAAAAACATTGTGGATTTACTACTGCAGATTTGATTGGAGTAAAAATTGTTGTGTCTTGGAGCAGTGTTTGTTTCTCATGTGAGTATATCCTATAGATATTCTTTATGATTATAATTGACCATTACTCTCACACCCTAATACTTCCATGTAGCTATAAGGGTGGGCCCCCAGAATCAGTTCCTCTGGCAGAAACTAGGGATGCTGGGACAGGGGCAATAGAAGGCTGGAAATTTAAGAGGGATTAATTAAAAAAAAAAAAAAAAAAACTGGGAGAGCAACTTGTTACGTAAAACTCCTTCAAGGAACTGTATGTATCTACTCTGTAAATACTCCAGGCAGTACTTTAGGATAATATTATCCACATGATTACAGTGAACTTCTATTTTCTTCCATGTCACGCCTAAGTTTCTTTTTAAGGCTACATGCACACGACTGTATGTGTTTTAAATTGCGGATCCGCAGAAAAAGCGGATGATGTTCCGTATGGCATCCGTGTTTCCGTTTTTCTTTTGCGAATCCACTGTAACAATGCCTATCCTTGTCCGCAAAACGGACAACAATAGGATATGTTCTATTTTTTTTTTTTGCGGGGCCACGGAATGGTTATACTGATGTGGACAGCACACAGTGTGCTGTCAGTATTTTTTGCTGACCCATTGAAATTAATGGGTCCGTATCCTGTCCGCAAAAAAAAAACGGAACGGACACGGAAACCAAATACGTTCGTGTGCATGAGGCCTAAAAGAGAATATTTCAACTCCTGTCCACCACCCGGACTTGTAGTATTTGGGGAGCTCTGGTAACAGCCATGGTTTGCTCATGGGCCTGGCTTCTCACACCTTCAGCAAATGGCTGACTTTGCTGGGGTAAGTTTCTGTTGGCTATGAAGAGTAAATGCAAAATTAAAATAATGCCATAAGCATTCTGCAGCCAACAACATAATTTTCAATCCAAACCAAAAGGTATAAACCTTTTTATACTGTGTATGTATTCTACCAAATGCCCAGGACAGAGACAGCAGACATTTCTTACCTTCCTTGTGACCATTAATTGACGCAATATTGCTTTCATCAGCCACTGTAAAAAAAAGACACATAAATATCATCATCTCATTCCACTTTCAAGTTTTACATCTAATCGTCAACAGTTAGGAGCATAAAGAGAGTACTTGCTGTAGAGCTGGTGATTACAGGTCATTGTATACCTAAACCTCTGCACATGATACCTAGATCACATGATGTGGAAAATGACTAGCTGAGGTTTTTGGAATGCTGAGTGAAATGGTTTTTATGCTTTTGCAGTCTACCATTTGCTGGGAACAAGGATATATTTTGCTTGGATGTCTGTTGATTTTCACATAAATCACTGCGAGATTTTGCAAGTTTATTTCATGAAAGGCTGCTGGATTTTTCTGCAATTGCAGTGGCTTTAAACCATGTATAAGAGTTCTTCAAAGCATGAAAATAAGTCAGGCAAGGCATATCAATACGTCACAGCCGCTGAACCATAATCCAAAGTCTTGAAAGTGGACAAGTCACTACTATTATTTATAGGTACAGATAAAACTTTGACATTGGGGCACTCGGATTATGCATGGCCGTGTGGAGAACACAATATAAATTTTGAAAAACACAGCTTCAGCATGTCTGACCAAGAACTTTCATCAACCATCTTCTGTAGATCAGCGTTTCCTTCACATTTCTACAATCACAGTGCTGGAGCAAGCCCAAATTGTCTGAGGGAAGAACTTTGAGAAGAAGTATTTGATTTATAAAGGCTACTACTGGAGAATCGTCTTGGAGGATAGAACAGCTATACGAAGCAACATCAATGAAAATTCGGGCCTGGATTATAAATCTTACACATTAGGGGTGATTTATCTAAAATAAATGACTTGCCTTGTTAATAACTACTGTTGTAATTGACCATGTTTTTGCCTAAATAAATTGCTGAGTGGTTCTGGAACCTAAACCAAGGGATAAAAGTATGAAACATTTAAACAATAAATTGAGGTCCATATTTGAGGTAGCCAAGACTGAAGTGTATTCCATTATTCTCCTACATTTAAAGGGGTTTTCGATTTTCAACCCAGCCTGCAGAACCCATGGAAAAATCCATACTCGCTCCATTCTGGCTCCCTGGCTTTCTTCACTGGTCTTTCAGTCCCAATTTGTAAATTTACATATGAATGGGCTCTCCACTGCAGCCGTTAACGAGTGGCCTCAGCGGTGATGTGTCCCCAAGCAGCATGTGACCCAGCAATGACGTGCTGCTGGGGCACAGGTCACTGCTGAGACCAGTCATTGGCTGCAGCAGCGCACATGAATGTGCCTATCCTGAAGTTTACAGATGGGAACCAGAATACCAGTGAAGAGAGCCAGGGAGCCATTATAGGGTGACAAGTGAGTATGGAGTTCTTTACAGATACTGAAGACTGAGGTGGAAATTAAAAAGAAAGCTGGAAAACCCTATAAGGAAGTAGAAAATAGTTCATCGTGTAAGTGGTAGGTGTTCTGATCATGTTCCTTTTCTGTTTACATGTTTGTATTTCACTTTATTTTGCCTTTCTTTTTTACATTTATAAGCTCTGTACCTTTTCTAATGAAGATTAACCCTTTCAGGACATCTGCTGTACATGTATGGCAGGAGTCAGATCTTTAAAAATGGCTCCCACACCTGAGCGTAGTAGGCATGATAGTTGCCGGGTTTCTGCTGTTTTAAATAGCAGCCACCTAGCGCTAATGTCTATCATTTCCGATAATGCTGATGACAGACGTTTAATCCCTCTGCTGCAATTCATAACGGTTTCTAAGGCGGTTTTTCCAGGAAGTGCTGTGCTGTGTCAGGGCTCCATAGGAATATAACGAAACTCCCAAATGCTTTAATAGTAATTAATGATACTTAAAATACATGTAAAAAAGTAAATAAAATGCTTTAAAAATATATATTTAAAAAATCTAAATTCAAAATGAAATCTCATTTTCACCATTGTGTTCCAAAATACCCATAATATTTAAATCTAAATGTATTGATCCTGTACAGCAAGTGTAGTAACGAGAAAAACAAAAAACAGCCGATTCAGCTTTCTTGTCGGATCATCTCCCTAAAAAAATAATAAAAAGTTAACAAAATGTCATACACACTCCATAGGGCCCTCACTCAGCTATATTGAAATAACTATAAAAAAAAGTTATAAGGATCAGAACATGGCTAAGAAAAAAAAAAAAAAAAAAAAAAATATATATATATATATATATATATATATATATATATATACACAGAGAGAGAGAGATATTTTTGTTTTACCCATGCAACCCATGGGTAACCTGTCCGTTTTATCACCGTAAACAGGAAACCCATAAACTTTGGCAGAATTTAGTTTTGTTCTTTTCCCATTTGGAATTTTTTTCCAGCTTCCCACTACATTATATCAGAGACTTGGCCTGTGTCAAGGGGCCTTTAGGGCCCAATTTAGGCTGGGTTCACATCCGGCGTACATGCAGCATTTTATGTCTGCCCAAAAGCCGGCACATATGCCGATAAGCAGCTGTCTCACCACCGGAAGCCAATTACAGTGAATGGGGATGTGGTGGTGCACGGTGGTATCCGGCTGTGCCAAATACGGTAAACTCTTACAGTCTGTTCCTTCGCCAGAATAGACTGCCAGAGACAAAACTGCAGGTGTGAATCCAGCCTTAAGCTTAATTTATATTTTGAGTGGAAGTTGAGTGCAAGATTGAGTGTAGATAACTCTTTGCAGCCACACCCACCTCATTTGCCAGTTCGCATGAGACAGAGGATAATTGACTAAACACTACACTACAAACAGTTTAAAGGTACCATTACACATCAGCACGTCATACAGATAAAAAAAAACAATTGAAGTGATTTGTTAGCGATGAACATTTTGTTTATTATATGCTCTGATAATCGTTCGTGCTAGCGGTCGTTACTCGTCTGTTTTTAAATAGTTTGTTGTTATTACACTTAAAGGGGTTTTCCGAGTTATATATATTGATGACTTATCCTCAGGATAGGTCATCAATATCAGATCGGCGGGGGTCCGACACCCGACACCCCCACCGATCAGCTGTTTGAAGAGGAGACGTGCGCTGTATCAGCGCTGCCTCCTCTTCACTGTTTATATGCTGGCCGTAACGGGGTAGTGGTGAGTAGGTGTAATTACACCTAAGCACCCCATTCATTTCTATGGGAAGAATCGCTTTCATACAAGTCTATGGAAGCGATTCTTCCCATAGAAATGAATGGGGCAGTCAGGTGTAATTACACCTACTCACCACTACCCCCGTGTCGGCCAGCATGTAAACAGTGAAGAGGAGGCAGCGCTGATACGGCGCGCACCTCCTGTTCAAACAGCTGATCGGCAGGGGTGTCGGACCCCCGCCGATCTGATATTGATGACCTATCCTGAGGATAGGTCATCAATATATATAACTTGGAAAACCCCTTTAAAGATGGTGGACAGATGCTTGGACAAGAGGTTGGTCTTCAGGTAGAATGGTGTGACAATGGAAAAGAGCATGTAAATTTCAAAAATACACCTATTGCCACTTCCAAAGCCATGTATTAGATCTTTAGTGAGTAGACAACTCCACATTATACAAACGGATCTATTAACAGGGAACAATAATTTTTTTGCAAGCTGAAAGATCCCGATGGACGAGAAACAAGTGACTTATCGCTCATCTTTCAATCATTCATACTTATTACATCACACAATTCTCATCCATTTTTGCTTGCATGCACGAGAATCTGTATGATATTCGCTCTGTGTAATAGGGCATTAAGTTATTGACAGTTTTTTTTTTACATTGATGACACTGTAGGTACGTCATTGGAAGTATGTCAATTTTTCCTTGAGACACATTGATCATAATTTCTACCTCTTACTCATCCTGGATAGAGCTTAGCGGTCACAGAACTTTATCAACTTGTATGTAACTTTACATACAGCTGACATATTTCTTGTGTGTGTGGGGGGAGATATCATGAAGATTATAGCCCTATTATGTGGCAGGTAATAAGTATATATAACTGATGGCTGATTTCTCATTTGTATACTTACAAATATGTCTACACAGTGTAAGTAGGTAAAAGTAATAGAAAAGTAGAGAAGTTGCTTGGAGCAACCATTTTCCACCTTTCAAAGGACTTTCACAAATTAAAAGCATGAACCTGATTGTTTTATAGCACATACTCCACTTTTCATTTGCATCAGTTTTGATAAATCTCTCCAACTTTAAACTGGAAGTGAGCAAAGTCTTCTGTGCCCAATTTTCCTGATTTTAATACCAATCATAAAGACAAGACTGTGTTTACCTCAATGAGATATTATAATTTAATCTTCAACCAGAGCAGATGGCACATTAAGAGTGGCATTCTGAGATTTCCAGACTGTTTGCTAAACTTTTTTGAACATGCAGAACACATTTATCTCCAAGTCTTCCAAGACAAGGGGTTGTACACCAAAAATGGCTGTCAATGGGCTGTAATATTGCTATTTAAGCACATTTTGCTCTGGACATGTGTACATCAAAATGTTCAACGAGAGAAACCTCAGATATTCTGTTAACACTAAAAGGACATAGGCAATGTTACAATGATGTTTTATTTGTCTCTCATCATATTTTGATCATTAAATTGATTATATTTTCCTTTATGACTAAGGTGATTGCTTAATATGTACATATGTTTTATGAAAACAGTGGGGGTCATTTAGAAACAGATATATGCCACCTTTGTGGAATATATCTGGTGCAGATTCTGTTGCACGCCAACTTCTTCCCCGCTCAGATCTAAAAAAGGTGCATCATTTTTTTCGTCTGGTTTAGGTATAGAAAATGGTCTAAATGTAAGACAGCAACGAAGCTGGCTTACATTTAGAATCAGCAGTGGATATGCCGAAGTTATGTAGAGGCCGGTGCCTTCACATAACTTCAGCTATCCACCGCCAGTGCAGGGGCTTATTAAGACCGGCATCTAAATTGCCAGTCTTAATAAATGTGCCCCAGTGTTTTTTTTTATTTTTTTCAGTAGTTACTCTTTTAAGAGTTTAGTCCAATCCCAGGCATCCCTGGAAAGAGACCTCGGGAGGAGGTCACATCAGGAACAGTTGATGGTTTTGAAAATCAGGCTTGGATAAAATCTTAGAATTAAATAACACTAACCTTTATGAAAATTCTGGTTTCTCGCTCCCCTTCCCTTAAAGGGGTTGTCTCACTTCAGCAGATGACAATTGTCATGTAGAGAAAGTTAATACAAGGCACTTACTAATGTAATAATGTGATTGTCCATATTGCTTCCTTTGCTGGCTGGATTCATTTTTCCATCACATTATACACTGCTTGTATCCATAAATTACAACCACCCTGGAACCCAGCAGCAGAAGCCATGCTTGCACACTATATGAAAAAAGTGTTGGCCTTTCTGTACTCACGTGGTCCCAGCCACCAGAGAGATGGGCTTCTTTCTATAATGTGCAAGCATGACCACCGCGGTTGGATTGCGGGGTGGCTATAACCATGGAAACGAGCAGTGTATAATGTGATGGAAAAATGAATGAAGCCAGCAAAGGAGGCAACATGGACAATCACAATACATTAGTAAGTGCCTTGTAATAACTTTCTCTACATGATACATGCTAGTTGCTGAAGTGAGAAAAAACCCTTTAATACACATCTATTCCCTGAACTTGGTTGTCCTTTTTCAATCATACTAACTATGCAACTACAGTATAATCTGCTAGTGCTGCATAATGCTGTGCTATAACTATACACTTATGAAAGTCTTCTTAACGCTAAATTATGGAAGAATGGACAGTGATTTTTTGAACAAATCCAAAGACCTCAAGAATATTAGCAAGTAGAACAATTGCCTTAAAATTGATATAAACCATGTCTCCTCAACTTTGAGACCACAGAACTTAGCAATGAATAGGACTAGCACAATGGTGAATTCCTATTTCTCAGATAATAAGCATTTGATGAATTTGATGAGGTTAGTCTGTTTCCTGTAAGAAAGGATTTGGAACAAAAGAAGAATTATCGTGTGACAGGAAGCACCTAACAATTTCATGGTAAATAAACCGCTGCATAGAGCAGGGCAGCTGCTGAACTGGCTCCACTCGGTCTAACAGGGTTTTTGTAATGCTCATCGTTTCTTAAAAGAAAAATCCAAAATATTTACAGTAAAGACAAAGATTCCCAAAAAATGTTGTAGCAGTAGTAGGAGACGAGGCTGGTACAAAGCTCGCTAGCTGCATCCTCTACACTTTATAGCTGCCCAGTTTTCTTTCTTTTCTTGGACTATATACAGAAGTGAAACCTCACCATCTTCCTGCAAAATATCTATTTTGAAAGGTACAATAAAACACATAATTTACTTTGGTTCATAATCTGGGATCGTTCCACTTCTAAGCATTTTGTATCTTTTAAAGGTACATATTTTTCTTGCCTTACAGCACTAGGCCCATGTTCCAATCCAACCAGGGCAAAATCATGTAAAGAAAAAGTGTTTGGAATACATATCATTTACTGGACTTAACACGTTATTGTACTTGGAATCTTCTAATTCAACTCAAAGTAAAGTAATTACTAGAACTATACCACCCAGCATACTGCCTATGTTTCTCCATGTCCAATGTAAGAATGGGTGAGGGAGTGACACTTTAAACAGGAAACCCATAAAACTTTGGCAGAATTGAGGTGTTTTTTTTTTGTTTTTTTTTTTCAATTCCACCCCATTCCAGCTTCCTACATCATATCAGCCTGTGTAGGGGGCCTTTAGTGCACAATTTTGTCTGGCCAAAAGCTGGCACATATGATGATAAGCGGCCATATCACAGACAGAAGCCAATTACAGTGAATGGGAACCCGTCTGTGCGCTGTGGTATCCAGCTGTGCCAGATACGGAAAACCCTAGCAGTCTGTTCCTTCACCACAACAAACCTCTAATAGAGGGAAGCAGCACCTTAAGTATCAATTGACTAAATCTCAGAATAATAAAGTCACAATCAGTGAAAGAGAAAAGTTTAAATAATCTGAAAACAGATTAACTAAATTTCTAAGGTTCTGTAATTAGGGAAGAAAGCCCTGCCAAACGCTCCACATGGAAGACAGCAAATTCTGCCCCCTAAATTCCTCTCACTTGCTCAGAATCACCATGAAGGACATTACAGAGAAGTACTGAACTGTATAAATGTGATTAAAGCACTTGAGGTGAGATAACATTTCCCATTATATGAGCCGGCCTGTTTCTGTGTCTTTCTCATTCTTCCTACCCCTCCACATCCACAGACTTCTATAGGCAGCTGTAATGTGATCCTTAAGTCAGTTGAGAGTTCATCTTGGTCTCACAAAATATATTTATCTCAGAATTCAGAGTAAATATTAGTTTAGGAAAAAAGATGTTGAAGAAGGAAAATAGCTGATAATTGGAGAAAAAGGCATTTTTCTCTCACCAGATTATATTACAAAGTTTCTTCTTTTCCTCTGTAATATTGATTTTTTCATAGTTCTGTGAATAGCTGGTGACAATTTAAGCAAATGACTTATCTGTGCACTTAATCATGGGGTTTTTATGAGTAATTTCCCCACTTATTTTGTCTTACCATTTATTTTAATCGGCAGCTACAAGTTCATTATCTATTAAATTACAATATACTATATGTTCCAGTATCTAAAAACACAAATACTTCAAGTATTATGTCACTGTGGCCAAGGGAGTTGCCATTTGTAGAGCAATTCAAAGGGTTTC
This sequence comes from Rhinella marina, assembly GCA_900303285.1. NCBI lineage: Eukaryota > Metazoa > Chordata > Amphibia > Anura > Bufonidae > Rhinella > Rhinella marina. The sequence continues at coordinate 616,824 of ONZH01020026.1, read as the reverse complement.
TTTAGAAATTGCGTTTAAAAGAATGTCTTTTCTTCTTTGCTGACCATTGTCCTCCTTATTGATTGAAATAATGACTCTCTTTTGTAGCAGACGGTTGATTTTTTCATGTATTGACTTTAGTTTATCTCCGTGCATGTTATCTGCAGTTATAGACTGTCTTTTAATCTTTATCATCTGCACAGTATGTATGAGTCTGATATGCGTCAATCATTCATCGCCTAAAAAAATGTCTCTTTCATATCTTTTATCCACCTAACAACTTCTGGACTTTGGAAAGACATTTATCTGGGTTGTTCAAACGCAGTGGAGCAGACTTCTATTTGATGAGACTACTAAAAGAAAAAAGTTGGGCATGAAGCAGTTATAAAGATGTGGCCACAGGGAGAACAAACTGAAAATTGTGTCCACTTTATAGGAGCATAGAACAAAAGAATGTATATATAAGATGATGTAAAAACAAGCTGTTTGAGTCTACTGCATTTCAGCCATTTTATAGGCAGTTTACACGTGAGATGTAGAAACCATCCTCTGACAAGACACAATTTGCTGTTAGTACAGCATCTTTTAGACAAAGGAACACAAAAGAAAAAGTGGCTCACAGTGGACTTTATATGTTTTGTTTTAAGTATTAACACTTAAATGGTTTTCATAATCTATCTGATATCAGGCACCCCCGCTGATTTGCGGAGCCCGTAACTATACAGTGAATGGAAGGCTCAATCCACTGTGTAGTTTCTGCTGCTGGCATACTGTAGTTCAGGTCCTATTGACTTGAATAGTAGCTGAGCTGTAGTACCTCGGCACAGCCTTCTGCTTCTGGCTCCTTCCACTGTTTAGTTTCCAGGGCTGAAGGCTTCTGCCAACAGCTAATTAGTGAGGGTGCAGGGTGTGGGACCCCCATTTCTCTGATACTGAAGACCTATCCTGAGAATAAGTTATGAATATCTAAAACCCCCTTAGAAGGGAACCAAAGTCAGAATACAAACACAAAAAAGAACAACCAACAAAGTGTAACAATCTCCTTATATGTAACAAAACTGCAGATCAAGAAAAATAAAACTAGAAAAGTAGTGCATTGTTGTCTCAGGCTACAGTCATTTCTATTACCCCTTCTTCTCTCCCCTCTTATGCGGGTGCATGTAAGGCAGAAAGTAAAGGAAGAGGCTGCTGGGTGTAATCGGGATAACTTTAGTAACAAACAGCGAGAGCGGCCATTTTGTTGGAAGCAATCTGCCAATTAGTAATAGTACAAAACAGATTTGGTTACCACAATGTAGAACTGTAATAGACGGCAGAATACAGTCATCTGGCAGTGTAATACTGTTGCGTTTGCAAGCGGCAGACTGTTATTACCACGGTCTGCCTCCATGGGGACGAACGATGGCAAAGCGATTGCTTCTCCCCATGCTGCAGAAGAGATTGCTGCATGTCACCGCAGCAGTCTCCTCCGTTAGCGAGCAGGTGATTGTCAGGAGGGAAGGCTTCCCTCCCAACAATCGTCTGCCATACCTGGCTGTCTAATACATCCTTAAATCTACCAAAATAATTCCCCTCCCCACTCAAATATAACCCAGAAATGTCAGTGCCTATTCTGATAGACGGGGAAGTTTTCCATCAGATCTTCCTCTCTAGTGATAGTCATTATTACTCAAAAGTATAAGGCTAGTTTCACACTAAGTATTTTGGGCAAGGATTTTAGCACAGATTCAGCACAAATAAACCACACCATGGAAAAAAAGAAGTGTCCTATCAATTTTTGCATGGACGATGCTTCCAGAATTTCAAGAATGGGGGATCAGTGAACATTATAGGGAGAGGGGAGAATTGCAACTCCCAGCATCTCTAGGCTGTTATGTGATATCAGAGGACATTACAGGGAGAAAGTATACGAAGAGAGAACTACAACTCCCAGCATGCACAGGCTGTTATTATGTGATATCAGAGGACATTACAGGATTGATGTATAGGAGGAGAGAACTAAAACTCCCAGCATGTCTGGACTGTTATTATGGGACATTGAGTGTAAGAGTAGAGAATTACATTTCCCAGCATCTCTAGGCTGTTATTATATGATATCAGAGAACATTACAGGGAGAAGGTATATGATGAGAAGACTACAACAATTGGCTAGAGTGGAGTAAGTTGAAAAGGCTGGGTTTTTCAGTGTTTAGTGTGTGTTGAGTTATAAAAGTCAAAGTGGGCGGGGCTGACAAATTGGTGCATATTATGCCTCATTTATCATTGTCTTATCTGCAGAAATGGCTCAAATTGTTGCAGACAATTAAGCCAGCTTATGTGCTGTTGTTTTGTGTAAAAAGTCGCATTTATAGCATAAAGATACAACTTTTTATCAAAAAGTCACATTTATGAAAAGTAAAACCCAGGGGCGTAGCTAAAGGCTCATTGTCCCTGGTGCAAGAGTTCAGCTTGGGCCCCCCTTCTCTTAGTGCTCTGCATGTCTTCTTATGCGGCACAAGGGTCTTTGGGCCCCCTCAGGCTCCTGGGACCGGTAGCGACTGCTACCTCTGAACCCCCTATAGCTACGCCCCTGGTAAAACCAACTCATTGTTTTAACAAGTGATAGGTGAGTAATAAAACAGGATGCACTTATTTTTATCTAATGTACATAAGCAAAACAGCAGGGTTCTGTCAGTAAAGAGACATTCAACAAAAACGTCCCGAGTCTGAAACAAAAGTCGCAATTTACCACTGGAAATGTCGCAAATATGCTTCAAAAGTCGCAAATATGTTTCAAAAGTTGCAAGTGCAGTCTGGCAGCGATGGCTGAAATAGCATTTTAGTGCTATTGGAGTTAAAATGTTGCAAATCGAGAGAAATAGGTGGATAATCAAGTTTATATTTAAAAATATAAAAAGTTTAAAAGTGGTGTGCACCTTTTGATATAAGAGGTGAAACAAATCACCACTTTTGATTTGTAATGTTAGGTTTTTTTTTTTCCCCGCAAATTATGTGATTATTGCTAAATGCTCCCCACTGGCTTTTCAAATAAATGCCCAACCACATAATACATGGACAGGGAAGGTCTGTTATTTCCCTGCAGATCTCCACTTTAACTTAGGCTACTTTCACACGGTCAGTACTTGGTTAGTATTTATCTTTTCATTATTACTTTTTCTCTCTTGTTTTGGCCTACAAGTACTGATGAAAAATACAGACATATGAAAGTGACCTTATGGTCTGAACATATGGGACCTCCCTTAATGACAACAAAATTCCCTACTTATTAATATGGACAGTGGGTGACATGATTAGACAGTCCGTACAAATAACATTCCTCTTGAATTTGAAAAACAAAAACAAAAACAAAAAAACAGTTCATATAAATTGTTGAGCACTGGCATAACTAGAGTCCTATGGGCCCCAGAGCAAATGTTGGACCAAAGCTCCACACCCCAGTTACCCACAGTCACTTCCCAGTCATCTGTTGACTGTGATAGACCTCAAATAACATATCTGTAAGTAAAGTCCTTACAGAACACAAGGTTCTAAGCAAGTGTACTAGACTGATTAAGGGATTTAAGGATAATCATGAAGAATTTCTTCAGTTTGATTAAATAGAACATGGGTGGTATAACCTAAAAGCGTTTGTAGCCTGATCTATAACAATCTGCAATAATTGCAGCAACATTATCAACTAACAGTAGAGAGGCTATAGTTACAGGCAGTAATCACTTCTAATAAAAATAGGTATCAATAAAAGGCAGAGGTACAGAAGAATGTCAAGCTGATTTAAAGGGGAACAGGAAAAGGCTGCAAAGAAAAACATCAATATCAAATTTCAATAGAGAGGTCTGTGGTGAAAAGAGACCCTTCATGGAGCCCCACTAATTAGGTCATGTAACCTTGATATATTTTCTGTCTAAAATGTGCAGTTCTCCAGTCAGATGCAATCATACTTGTATGTTACTATAAAGGGTCCATTAATAGGCATATCCATGTCACCATTCTGAGTCCCTTAGAGTTGTGTGGCACAAGTACTAGGTTCCGAAAATACCATAAAATATGTTATTACATTAGAACCACTAGGATTTATTATGTCTCATTTAGGCAACATTTCAGCCTCCATCTTTCCTTAACTAATCTTCGCCAATAAAAAGTTATAAAGGGTACATTAATTCAGTACCTTAAAAATCTTCGCCAATAAAGGGTACCTTAATTCAGTTACCATTAGTTATTATTCAGAGTTTAGTTATGTTAATTCTGGGCAGCACAGCAGCATGTTCACATGATAAATATATATGAACACCTATGTGGTTTGGCGCTCCTAGATTTGACATGAATGTGCTTTGTCAGCCATAATGCTAAAACAAGGGGCCCTGGTCAGTGGGCTGGTAGGGAAGGAATCATGCTAGGGGCTCTATCAGCTACCGCTAAGGGCATGTCTAATTTTTTTTCTTTACATCTTTATGTGGACTTTTGCTTATTTTATCATGCAATATGATGTTATCAGTGCTTACTCTTATATATATATATAAAAAAGTTACCATATTTCTCTCCATAAGATCCATTTTTTTCCCCTGATGGGAGAATGGCAGTGTGTATTATGAAGTGAATAATAATGAGCAATTCCATTATGCTCATTAGCACATAGTAGGACCAGGGAGCAGTGAACATAGAGCTCCTGGTGCTCACTGTTCCCCAGTCTTCTGCCGGAGCTGCACTGTGTCCTGACTGTGTACATTGTCAGGACGTAGTGTGTGTAGGGAATCTTGGTTCTAGGTCCCAGAGTTCAGATTCCCACCGATCAAACAGTTATTCCCTTTCCAGTGTATAAGAGACAACTTGTTACGGAAATACCCCTTTAAGTCTGCAGGGTACACTATATTTGGTATGCAGTTAAATGAAATTTATTGATCCAATTAGGCAGAGGAAAACACATTAGATGAACATCAGCTGAATGTGCCAATTACAGAAAGGTCAGATGACCATCTAATGTGTATTGTGGGGTCACAACTCTTTCCCCAAGAGATCCTGTGTTCTCACAGTAGGCAAGCTGCTGCAGCTACTTACACCCCTCTCCCATTGACAATACATGGATGCTTGCCTAAGGTGTGTGACTACCTTAATTTTCTTCAATCAGATTACAAAGAGAAAGCCAATAAACAATCTCCACAGTTTTTAAGTTGGGAATAGGACATGAATGGCCCATAAGTCTCCTCACACCGATTAAGACGCTCTCTCCCCTAGGAGAGAGTACTCCCCTGACCCTGACTTGGCCTCTCACACAGTTAAGCCAGTACTCTCTGCTCTGCACTGATGAATAGCAATCACCTCAAAACAGTTGTCTGCAGATGGGGTGCTGGCTTATTTAATATCCAAGTCATGTCTCAAGGCTTATTTAAAGAGCTGAACATTGACTTACAGGATAGCTGCCTTACATCTGGTGGTAATAGAGGAAGAGCTTGTTAACAGCTCATTTGTATCCCTTTTCTTCTAAGTTGGGAATACACATTAGATCTATGTTGGTGAACCCACAGATTTTAGCAAGTTTGGCCAACCATCTAATATGTATGGCACCCTCCCAACGCAGAATCAGACCTGTTGTATTTTAACTACCCAATCCTGTTTGTTCTCAGGATCATAAGCCACTGCCAAGGGTATCTGGCAGTGGCTTTCTCCACACTTCCCATTCACTAAATTTGTATGGAACAATAGGGAGAGATCTAATATGTATGGTTAGCTTTACTCACCTAGTACCAGAGGACTTGAAAACTACTTCCTCAACTACATAAAGTCCATGAGAAAGAACTCGCACATGCTTCCAGAAGCATGGGGGCCTAGGATCCACCAATAAAATTAATTCTGAGGCACACTGCACAGATACAAGCCAACATTACCTGTTCACACAGCGGCAGACAGAAGTAAGACATTACAAGGTGATTATAAGAGTCCCTGCAGTTACTTCAAGAAAAATAGGCAACGAGAATACTGGCTGTCCTGTCTCTGTACCTAGAAGTGTTCTCAGCCACCTGATGAATCTATAATAAACTGTTAAATAATCTACTCAGTTTTTTATATGGGTGTTTAGGCTGATTGAGGTGCTGTATGTTGCCTATTTATATGTGGTGTAGTCAGTCTACTGTGCCAGGTGTGCAGGCAGTGGGAGACTAGGGGCCCACCGGAGGATTCACCTGTACTCCTGTGGGCCAGTCTGAGTCTGACAAGGGAAACAATAAGTTCCAATATTATTCAGGATCCACGTTGTAAGGATCCTGAATGCAGTCTTATAGATAAAGCCTAATGTTTTTAGTAACTGGATTTAAACAGATATACAACAAAATCTATTAAAACTGCACAAACTAAAGCAGAACATTGATATTAGAAGTCTGTAACTGATGCCCACAATGTTAATCAGTAATTGCAATATTATAATTTAGCATGTTAATGGTGGAAATGAAATGTTCACAATACTGAACACATCTGTAATTTTTCAAAGAAAATAATTTTCCCTAATAATGAAATAGAGAGAGTGCATATATAGAAATACTATATTAGAAAGAGAGAACATATTATTTTCCGGAAATGAAAATGAAATTGTGCATGCTAACAACTGCACCAGCATATTCAACATTACCCCAGATTTAATCAGCAGAGCAATTACTGAATGACCTGGGAAGATGTATCCTATCCAAAATGTTGCAGCCATTGAAGCAGAAACGAGACCCATTTAAATGTTAGATCAAGCATGTCAGACTCAAATGGTTCTGAGGGTGAGACAGACTGGCCAAAACACAAACAAGGTCATACAAGTATTCTGAAAAATAAAATTCCAAACCCAGGCATGAGGATTACATTGGTAGTTTGTGCTATTTCCCTGCTTTGAAGCTGAATATTCATCATATTTCTACCTCCACAAGTGAGATTCTTGACAAAATCTAAGAACAACTAATGTATAAAGCAATTTATCTATACAGAGTGTAAAAAAAATCAAAATACATTTCAAGTTTATTCTCACAAGACATTTGCTTAAAAGCTAAACTATTTACGGAGCTCTTTCTAAACCTAAAACAGCACATCTAATGGAAACAGATTGGGCTCCAACTGATAGTAAAAGTACTGTGTACCAAGATTAGAACTAACCCACCTACAAACAATGTCTACAGGACACAAAGTGCAAAATATACTCCTCAACATTGAAACTGCAACGACAAGAAGGTCATGCTAATTGAGGGAGCAGCAGGTGTTGTTAAGAGCTGCAGAAGATCCATTTTTAAGCACCTAGCTCCAATCTGTGGCATGTGTGAGGGGTATAAAAGCCAAAATGAAAGGAAAAGTTTTTTTAAACACATGAAACCTCAAAAATTGGATCAAGTCATGTGGAATGCTGCCCTTGCTCTGCTACCAGGAGCACCGGCACAGACAGGAAACGTTCTATATATTTACATATTTCTTTTTTGGCACTTTAGTCTTGTGTACAATGGGTTATATGCAGGTTGAACCTAGAACAGGACTAAGTGGTAAGCTACAAATTCATAGCAGTGTATAGCTACAGGGCTTGAAGAGGTTGCCCGTGCAACCGGCTCTTGTATTGTGCAGTTTGCCTGTAGTTAACAGCGAGTAGTGAACAGATAGTGAAATAATAATGGTTAACACTAGAGATGAGCGAGCATGCTCGGCCGAGCGTACTCGGGAGCATTTTTCGAGTAGTAGCGTACGCATCTTCTAATCTGTACGCTAATGCGTACGCACCTTGTAATTTGTACGCATTAGCATACAAATTTATAAGATGCGTACGCATTAGTGTACAGATTATAAGATGCGTACGCATTAGCGTACAGATTATAAAATGCGTTACTACTCGAAAATTGTTCCCGAGTACGCTCGGCCGAGCATGCTCGCTTATCTCTAGAACTTAACACTATTAAGCAATACTGCTAGACCGCAATAATTCACTATACATAGGGACAGCTCATTTTATACTAAACAGTATGATGTCATCATGATGATTGTGTGTCATTACCTAGCATTGGGATCTAGGGGCTTCTATGTATGCCTCTAAAGCGCAGAGAAATTCAGACTTTTCAAAAACAAATGATTCTGTAAGGAGAGCTGGGTACTAAGGGTGCAACAACACACTTCATTACATCCAAAGTAAAGGATGATTTCAGGTGATTTATGAGGCCAAGTGTTGCTTTTCAGTCCTAAAATCTGTCATTTGACAAGGCCTGAGAAAGATTATAACACTATAGGCAGAGTTGTAAATGCATCCATAAAACACTCTGTTTAATTGCTTCTTGTGTAAAAACAAGTCAGTTTCCATTATCTTATCTGGTAATTATTGCTATTCCCTATTATCCCTTTCAACTAATTATGTTGCTATTATTAGCCTAAAAAAACACAGCACAATGGTTAAATAACTATCCAAATCCCAATGAAAGCCAATACATCCTTTTTTAAAAACAACCCAAATAAGACTAAATTAGAACCGTGAGAGGATTACCCGACAAAGTGCACTTAGGACCTGAACCACCAAGCTGTCCTAATACTTGCAACATGACCACAGACAATAGTCATTATTTGCGCTTCTGTTACGCCACATTAGTCAACTAAGTATATTACTCAACGATAATATCACTGAAGAGCTCAGACTGTGAGTACCCTGCTCTCTTCAGTGCATCAGACCGAAAACATGAACATAGATAATGCCTCAACCATAAGATTTTCCATTTTATAATGGCAATAATATACAAGGGATTAGGGACATACACAGCAAATACGACAGCAAAAATAAAAATGGAACTAGAAAATTGACCTATTTTTTGCCATTACACACCATTATAAAAACATTTTTTATGCAGGTTATTGTAATACTAATTATCAGCAGGTCATTATTTTAACCCATTCCTGACAGAGCAGTTTTCAGTTTTTGGGTTTTTGTTCGCTGCCTTCCCGGAGCCATAACCTTTTTATTTTTCTGTTTACATACTTGTATGAGGACTTATTTGTTATGAAACAAATTGTACTTTCTAATGGCCATATTTATTATTGCATAGAATGTAGTGAGAAGCAGGAAAAAAAATTGGGATGGATTTGGGAAAAAAAAAACGTGATTCCGCTACAGTTTCACAAGTCTTGTTTTTATGGCGTTCACTATGCGGTTAAACAGACTTGTGTTCTTCATTCTCCAGGTCAGTACAGTTATGGTAATACCCCATATATATTGTTTTTTGTGTTTTAATAATTTTTGTTCAAATATTTTTATTTTGGGGAAAGGGGGTGATTATTATTTTTTTAAATAACTTTTTTAAAAACTTTTTTTTAGGTCTCCAAGTGGACCACAACAAGCAGTCATCAAATTGCAATTTGTATAAGGTAGTGGAATTGTAGAGAAAAAGCTATATCACAAATCAGTTTCGCGACCTGCTGGCCTGAATTGTAATGTACAAGTATAGAGCCTGGAAGCCTAGTACATGCTCAGGCTCATTACTGACATGGAATGCCTTCCCCAATCTCCGCTAGACGGGTTAAATGTCCGCAATCGGCATTACCACCAATTGCGGACATTAGCGACAGGTGTCGATGTATGAAACAGTTGTAAATCCAAAAGAGGGGTAGAAACAGAACTGCATTTACCTGAAAAAAGGTAGTGAGTTCATAGGTATATATCCAAGTGGTGGGTGCCCGCAGCTGAGAACCTTGGCTAACTGGTTCCAGAATATAGTAGAAAAGGGAATCCGCAGCACTCCAGGGAATTTTTTTGAAGCAAGACGTTCATTATTCACATATCGGCATCTTACAGAGTAAGGGCTCATGCACACGGCCGGTGCCAGCCCGTGGCTGTATTATGGCCCGCATACACCGGGTCCACAATACACAGGCACCTGCAGCGTGCAGCCCGCATCACGGATCGCGGACCCATTCATTTCAATGGGTTCGCAATTCCGGAGATGCGGGACAGAGGCATGGATCGGAACACCACAGAAGCACAACGATGTGCTTCCGTGGTGTTTCTGGCCATACTTCCGTACCGCAAAACAGTAGTGCATGCACTACTTTTTTGCGGTCAGGACCGACGGATGCAATTCCCCAGTAGTCACACCATTAGCCACAGTAAGTTCTCAATGTCTTTATGTTTCTGAATTGGGGTGGACAATATCTATGCATATTTATGCACAGGAATATAATTATGAACATATGTTTATTAGATTATGGGTGGTATGGCTGTTTGTAAGACACACCTACATATGCACTTCATATATAGAAGTACAATGCACTTTATTCATTAACCTTGAGTTTACTCTGTAAGATGCCGATATGTGAATAAAAAAAGGTTTTGCTTCAAGAAAATTCCCTGGAGTGCTGCAGATGTATGAAACAGTGGCACCTGCTAGTTATGGCAGTCACCGTACTGCTGCTGCCATCTTTAAAGACCCAACATTTGTCAACTGTTGGCATATACCGACCAGCCAATTAAAAACACCTAGCTAACATGGTGAAGGCCCCCCCATTGTGCTGCCAAAACAGGGTTCACTCACTGAGGAGCACCATGGCCTTCTGAAACAGTAGATCAGTGGGTGTCCCAAGTTTTGGACTCCCATTGATCAGACACTGATGGCCTATCCAGAGAAAAGGTCATCAGTTACTCCATCAGTTGGATGACCCCTTTAAGTACTTTAAGTTTCAAGGTGAGGTCTAGATGGACCAGACTTGTTGTTCCAGCAAATCACACAAATGCTCAATAGGATGAAGATCTGTGGAATTTGAAGTCAAAACCTTGAAATGTGATGCACTGTGTGTTCTGACACCTCCCCCTACCATTGCCTTTTAGCAACTCATGCTACACTAGCACTTGGGATCGCATTAGATGGGCTAGCCTTCACTCCCCACGCACGTCAAAGTTCTGGGCACCCATAAGTCTGTCAATGGTTCCCTGGTTGTCTTTCCTTGGACCACTTTTGTTAGGTACCAACTAAGTATGAGCAAACTGGGTCTACCGGTTCAGAATTTTCTGCCCTTAATTGGAAAAAAGCAAATGAGGACATTTGTAGTTGTGAGTCCTTAGGGGGAAGCTCTGAGTGGGTGCTATTTCTATTATGGAGAACAGTTGATACAAATGACGACTATTGTAGGCTAGACAATGCTCCTCTGGATTTCTGGGTAAAATGTATGCAAATTATCATGTGTAACATCTGCCGGCATCAGGAAAGCTTATTTGAATATCTTTCCCAGCAACCCAGAGGGGCATCACCTGGTCTACAATACTGCACACACGTACATGGAGTACCAGGTGCATCATCTGGACTACAATATTGTGCACACATACTCTGCTACTTGGCATAGAAGGGGCATTGTCTGGTCTACAATACTGTGCACAAGTACTGGGCATACCATGCGCTCTTCTTAATGAAAAGGAGTACCCCTTTGACAACGAATATATATTGTTGAGAAACACACATTTGTGTACTAGTCTCTCGTGCTGGTTCAGGATGGATCGATTTGTGCGTAAATCAAATTATTTAAAAAATTTGGCGACTTTCAAACAAAAGGAATCTTGTCTGATTTGCTCATCCTTAGTACCAACCATTGTATACTGGGAACACTCCAAAAGTGGTGACATTTTGGAGGTGTTCTGACCCAGTGGGATAGCCATCATAATCTGGTCCTTATCAGATTACTGAGCAAGTTAATCATGAGGAATTAATTATAGTATTCATCTATCATTAGTTTGAATACTATGGCTGATCAGGGCATATCATTTGATTTTAAAGATTCATTATTGTTTTGATTTTTGGGTAAGTGGTCTAGAAAAAAGAATAAACCAGGTTGCCAATCCTGCTTCTATCCCTTCAGTTGGCAGAAAAATAATGTTGTTTCCTTTACCACGGTCCTGCTCTGCTACCATATAGATTGGGGGTTACAGTCAAGTGAACAACTGTTCTCTGAAATGCTTGCAGTGGTCACTTTCCCAGCCAATGGCCCGTCCTCCAGTACATAATCAGCATTCAGCAGTGGTGAACATGTAAACAGATTACTGTAGGCCTCAATCTATTTATATACGGTCTTTAAAATGGCGTAGAGAATAAAAATTATTTCTAAACTATGGAGCAGAATAGCCAGTGATGGATCAATTCCAGACCAAATAGAGGCATACATCTATTTCAGACAGATTATTTCACTTGGCAGTAATCTGTGAAGGTAAATCATGATAATAGGTGAATACAACTAGTAGAAAAATATGATCCAGAAATATAAATAATTATGTACAGACAGACTGCTGACCTCGCTATAAAAGTGTACTATGGCAGCACACAGGATGAGAGGGGAAGTTTTACAGAAGAGGCAGCTGGTGAAGCTGAGTAAGTAACGTAATATACATTTAGCCACAGGACTAAAGTATTACTATAGTTATTTAAAACAAATTCTAACGAGGTAGAGGCAAAACTAATCACCCCACCTAGATATTGGTTAATGTCCAAAAATAACAAAATCCATTACAGCAATGTGCTAAACTAATGGGATGCCTCCAGCTATCCCCTCCCCTCTAAATATATTAATTATTGGGATGTCAGTGTAAGATGTGCAGTATAAGAACGGGAAAATGTTCACATCCAAAATAAAGCCTGTGCTGCAGAAACCAAGACCTGCTTGTGTCCAGCAGAGGGTGTCTTTTGAATTTTGCAGTGGATTTTAAAAAATTGCAGAATTATCCACTGGTATTTACTAGCACATTTTTTGATGTGGAAAGTTGACGTCGAAAAGTATGTGCACAGCCAGCATATGGAACCATATGTATTCCATATTCTGCTATAATGTGCAAGATATTACAGAAAATGTGGCCACTAATGGAAAACTGTAATAAAATGGATGCGTAGGTAGGTACAATGTCTCCCCAAAAAACTTGTAATGGCACTCTATTAAGGGGTACTGACTGGGTAGTCATTATGGGGTACTGAGTGTAGATTGATGTGGGGAAACTTGATTATTTTATTTTAGCACAAGGCTTGAAGACAACAAAATATGAAAAAATGAAAGGATCTTAATACTTTCCAAATGCATTGTAGCATTAAAGCAGTGTGCATAAGGGTCCAACGTTTTCAGTCATTGTATGGATTATATATTGTGGTGTTCAAGAAAGCCTCCAGGCTAACATGTTACCAGACACATTTGGATCATCTACAGACATATACATTTTCCAGGGATTCTAGCCTATTATCTTAGCGACAGGTCATAAATGCCTTTGGTCAAAATAACCCCTCAAGGACCTAGTCCTAAGGACCACAGGAATTTTTCATGTTTGCCTCATAGTATCCCATTAACAATAACTTTTTTATTCTTACATCTACATATAGATGGAGTGTGGCATTTTTGCACCTCAAGTTGTAAATATTTTTTTTAGAAACTATTTTGTGGTGCATATAAGATATTTAATTTATCATTTATTTTTTATGAATGCAGAATGCATGAAAATTGCAATTCCGCCATAGCTTTTTTCTTTTTTTCAGTCATTATAATTGATAAAGTAAATCGAGTTCAGGGATAACTAATATATGTAGGCTCTTTTACTGTCAAATAAACATATTCACAATTATTTATGAAAAATGTGTGATTTAATCTTGTATCACTATTTTATTTAAACTGAAAATTTAATCGTTTAAAAAAAATGTCATAGTCCCAACAGGGGACTTTTTTTTAACTGTGCTACATAGTGTGCCTTCCACCACTAAAACGCGTAGCTAGACTTTTATTTATAGTGTTTTATGTATGTCTTTAATAAATAACTTTTATAGATAGCAGAGCAGCACACTTTTGTTTTTCTTTTTCTGCTCCTTGTTGAGCGAACATGTTCCTATGTGTATTCCGGACTGCATCTAGAGGATCCTGGTGAACAAGCACAGCAGACTGACCTATCATCTCTACATAGAGACCATGCCATTTCCTAGTGTTCTGCCTAGATTTGCACAACATTTTTCGGTAAGCTATTCTCACCTCGAGTCCTTATCTGGAAACCCTAAGGTTTTTCACAAGGGAGTGCTCCCTATTGTTTTTGATTTTACAATATGTATATTGTCACATTACCGGCGGTGCATTTTAATGCACCAGTAAGTACTTACTTTAGACAGAGGCTTAAGCTGGACAACCTGGCGATCTTTTTAAGGCCTCAAGTTGACAGGATATAACAACTGTTAAAGACTGGGCTTGTGGTTAAGTGACAAAAGGAGCCCTTTCCTTTGTTAGCAACTACAGTAGATCAGCATTGATTGTGTTGCAGAAAAGGTTTGGATGGAATTACAGTTTCTGAGTACTCGGAGGATGGCTGCCACCCTTCAGCATGTGATTGCTTGAGGCATGTGCACAAACATCATGTATTTTGGTATATGCATATAGGTTAAGGATAAATGTTTTTTTCTTTCTATTTGCTCCCATGTGTCCAGTGTTAGAATCTTAATGTCAAAAATCCTGCATGAGGTCTTTAGGAGCATCATTTATAAGCAACATTTGGGGTAAATGTAAAGTAGCATTTAATCTATATTTAATATAATTCATGGTTTAAAGGGAGGTTCCAAGATTGTGATATTGATGACATTCTCTGGATAGGTCATCAGTATCTGATGGTAAGGATCTGACAACTGGGACCCCCTCTGATCAGATGTTTGAGAAGGCTGTGGTGTTTCAGTGTGTACCGCGGCCTCCTCGCAGTTGACCAAGCACATTGCAGTGCATTGGATAGCAGCTGTGCTTGGTATCGCAGCTCAGCCCCATTACCTTGAAAAGGACTGAGCTGCACCTAGCTTCTACAAAGAGCTGATCAGCAAGGGGTCCCGGGTATCAGACCCGTGCCCATCTGACATTGACGACCTATTCTGTGGATAGGCTATCAATACCAAAGTCTTAGAAAAGGCCTTTAATCTTGTGTTTAATCATGTCAACTGTATAGAAGTCCACACAATTAACACAATGTAGATGTTTAAGTGTGATGTGTGCATTTTTCTGCCTCTGACACTCATACTGTAAATATACCTACATCATTAGAGAGGGGTAATAAAATATAACTATTACACTGTTTTAAAAGTCAAATAATAGGCCATATAGTAATTTATAGTAGAATGGAAAATAGGAAGAGACTAAGCATTCTCCTACCTTAATATAAAAAGAAACTGTGAATAATGTTTTCCCTGTTTCAGTGTAGATTAAATTTTCTACAATATTGCAGCTAGAATATTTATTGCAATGACTGAAAATATTTTACTTTCCATTCTGCATCTGTGTGTTTTCTATAGTATTTAGAGTTATTACTACTCATTTTGGTAGCAGTACTAATTTCACCACATGGGAGATCAACTACAGAGTACAAAAAGTTCAGTTTTTTTTTGGTGAATGTATATAAATAGCCTAAAATGAGCCTTTTCTCCATCATATCCCATGGATACATGAAAAAGACACACCATGGTGTAGGGACTCGGTTGGCAGCTGCAGCATCTTCCATGTACTGGCAGGAAGAGAATAAAGTACTTTAAAGTCTTCCAGCTGTTGGGAGTCTCAGTATTTTCTTCCCTGTTGGAGGCTTTGGAACTGAGGGATCTTTCCGATATTTTCTGGACACCCAGTAGCAGATTGTAAATGAAAGCTGTGGCCCCAACAGAGAGCTCAGCTGGGCTTGAATCATCCGACATTGAGGGAACAGCAGGATGGATCATAACTTCACCAGTTCATTGCTGGAGGCACTTGGCAAGAATTACGCAGCAATATGTGTCAAGTCTCTCCAGAAAAGAAAGGTTTAAACAGAATGAGCCAGCAGAGATGGGAGCATACAAACGGCCAAGAAAACCATCCAAACTTTGTAATATTCATTGAGAACAGTTATAAGAACATTTCTGCTACCAACAGAAATCCATACTAAATATGATGTAAGCCAAGAAAGATGGAATATCTTAGTAGCTACATGGTAAAAACGGATACCCCTTTGTCTCATTCTTCGAATGCAATCCTGATATAATGCATAGAAATATATACTGTCTGCAGTGCCTATAGGTGATTCATAGCCATAATATACTTGTTTTGAAGTAGAGACTGCATACTTTGCCTCCGCCTTCTCTTTGAAGGTACTGGTGATCCTTTTGTAGATCTAGCTGGTGTGAAGAGTCTTACAAGCAATGTTCCCTAAAAAAAGGTCTGTAAATTAGCTCTCCACAGAAGCAGCAAACCTCCCTCTCTTGCCACCTAAAGGAGGCTACCCTGCCTGCCCATGTACAAACAAGCAGCAAGAACTCGTAAACAGTGCTGTCTAGAGATAGGTGTCTAAGAGTTGGATGATATCAAAGCTTGTTAACCCCTTAATGACTACCTACTGTCTATTAACGGCAAGGGATTTTAGCGTTGCTGCAGTTGGGGGGGTTAGGAGCTGCCGGAACGCTTATACACTAAGAGCCGGCTATTAATAACAGCCTGAGTTCTTACCACAGAATTCTGCTTTACAGCCGGTGTCGGGGGAAGTTCTAATCCTGGCTGTTAATAATGCTATGGTCCATACCATTGCAAGATGAAAGGGGATTATACCCCAGTAATCTGGTTACCAAGGAGTGATCAGCAGCAGGACCTATCAAGGACCCAAGGGCTGTCTGTTCAGTTATCCTGCTATAAGGGAACACTAGTGTTGTCCTAACAGCAGCCTGTGTCCTACTAACACAGAGCATAATGTATTAACATACAGGAGTACACTAATACATTACAAGTATAAAATATAA
Source organism: Rhinella marina (assembly GCA_900303285.1). Lineage (NCBI taxonomy): Eukaryota > Metazoa > Chordata > Amphibia > Anura > Bufonidae > Rhinella > Rhinella marina. Next base: position 600,121 of record ONZH01020026.1, on the reverse strand, counting down.
AAATTAAAAAAATGCACACGACTGTATTACCTCGAAGAATTTAGTTTTGGCTGCTGAAAATGCAGAGAACCAAAAACAAAAATATTTTGCTGGTCATTTTCATGCCTGGTCATTAACCCCT